>JAGPOW010000229.1:28143568-28176227 GCA_030014935.1 Caiman crocodilus
ATGGGTCTTGATTAAGGAAAGAACTGAAGAACAGGCTTACCTTGTGCTTTGGGATGTAAAGCTCTTATCTAATGTAAAGCATATACTTATGTGTTTTCCTAACTTGGGCCTTTGGGCAAGCTTAGTAGACAACCGAACAGATACACCTCTTTTATGCCAAACATTACATTTCTAATGACATATTTAAAGTCTGCATTGAGCACAAAGTCAATGAAGCTGGCTTGATTGTTAAAATAGGTAAACTAAAAATGGATCTTGTGCACCTTCCTTGAAGTACAAAACAGATCCACAGAGATTTACAGGGACAAAAATCCATTCCAAATCAATCCCTAAGAGAAATGCAGGGAAATAGGTTTACTTTGTATTTGGGAGATAGGCATTTAAGCAGTAACACTCTAGTTTCTTGCCTAGCAATCTGAAACTATGAGGATGCCAGGCTCCACACTGTAAAAAACGCTAGTCTAATTATTTTGGCAAGCCCACTTAATATATATGTAATTTATGGCAGCCAGCTGATGCTTGTGCTAGTATAGCTTCTGCCAGTTCAAGGAATAAAATGAGGTAAGTCCTTGCTGTTGCTGATATACTTGTATCTACACTAAGGCTTTTG
Organism: Caiman crocodilus; assembly: GCA_030014935.1. Taxonomy (NCBI): domain Eukaryota; kingdom Metazoa; phylum Chordata; order Crocodylia; family Alligatoridae; genus Caiman; species Caiman crocodilus. The sequence continues at coordinate 28,144,179 of JAGPOW010000229.1, forward strand.
TTAGCGTGTTAAAGATGTGTTGAAAATAAATAAATAAGGGGAAAAAATCAAAGTCCTAAATGACATTGTGTTACCGGCACTGTTTTAATTGTAGTCTAGACCTAGCCTAAGCCAAAGTTATGTTGTCAACAGAATCGTCTTTGGAAGGAGAGAGACTTATTTTACGTAGCAAATGAAGCTTGTAGCACCTGCATTGAGATGTCTAAACCAAACAGAAGGGAACTACGCCTACATTTCAAAGAAAGTGTTGACAACTTTGTTTCAATGCTTTTGGTTCCAGAAATTATATGTATAAGAGAGAGAGAGACTGATCTCAAAGGACGTTCTCTTTCGAGGTACTGATCATCTTCCATTTGCATTGAGAGTGTAAGGGAACAGTGGGTGCTCAGTGCAGCTCAGGAGGCACTCAGGATCTTAAAACATTGCAGCATAATTTAATGAAAGGTTGTGTTTTAAATGTTGTTCAAATTGTCTTTAGCATTACTGGGGAAATTAAATGCATAATGCTGAAGGTACTAGGAGACGATTTCCTTGCTGCAATGAAATTCAATAAGGAACTAGTGTTAGCAGATGCACTTAGGTCCAATGAAAACTTTTCAAATATGGAAAATTTAACAAGAAATTCCAATTCTGATATGCTGAAATTTAGAAGGGAAAAAATAACCCCATGTAAAATAGTCCCATGGAAAAAATAACCCCATGAAAATTGTTTAGTGTTGCCCCTTAGTTTTGCCCGGCTTTTCAACTCCTGGAATTTTAACACCCTCAGCAATTCTGTCCTCACTGTCAACACCTTTTCATCCAATTTCACTTTGTAGGGTGATAACAGATCACTAATTCTTGCAAGTGACAGTGATGAATTTGAAATCCATGTAGTGGGGCATTTACCTTTCACTACCTCAGAATAAGGAAAATTGAGTTTTGAAACCCAGTTCTATTTATACTGCAATGCACAGGATGCATTTACATGTTCATTAATGTGCCGCAATTACCGTGTATTAAGTTTAGTACCTGCAGTTGCTGGTACTAAACTTAATGCGCTGTAATTGGCGCTACTGTGCATTGGTGCCAGTGCATACTTTTTTGTGATGCTAATGCACAGGAAACTCATTTTGCTGCACATTAGCACGTTAGCATGGATTTTGCCCGCTGTGCTAATATGCAGTAGAATGAGTCTTGTGTAGATGCATACATAATTATGCAAGATGGTCTAAAAAAAACCAAAGTCCATTCAAAGTGAGGCACTTGGATCATGACTAAATTATCATGCTACAGAATGCCATCTTGATGCACGAGTGTGGTTTTTATGCATGCTACACTTGCAAACAAGTGCAGGAGAACTGTCCTGGAATGGCACTGAGTACATACCATTGCACTCTCTGTCTTGGCCTCATACATTGGCACAGGCTCAGGACTGCTGCATTTTGTCCATTTTGGAATATCACATCCATGGGCAGACATGTTATGCTTCACTGTGAGTTTTTTAGAAAAGAGCAAACAAGAAACCAAACTGGGTTCAGGAAATCCCTGAGAGATCCTAGTGAAGGAAAGGAGGCGATTACTGAATTTCATACAAAATAGGTGTTCACTGATGACTGATCACTACCTAGAAATTGGCATGATGTGAAAATTAACAAATGGAAGAACAGAGACTGAAAATCCAATCTCACGTCCAATGATCTTTTTTTTTCTGTTGGCCTCAGTGGGTGCTGTACTGCATCCTCCCCAGTAAATCCCACAGCTTCTGATGTCAGGAATTCTTCTTAAGTGCTGAATTGATGGATGTCAGGCCTACAAACATAAGTATGTCATGGCTTCACCAAATGCTCAAAGGGCGGTAGGGTGGCTGGGAGAGCTGTCCATGAAAAGACTAACTTTACAGACAGCTCAGTACAACTCTGAAGGTCTGTGCAGAGCTGTACTAACTCATTGAAAGGCACCAACTGCATCCTGCTTCCTCAGCACAGCAGTTTCCATTACACTCAGCTCCTGGAGAACCTCCCAGACACTCCAGACCCCTTCAGGGGGAAGGGAAACAAAAGAAGATAATACATCTTCAGATTGCAATCATTTTTATAATTTTCTATCAAACTTGACCTGCACTATGATAGGCTCTACATTAGCTGTTACTACACAGGAAAGAGATCTGGGAGTCATTGTGGACAGTTTACTAAAAACATCAGCTCAGTGCTCAACAGTCATCAAAAAGGCAAACAACGTGTTAGGGATTCAGAAGGGAATCGTAAACAAAACGGAAAGTGTCCTTATGCCCATTACACATCCATGATGTGTCTACTAGAGAACTAGAGAAGATACAGAGAACGGCAACAAGGATGATTAGCAGTATGGAGGGACTTCCATGTCAGAAGACACTAAAGAGGGTAGGCCTATTTGGGTTAGAAAAGAGACACTTGGGGTGGGCGTGGGGAATAAGGATTTACAAAATACTAAATGGTGAGGAGAAAGTAAACAGGGAGTATTTATTAGTAAACTAGGAAAGTAAATGTATTACCTCTCGCAGTACAAGAACTAGGAGTCACAAAATGAAAATAGTAAGTAATACATTTAAAAGTAACAAAAGGAAGTTCTTTTTCACACTGTGTGTAAATGAAATGTTGAGCTCCTTGCCACAAGATGCTGTGGAAGGGGACAGTTTAGCCAGATTCAGAAAGGCATTGAACAAGTTCTTGGAGGAAAGAGGCATCAGCAGCTATTGAGCATGGGAGTAAGGGATACAGCCTCTAAATCAGAACCTCCCATACCTTAAATGCTGGAGGCTGCAAGTGAGAGGGGAACAGTAGAAAAAAAAAACCCTCCAGGTCATACCCAATTCATTCTCCCTTTTAGCATCCACTCTCTGCCACTGTGTGACACAGGATATTGAGTAAGATGGACCTATGGTCTGACTCTGTAAGTGGCAGTTCTGACGTTTTTTATGTTCGTATTCTCTGTGGGGTAGCACAGAAGGAACCTAGCTCACCAATGGCTTTATTGCTCCATTTCTTAATTCTTCTTCCCTATCACCTTCATGCAAATCACCCCGGCAGGGGTTTCTACAGGAAGATGGAAAATTGTGGGTGCTGGCTCTACCATTGTCCAGCATATGAATCCTTTGCACATGGAAGAGTTACAATGGGTTTGCTTCGTGTTTTGCAATGCAGGTTTTAGACTGGAGATGACTGAGGGGAGTGGAAGGAGGTCCAGTGAAGAACAATCTGCTTTCAGTGGTTTGAGTAAGGTCCTCCTTCCTTTGAACAGTAACCACTGGCAAGTCCCCAGCCAGCTTCAGGCTGCACGTGCAGTCTTCCCCACACAGGGATGGATTGGGGCAGGGGCTTGCCTTTCCCCTCCAGCTCTTTCCAAGTCCCCTGCTCCTGATTGGGGAACTGGGGCCGGGAGCTCCGTGCTGCAGAGGCAGGGGGACACTGTCCCCGCCTGGGCTCCAGTGGTGGAGCCTGCCCTGGCAGCAAGCAGCTCTTACCAGGAGACAGCCCGCACCAGATGACAGCTGTCTTTTGGCCCAGTGCTCCCTGTCAGCCCCTGGGCTAGCACCCAGGGTGAGCCTAGAGCTCCCTTGGCTGCTGCTGGGGGTCAGTGCAGGGCTGGAGGGGACAGGAGCAGACAGCTGCCAGGAGCAGCAAATCTGCTTCTGCATCCCTGCACATGTAGAAGCCTGCCTGGGGTGGGTTTACTTTAGAGTAAATCCACTCTGCATCATTTGCAAGTCTAGATGAACCCACTGAGATATATTTCCATTTCAGATTGGCCAAACCACCTTTTTTCTCTTTTTATTTGGGAGTGGGATGGCCAGTCTCCAAACAGAAGCAATTATTTGCACAGGTTTACTCACACTTGCTTTTTTCACCTCAATAGGATTCATAGCATGGAAGGGGGTAAAAACCAAGTCACATTGATCCATGGCTTTTGTTGCAAAATGTAGTTGTGTAACTAACCCTTCAAAATGAAGAACCTCTTCTGTTTCATAGATACAAGGGCAGGTATGCTGAGTGCTGTTTTGAACCTTTCCAAGCCTTTGCTGATTTCCCTAGTGGAGGGTGGGAGAGGGAGAAGGATGGTGGAATTAAAAAACCATTAAAAAAACAAACCCTGTTGATATCATAGGCTTGTTTTCTGACTCCAGATATGTTTCCTTTGCTCCCTTTTGGCCAACTAAAAATAATCTGATTAAATTCAGGCTAGTAATGCCTTGGAACATGTCCTGCCAGTTACTTCAAACCAAAGGAAATGGGAAAACAGATATGGAAATGAACATTAATCCCTTGCTGGATACTACAACTCAAATTCATACATAACTACCATGGCAAGGGCTTATTTGGTTAGTGATTCTGTTTGTGACCAAAGCTGATTGGCCTCTAAGGCTGTATCCAGACAAACAGGAGCATGTGCTTGCAATGGCACAAATACTAGTGACACAAAATTGTGCCATACCACATGCCCCTGTATGTGCCCTTTGTTGTGGGCTGTGCCCAGCACTTCCCAGCTTCAAGCTGGTCTCCATGTCATGCCAGGGGGGGTGCCTGAGGCACAGGGTGCCTCAACCTGGGGCTAGCCAGCAGGAAGCCCCCCACGCTGAGCACCCTGCACCCCAGCCAGCTGGGAAACGGCACATGGAGATGGAGGAGGAGGCAGCCTTGGGCTGCCCTCTACCCTGTCTCCATGTTTGCTCCAGCACATGCTATTTTTGCATGCATTGGTCTGCTTTTTTCTGGGGTATTTTTTTTTGCTACCAGGAAATTCCAGTAGCAAATTTTGCCCCCGTGCTGCAATTTAGCTGTGCCAAACATAGTCTAATATATAATGTGCAATTTGTGGCACCACAAAGAGGTTTGTGTTGCCACAAACGGCAGATGCCTGCGTATCTGGACATGCTCTAAGACAGCAGTAGCAGATAATAAAAAGAAAAATTAAAAGCCAAGACTGGTGAAGTTTATGTGCCGTCCCAGCTACACATGAATTCGGAGGAATCAGTACAGATCCGCAAGGAAACAGAACTAGGCAGGAACTGTCCAGAATACCATGATCCCAGAACAGTTAATCTGTTTGTAGTCAAGGCACTCATCTGTCATGTGGGACCCAGGGTAGAGGGTCTAGTCCACCTTTTAGGCATTTAAGTAGATCTAGTGCAATTCTGTTTTATTCTGCTTGAGCTCTTAAAAAAAATGATTAATGAAAAAGATGTGTCGGTCCTTCACTTCCCTGCTTTCTTGTGACTCAGTCCTAAGGGTCAGATGATGATGTGTTACAAAAGAAGCTGTATTAATTGATTTTCAGGAATAAAACCCATTTCAGTACCTATGTTCACTTACACGCCCAAGAAGTGAAATAGAATCTGGCCCCCTGAGTCATATCCCTGCGCTGCCCTTCTCTGATCCTAAGTGTATAAATTACTGTCTGGCCACTCAGGGATGCACTTCTCTAAGTCTGTCTGGTTGGACCTACTCCACCTGTATACATCACTAAATATTCATTGCAACAGGAACTTGAATCTGAGCCTCCTGTATCTTAGGTAAGGGGCTTTATCACAGGGATCTTCTGTGAATCTCCGTCTTTTACTCCTTTTGCCCAATTAATGTTTAGCTATGTATACAAAGTCAAACAGCTCCGACAGGAGAGGTGAGGTGAGCCCTGTCCCCGCAGACCTACCCTTCTTGGGGCTAGAGCACTTCCCTGCTGAGAACCAGATGAAGCACAGTTTGCAATCTAGGTCTTCCCATATGAGTGCCTCAACCAAGAGGGGTTGTCTGGTGTGGGTCCACTCCTGTTTTAACCAGAAACTCCTTTCTGGAGCTGAGAAACTCTTGCTGATGAAAATGTGTTTGACCCTGGTACATTCCTGTGAAAAGCTTCAGTTTAAACAAATCGGCATTTGAAACTTGGTGAAAAAATAACAAAAAGCCTCCACATTTCTCCACTAGGGGAAAGAGAAGAGGATGGACTCATTGGGTGAGCTCCTGGCTTCCCTGAAGTCAATGGCAAATTCCCATAGACCCCAGTAGACACAAGAATTTCATAACCTTGTTCTTAAATTTGATATAAAGCAAAGCTTGCCTCTGAAACATTGAAGTGGAAGAGAGGGAGGTATGGCTTGAGGGCTGGAAAACAAGAACAGCTTCTGAAAGAATCCTTCATCCTACAGAGAAAACCCAATGTAGTAACAAATAACTTCTGTTGGTTGACAGTACATGATAGGAGAAAATAATGTCTTAATTCTGGTCCTGTAATCATTTTCTTTCAAATGTTTAGAAGCTTTGCTTTCTTCCACAGTATAACAATTACACAGAAGAGCATAATTATTTTACAGTCAATTAAGTACTCTACATGTGCATATTTATGAAATCTGATTTATACGTCATCCCCTGGCACACTACACGGAGCACTGCCATTCCTCCCACTAAAGCAAGAACCAGTAAAGCTGTCAAAGGAAGTCATTGGTTCAGCCTCCTACTGGAATAATTTAAATTTGAAACAATCCTTTGGAAATGCCAGCATAGTGCTCAGAGCTTGTTCTGTCAAGTACATTGTGAACAGCAAAGGCAAAGATACACAGTATCTGTGGAGAGGCTCCATAAAACTTTTATGGTTTCAGTTCATGCCCTGATTCTTGCTGCAGTGAACAAGTACATTTTTGATTAGTGTATCCCACAAACCAATGAGACCTTATGCATTTAAGTAGTGACCTTTGCAGTGCATAACTGTGTTTGCAGTATATACTAATACTTGCTTTTCTTTGACTATTCAATAATTATTTATGGAGGTTTTTAAAATCCTTGAAGGTAACACAATTGTCTGGCAGTGTTTTGACCTTCATTGGACCTGAGCTGAAAGTTATGGCAGAGTCTTCATGGAAGGGCAGTATCAAGACCAGGGATAGGCAATTATTTGGGCCCAAACACCACATAGGGAATTTTGGTGAGCTGGCTTGGGTCCGGTCAGCAACCCCCCCGCCCCACCACCTCTTTAAATGACTCTGCTCCCTGCTCAGCTGGGTGGATGGGATGGGACTGTAGGTGGGTGAGGAGCAGCATCTGGTAGCAATACAGGCACCCAGGGCCAGGGCCAGGATCTTGGGGCAGTGATGGCATGGGGCCAGAGCCCAGGACACAGCTGTGATCCACTCACGGTAAATCACTGCCTGCAGAACTGGTGCCCATCTCAGGGATGTGCCAACAGTGGATCACAGCTCTGCTCCAGGCCCCAGTCCAGTACTGTCACTGTCCCATGATCCTGCTTCATGATCCTTGTCTTGCCTGCCTATCCCACTCCCAAATGCCACTCCCTGCTCACCTGCAGCCTCATCCCATCCTCCTGGCAATGCAGCCTGCCTGCACAGGTCTCACCCCTGGCAGTGGGTGCAGGGCAACAGGCAGACGGGTTGGGGTGCCCAGGCAGTGGGGCTGTGGCAGCCAGAAGGCGATACCATCACAGAGGCTGCTGGGAAGGGAGTGCAGCCATGGCACTGCTCCAGCCCCTCTATGTGCCCAGGGATAGCAGGGCCGGTCACACGCACCACAGCCTGGGCTACCCTTGCACCTGAGCTGGGAGGGGCCGAGGGACTCCTCACAGGCAGGAAAAAAATCGCTTGGTGGGCTAGATCCAGTCCACAGGCCATATTTTGCCCACCCTGATCAAGACGTATACCTGGTTCTTACATCTTCTGTGAGATCCTTCAAATCACTTTAGGTCCACGGAGTAACCTATAAGCATGATGGAAAAGATCTATGGTCCCGAAGCCTTTTCATGCTGTGCAAAAAGGAGTGACTCCCGTTCTGTCTGGATTTTTAAATAAACAGCTTACAATGCTCCTTGCATTGAAAGTTTCTGAGCTGCCCATTAAAACATGAGAAAACACCCAAGTAGGACACAGGTCAATCAAATACTTTTGAAGCAGTTTGAAAAAACAAAACAAAACAAAGGGCCAGCTGGAGTAGATGAACATGAACATCCATCAATGTATCAATTTACTCTTGCTGACAATTTGATCCAGAACTGTTTTGAAGCCTAATTATGAAAGATATTAAATGGCCTATGGGCTTGCTTGAAAAAGCATTTCTTTTTTTAATAAGCTCCCCTCCCTCCCCTCCCCCCCCAGCTTTTTTTTAATTTCAATTGCTTGAGTCTTCTTGTCACGGTTTTACCTTCATCTCTTACTGAAAGAGTACATGGATGCAAAAATGAATAGCTTAAAACCCATGTCCAGTGGTAATTTTGAGCTTCGAAACTGGCAAGGATTAAAGGTCTTTTAGTAGCACTTGCATCAAGTAGTGTATTACAAGCCTAATTCTGCTTCACATACTAAACTAAGCACCTGTGTGAACATGTATAGCTCTGTCATGGATAGAAAGTGGATACAAACAGGCAGACTCTTTTGGTTTCATTGGGAGAATCATGGTTGTCCTGGGCACGTGGCTAAACAGGGATATCCGGGGGAGACTAAGGGCAAAAAAGAAGGCATATACGTGGTGGAAGCAGGGGGGAGCTACCAAGGAAGAATATACCTACTTGGCCTGCACTTGCAGGGAGGTAGCTAGAAAGGCCAAAGCAACTACAGAGCTGAGGCTGTCAACAGGAATTAAAGACAGCAAAAAGTATTTTTTTAGGTATGTAGGGAGTGAAAGGAAGGCACAGGGCAGCATAGGACCCCTACTGAACAAGGAGTAGCAATTAGTGACCAACAGGGGTGACAAGGCAGAGCTATTCAATGAGTTTTTTGCTTCGGTGTTCCTGAACAAGGCTCAAGTTAAGTCTCCTAATGGGTCCATAGATGAGCATCAGAGGGACACCAGCCTACCAACTGTTGATGCTGATGTGGTGCAGAGCCACTTGGACGGACTGGATGTGTTTAAATCAGCAGGCTTGGATGAGCTGCATCCAATGGAACTGAAGGAATTGGCTGGTATGAGAGCAGAACCACTGGCATGGCGCTTGGGTCAGGTCCCGGCAGACTGGAAACGGGCCATTGTGGTCCCTATTTTCAAGAAGGGGAGGAAAGAGGATCCAAGTAATTATAGCCCAGTCAGTCTCACCTTCATCCTTGGAAAGGTCTTTGAAAAGATTATGAAGGATCATATTTGTGGGAGTCCGGTGGGCAAAATAACACAGCAGGAAAACCCGAATGGATTCGTAGCAGGTAGATCATGTCTGACCAATCTGGTTTCATTTTATGACAGGGTCACAAAATGCTTAGATGCAGGAGTAGAGGCGCATGTTGTTCTCTTGGACTTCAGCAAGGCCTTCGATATGGTATCTCATCCTATTCTTATAAATAAATTAACAGGCTGTGATAGATCATTACACAGTCCGGTGGGTGGCAAATTGACTTAGCTGTCACACCCAGAGAGTGGTAGTAGATGGGTCGATATCCACTCAGAAGGATGTGGGTAGCGGGGTCCCGCAGTTTTTGGCCCTTGGACCTGTACTCTTCAATGTCTTCATCAGTGACTTGGATGCGGGTGTGAAGTGTACTCTGTCCATGTTTGCGGATGATACTAAATTGTGAGATGAAGTACACTCTCCGGAGGGTAGAGAACAATTGCAGGCACACCTGGACAGATTAGAAAAGTGGGCAGTACACAATAGGATGCAGTACAACAAGGACAAGTGCAGAGTGCTGCACCTAGGGTGCAAAAAATCCAACACACCTACTGGCTGGGTAGTGACCCTCTCAGCAGCACAGAAGCAAAAAGGGATCTTGGAGTCATCACGGACTCCAAGATGAAGATGAGCCGTCAGTGTGACAAAATCATCAGCAAAGCGAGCCGCGCTTTATCATGCATCAGCAGATGAATGAGAAATAGATCCAAGGAGGTGATACTTCCCCTCTATGCAAGAGAAGCCTAAGAGTTGATCTTGTGGCTGCCTACAAATTCATTAAGGGGATGCAGCAAGGGATTTTGTGACTCAATCTTAAGGGTCATATGACAGTGCGTTACAAAAATATGTGTTAAAACTTATACAAAAGCATTTCTACCTGGGAGAAATGTTACTGCTGCATGGTGACAGGGGATGCTACATCAGATTCTCAGTGTACCCTGGCAGGGACAATCTCAACCATGTCCAAACAACCTGCTGCTGCTTGGCTTAATGGCCAAGCCACATTATGGCTGCTCCAGGCATGTTCCCAGCAGCCCTTCTCAAGCACCTAAGGGTTCATTATCAGCCACTGGCGCCAAAGTATTTTCTGCTTACAATGGACCCCTATTTCTGCTCTGCGTCCTTAATTCTCTACTCAGACATAATGAAATTCCTTGTGTAACCTCCAAATAAAACCAGATTGATTAGTTCTGACACACACTATTCGAATCAATGTTCCACTGTGGGCAGGAAGGAGAGATGCTGCCTTAAACATGAAGCATTCTTTCCATTGTCTCGGGAAGAAATAAGAATACTGGAAATGCAAACTCTGGCAAATGGATCATCAAGATATTCTTAAATGGAGTCAATGGTGTGATCTTTCAACCTTGCAAAGCATCTTTTCTAGCATTTGTATTTGGGGAATGTGGCTGATTGTTTGTTGAATAACACCTGTGGCTTCCTGTTTCCATTTCTATCATGCAGCATCTCAGGTATAAGTTCCAAATGCAGAAGAAAAAGATGAGCTCATAATATAGCATTTTTTTTAGTCACTTTCTTCCCCATGTTAGCAGAGCCTTGCACCTTTACAGGCATCTTAGCTTTGGCTTGGAAAATAATCTATTCTGAGGTTGGAACCTGAGAGCACTGAAGAGTTATTGTGGGAGAAGAAAGTGCATTCTATTACGGAGACATGCCATCTCCACTCTAGCTAGGCAGTGGATTAGCTTTGAAAAAATCCCCCCAGTGGGTTGTGGAAGCATTGAAGTAGAGCTTGGCTCTGGAGAATTAGGACTAGCGTTCTGTGCAGGCTGTGAAAGGCAGTATCTGATAGCGATTTCTTTCCAAAGCAATTCCTTGTACTGTGTGTGTGTGTGTAAAGTGCATGCGTGTGTTTATACACCCTAGACTTTACAAGGAATTGCATGGAGAGTAATCACTATCAAATACTGCCCTTCACAGCCTGCACAGAATGCTAATCCTAATGTAGCCTGGGTGTAGCTAGGGTACGTACTCCTCTTTCTGATGGAAGGGGATTGGCAGCAGACAGAGGGGGGGTGGGAGAGAAGTGCAGGTTAAGCTCAGTCTCCCCACCCCGTATAGTGCTAGGCCAGGACAATAGTAAACTATGTACACATTTTTTAATATTTACATAAATGGATAAAAATAAGCATAAATATAAACATAGGTACAGATACATATGTATAACAGTGTGTGTGTGTGTGTGTGTGTATGTGTGTATATATATATGTGTGTGTGTGTGTATATATATATATAACTATAAACCTTATTCTCTACAATGGGTCATCACTACATATATATATATATATATATATATATATATATATATATATAAAAAACTATAAACCTTATTCTCTACAATGGGTCATCACTACTGGGGTTTCAGGTAAGTGACAGGTAAACATAGGTAAGTGACAGCAAGGGGTCCAAGCAGATTCCCCAAGCAAGGCTGTAGACTCTATTAAACTACCAATACACAAATATAGAGGTACACAAAATATAAGGCACGATATTATGCAATCTAATAAAATATCAAACTAATACTATTTACATCTCTTTAAATGAAGAGCATCATTCTTATGTGATGCTATATTCCAAGGATCTATGCTACTTCAAAAGGGCATCAGGCCCTGCACAGGTAAATGGCTGGCCTAAATCTGATTAACATAGGGGAATACAGGAGGGCAACAAATAAGTACAGGTATGTGCAGGTAAGTGCAGGGGAACAATCACTAAATGCAAATAGCTGGTACAGGGGCCAGCAGAGGCCCAGCAAAGATTTATAACTATAAATTTACAAATATAATAATATACAAAATATGAGGCACAGCAATATCAGGTACTCATAACCCTTCAGTGCTTCCCCAGGCCCCAACAAGATCTCTAGGGATGTCCCATGGAGCACCCCTTCACCTAAGGAAGCCTTCCCTTGTCTGGGCTTCCCCTTCAGCCGTACTGCCTGGCTAACCCCCTCCCCTATGGGAATCCCTTTCCCTGGGCAACTCTTGATTCCAGCGGTCCCAGGTCAGGGGTCTTTGCCCAAAGGCACGTTGCTTCTATCTGGCAGGAGCCTCCTGGGCCCTTGTCCACCTGTGGCCCTGTGCATCAAGGGCTCGGCCTTTTGTGCAGGGTCAGGGGCTCAGGAGGAGTTATACAGCACTAGGACTCAGTCCCCCACATGGGGACTAGTTGTGCACCATTCGTGTGAGATCCTGGCCACATGCCAGGAGCGATGGACCCGAGCCATCTCACATGTCTCCCAGAGTCTTGGTCCCACTTGGGACCTGTTGTGCAGTGCTGCCTGCACTGGCCCTGGCTGCATGCCAGGGGTTGGAGGCCTGAGCTGCTTCATGCAGCTCCCAGGGCCTGGACTCCATGCACTGGTCCATGCACCACCCTCCTGGCCATTTCCCAGGGGTTGCAGACCCAAGCTGCCTGAGCAGTTCCCGGAGTATAGGCTCTGATCGTTGAGTCTCTCTGGCAAAGGGAGTCTTTGGGGCTTCTTTATGGCAACTGAAAACACCTGCTTGGCAGCTTTCCCCAGCTCTTCTTAGTCCTGCTTGCTTCTTTGTCCCTCAGTGCATCTGCCACATGCTGGGCACGCTGCTCCTTTTATTCTCTCTGGGAGCTCTACCCCCGAAGTCTGTCAGATCTGAAAAGTGCAGTTCACAATCAGGTCCCAACTCTCAGGCAGGCTCCTCCCCATCTCTTTCTAACTCATGGAAATGCTCTACCAATAGCATTGCAAGTTTCAATCTGTCATCGGATAGGTGGAAATGCTCCACCAATCACACTGGAGATTTCTCGAGCCCAACACACCGGGCCCTGTTGGTGAGTCTGCCACATACATATATGCACAGGCATATACATGTACATATATGTGTGTGTATATATATGTATGTGTGTGTGTGTACCTCCATATCTATATACATCTATATATACATATATAGATATATAGATATATATCTGCCTTTTTGCAATAACAGCTCCATATCCCTCCCCAAAAGAGTTCTAACCTGGAGGAAGGAGTTACAATATTCCATGCTTTAGCACCTCACAAATCATTTTGCTGATGGGGGCTTTAATATAGCAATCATCTCTTTTAAAATATTTATCTTTCCTTTTTTTCAGCTAGCTGGGCTTGATCGAAAGCTGCCTGCAGTCAGTGGCTTTCTGTCCACAGTGTTTAAGTGGTAATTGGGTGAGGCCTTCAAAAAGTATTCCATATTATAGAAAGTATCCACACACAAACAAAATGCTTGGGCCAAGCTATAAAATCCCTGTGCACAACAACAAGACCAATGAAAGTGGAAAAGAGGAACAGAACAAAGTACAAATGCACTTTGTACAAATTCAGTATGAAAAAGGGGGAAGGATGTTCTGATGATTATTTTAGCTACACACACACACACACAATGTTAAAAGCATATAACGTTTGACAAATGAAGTGCTCAATGATTAGGAAATGCCAAAAGTAAGGTTGCCTGTAAACTTTAATCTGACCGCCTTACATGCCTGCCTTTAGATAGAGATTTTAATTACCATAAATTATTATGCATAGTAATTCCCATAGGGCACCTGCTTTGTCTAGCACACAGGATGGATGGAGCTGAGGAGATGATTCAGGGCTGCTTGCTTAGTGAAGGTTTCTGTAGGATTGCCTCCTTCCATTCAGGGGGAAAAAAATCTTTGCCAAGTAAATCCTGGCTAATTCAAACTTAAAAAAAAAATGTTCCTCCAGATGGTTATTATTCAGTTTATGGGGGAGGCACTGGGGGAGTTATTTAGGACTTCAGAACTTGTGTGTGTGTGTGGATATCATTACCTAATTAATTGAGAAGTATCTTCTTACTCTCAAAGGAGCGCTTGATATGATCAGGTAAAACATGGCAACTACAAGGCAACCCTAACAGAATGGACAGTGTGATGTTGGTACTGACAAATATCCAGTCTTATAGTTTCTTTTCAAACATGACTGTATCACTTGGACCATGTTTCAGCAGTAGCATGGGAAGCATCATGTGGGCAGAGCCCAAAACATAGGAACTAGAGTCATGCCCAGACAAGAAAAGTCTTAGAAGGACTTTAGGGGCAATATTGTACTCCTGAAAACCTCTGTTCAATGATCACCTGACCCCTAAGGGCCCTAAGGACACTGGGGACCCTGTCACATTACATTTAAATTAAAGCTGGACCCTAAGGACCCTGTCAAATTACATTTAAATTAAATCTGGACTGAAACCAGCTATAAAGTTGTTAACATTTTCAAGCACTTTCTTTGTAGCTGGTTGGCACTGTTTAAAGCGGGATGAACATTTATATGGCATGTTAATTCCTTCGCATGAGTGTCCACTTTTTAAAAGTATTGTGCGATTAACCAGTTAATAACCAATATATGTAACATGTGGCAGAGGCCTAGGGTTTCTCCAGTTTACTTTCCCAGACTTCTAAACTTCCACTTCTGTGCATGATCTGTGCTTTTCTTACCCTTCTCCTCTGAGGGGACCAATCCAGTAAGCATGACTTAATAGTGTCCCTTCCTGTGCCGGCAGTTAGGCCGTGCTCCTGGGAGGCTAGAGATTTAGGTTTGAAGCCTATCAGGCAGATGAGGGAATCTGATCCATGTATCCCATGTCCTGGGTGAATGCTCTTACTGCCAGGCTCTTATTTAGAAGGGTGCACTGCTACCAATATCACTGCCCCAAGATCCTCTTCCAGCCATGTGTTTAAAGGAATTTATGACCCACGCTCTGTTTCTGAAAGAAAAAGGTGTAAGGATTGACATTCAGGAGAAGGCTCAGGGCTATGGATCACAAATGGAGGGAGGACCCAGAACTCTGGAGAAGAGGTTAATTTCAGATCCAGCCTTGTCTTCAGCATTTCCCTAGCGGCTTTATAACAGTTCTCCATTCAGCATGGTGACTGTTCTGCATCCCACCCTGAGGCATCTAACTCTCCTCCAGAGCTCTGCAGGGAGCCCAGGTAGCTAACTCAGGGCTATGGAGTATCTTGCAGCGTCCTAGCACCTAAGCGTTCAACATTGCATGCTCTATTTGACAACACCCAAGTTACTTTTTGGCCCTAGCGTGTAGACCTACATTTTTATTACACAGGTGAAGAGGTCAGTTTAGCTTGCTCAAACCTGACCGCTCCTATCCAGGTTAAGCCTCCATATGGTTTATATTCCATAAATCAGGGGCTGGCACCTTTTGTTGGCATTGTCTGTTCTTGGCAGCTTGTTCCCCTGGAGTAACCAGATGCCTGCACTTACCTTTGCTACTAATCCCCAGCCCATCTGCAGGGATGGTAAGATCGGAAGCAGCGGAGCAGCAGGTTCTCCAGTGGAGAGGAGGGCTTCAGAGGGGATGAGCAGAGCTGTGCAGTTCTGCACCACTGATCCTACCTGCTGGATTGTACCTTCATGGGCCAGACTGGACCTGGTTGTGAATCACACCTGCCCCCTGGGCCATACATTGCTGATCCCTGTCCTAAACCTCTTGATTAATATCCCTCCCGCAAACAGAGCCTCTTTCTCCAGTTCCACTCACGATGCTACTGAATGAAAGGAAGAATATAGATATAGATATATTTCTTGTTTCGAGGTGATTTCAAACAAAATGCTTAAATGCAGTATCCCAGTTCAGTAGCAGGGCAGTTAGAACAGAGCCCGATGGGCAACATGAAAATGCCTTGTGTTTTGAATAGGGAATATTACCTTGTATACAGTACTTGCATCTTTCTGCTCAATTTTGAAGATACATCTCTGTTATCAGGCACCCCGATGAGTTAAAAGGAAAATGATCCTTTCAGTTCACACTGAGATATTTGAAGTTCCTTTCTCCACAGTTCAAGGGACCATTTTTGGGGGGCGGGGTGGAATTTGAAGAAAATCTATTGAACTATTTTGAAAAGATCTGAACATTGGGAAAATGCAACATTGTTTTCTTCCTGAGCTGCATATTTTCTGCTTAACTCAACAAAAACGGTTTCATTTGCAAGTTCAAACCTGGCATATTCTATATATAGCCTATGATGCAAAATGTTTGCTTTTCCAAATTTGAAAAAAAATAAATGAGAAACAAAGACATTCCAGTGTGAGCGGATGAAAATTACATGTGGGGAATAGAAACATATTTAAAATGTGTACCGAGTGTTAGTCAAATAGCCACATATATGGGCATGCTGTATAGCTGAACATCTGCACACTGAAATAAATGTATGTGCATGTGTTACATGATCAGGCATTCCTGTAATTACATTAATATGTATTTGAATATTCATAAATACAGGCAAGAAAATCACACAGACACATTCACTAGGTGTGATTAATAAAAGGTACTCAGTGCTGAATTGTTCTGACTCTCCTTTCATCCAGGTTTTGTCTTTTCTATTTAGATTGTAAACTGTTCAGATCATGGATTTTTTTAAATATGGGTTTGATCCTCCACCACTGAAATGAATGGGAGATTTGGTTTGTCTTCAGTGATAACAGTGTGGATGTGTACAATGATCCCTGAACTGGTTTGAAAACTCTAGGGTGCACAACAGCACACATGTTATCATTATCATTATTATCGTATTTTTTTATTATCGATTATGATGATAACTAATTCATGTAGGTTGTCAAAAGGGAGTTCTTCAGTAAATCAGTTCTTAACTGAGGTAGTGAAAACTTTTAATGGGCTCTGCTAGGCTTCATGTTTTAATTTTACATAGCCAATCCACATTGTTTAGGGTGGGCAGTTTAAAACTAATTACCATTGGCCTGACTCTGCTGCCACTGACGTCAATGGCAAAACTCCCTCTGGAGTTTAGAGGGATATAAGCCAGCACTGAGTGCTTTTAAAAATCCCAGCCTTATCGTCCACTTATGAAAATGTATAACCAATCAGTCTCCTTTGACAGTAACAAACAGAACAGGAACTTTAAAGGCAAAACACTACTGTCATTGTAATGTTTTATATTTATCTATTGTCCTTCAGCCCAGAATTGTAAATTAGGGTATGTGCACACAGAACTGATATGGACTGCTGTTCACTGAATACATTGCTGAAATGCAGTGTTGAGGTAGAGGGTAACAGATGGGTAGACAACTGGGGCACATGGTGCAGCAGCTGGGGGAAGCAACATTTTGAGCAAGGACATCAGGACAAATCCCTGCTCTGATCTAACATCCCTCGGGAAGTTTAATATCTGCACAAAGAAGATAGGATGTCAGTTTCTAAGGTCTCATCTGGCAGCTCCCCAAACACTATTTATCTGCTTTTGAAGGATAAAGGGCTGAATTGATGCTGTGGTGGTTTCAGAGAGGGTAGACATTCTGGTGTGTAGCTTAGACCATGATAAGCCACCCCCACTGGAAACATTAAGAAAATGTTATGCTGGAGACTTTCCATGTAGAAAAGTTAGGAAATTCATAGTTATGGTTCCCTCAACACCTGTAATTCTGTACCAGAAGAGTACAGCATAATTGGTATACACAGTATCAAAAGCAGAATAGCCCTGAGCAAAAAGTCCATGTCCTGGCACAACAACAGCTCTGTATGAAAGTTTGATTAATATTTCTGAAGTGCCTCCATCCCATGTGCTGAGGGCACTGCACAATAATGATATCTGAATACAATACTCATACTATAGGGTCCAAGCATGTTCTGAAAACATGCTTCAAAAGCAATGGGTATCAAATCAGGGAAGAGGCAGGGATGGACATTTTTAGGATGTGACCTAGCAAAGTTTTTGGTACCTTCGATTCCTGCTGATTTCAATGGAGTGAAAAATATTCAGCATTTCACAGAATATGCTACGTGTTTTATAGGCTTAGGCCAAGGCATTCTTGTAGTTATTTATCTATCTTTTGATATGTCAACTTAAAGCATGCTGAGCAAAATGCAGAAGAGAGGCATTTTCTTGCCTGGGGATTTAACATTTCAGTGCATTCACGGCATCAGAGCACAGGTGGGACCAGAGAACGTAAGGGTAAATGGAGAACAGGGGTCGAGTGAAGATCACAGGAAAGATTGCAGCTGACATAGCAGGTGAGGATTTGATCCAGGGGAGCACTCCGTGGTTCACTAAGAGGGAGTGAGGCAGCAGGACAAAGTTTGGAAGGACAGGGGTGAGAGATTAGGAAGTGAAGGGGAGAGAGAGAAGGTAAGTTAGAAGCAGAGAGGCTAGGTTAGGGTTGTCTCCAAAAGCAAGGAAGTGGAGGTGTGTGTGTATTAGGGTGGGGCAAGGGTGTTGATTAGCATGTAGAGACAGGAGGGTTAGGTGAAGGGTTGAATGAAATAAAGAAAGTTTGTAGAGAAGGCTAGAAGGGAGGTAGGAAAGTACAAGAATGGTGTCAGTTGAGATGGTGAAGAAAGGGGAAGGCTGGAGTGATTGTGCAAACAGGAAATGGTATGGCATAGCTTTGCTAAGTGAGCATTTAGTAGTATACTAGATTAAGGTGCTGCCATCCTCCACAGTGAGAGTGAGGTCTTCCTGTTGTGATGGACACTTTGCGCGGTGAAGTCTGAGGACTTGCCTGCATCACGTCAACTGGTTCTGGGGAGCACCACCAGGAAAATGCACCCTGCTCTGTGTGCACTGGACACCACCAAAAAAGCCAAACTTTAGGCTGGATCAGACCTGTGGAGCTGTTGGATCTGACCCATGGCTCTCCTCGGGGGTCCACAAATTTGGCAACAGGGGGGTGGTGTCAGTGTTCTCAATCTTTTGATACTCAAGGTAACTCTTGCAGACTGCCAGCTTTTATTATTATTTTTAAACATGGAAAAATAATAGAGCAATTATTCTGCTGCAAAGAACTCAGACAGGCCATGAATCTCTAGGTTTATCTTGTGAACCAAGGGTGGGCATCTGCACCTAACTGTGCTAATACTATGCAGAACCCTGCAACACCCTTGAAAAGGTCTCATGGCATCCCGGGGTACCCTGGCACCCTGGTTTAGATTCACTGGTTTAAAGTAATCATTTTACCTCATGCACACAAATAAATTTCAAGTATGAAAAATTACATGATTGGAATAATACCTCTGTGCAAGTCCAAAAACAATGTTGGTTTAGAATAAAATTGTAAGGTGCAAAAAAAGGAATAAAACAATTTTTCCCTTCTGTTCATTCAAGATATCCAATGAGTTAAAATGTTCTTGGTATGTTGCAGAGGCAGATTGACCCTGGAATAAACATGTAATTGAAACGAATCTGTGTGTGTCTTTATCAGTTTGTATTAGTTAGTTCTATTTCCTAGTTTGCTTTACTTCCTTATTCAGGAATTTGTAATCTCTGTGTCTATTGGTCCCCTAGATAGTGTCCATTCTCTGTTTTTGCCATTTGTATCCCCACATTTTGCATTCTCCTCACATTCATTTCAAAGTTTCTGTAGGACCAAATAGAACAGATAATGGTTTCTCCATCTTCAGTGGTGGCATCATCTAGATTGGTAATTGCTAGATAGAGGACTGGAATACCCTGACTTCATATTCCTAAAGCATTCTCTTCTACCTTTGGAACTGAGATGCTATTTAGCAACTCATCCTAAACTTCAGTTGAGTAACCCTTTTCCACTACCTGAATCCAGTCTACTTGAGAGTGACACTAGATGGCACACTTCCATATCGAGCACATGTTGAAAAGAAGTTTGCAAAGTTAGTTCCTGGAACAGCATATTAAAGAAGCTCATCAACTTCAAATAGGGGGCCAACTCAGTAACCCGATGAACTACTGCACTGGCATTTTGTTATTTATCAGATGAATATACATGCTTGCTTTGGGAAAGATTGGTATATGCAGAGAATCTTGACACTGTGCTGAATGAAAGTTGCAGGTGCCAGGCTGGATGCCTTAAACCAACCTATGTCAACAGTCTCCATCTCCTCGCTGGAGTTGCTCTACCAGACATCAGGAGAGTACTTACAAGCAAAGTAGAATGCAGCCAGAAGATGGAAGACAAGAGAATAAAATCATGGCAATCGTGATTAGAGATGGCCCAGGTGGGAGTTAAGGTGAATATTATAACTGCCAAACATCTTCCTGCAGGTGCAGAGCTTGACTGGTCCACCTGGGGAAGCTTAAGCTGCCTCCAAACTTTAAGATGAACGTTAAAATGCAACTGTGGAGATACTTCAGCATAGCAAACACTATGTGCAAATGTGGAAGAAACTTCCAAACTACAGAACAACTACTGATCTGCCCACATTTAAGGGCACTATGCACCAACAAAGACCTCACTAAAGTCACAAATCAAGCAATAGTATGTGCCCATTTCTGAACTCAAATATGAACATTGTGATAGGACACAAGGACCATATCCAGATGATCACAAACATGCAGTACGTGGCACCGCAGGCCCATCTGCAGCACCACACGCTGCACATGCAGGTGTTCCCTACACTCCTACCTTGCAGCATGAGGGATCTCCCTGGGTCAAAAAAACCCAGAGCAAAAAAAAGTGGGGCAGCGCATGTGGAGGCAGCGAGCACTGCCCCAAACTGGAACCTGGCCAGCGAGAGCCACACTCCAAGTGCTGCTGCTACTTGTCTCTGGGGAACCACATGTCTGTGCTTGTCTAGAAGTGCCCAAGGAGAATAAGACTGTGATCAATACAAAATATTTTATCTTCAACATAAGAAAATGCACCTTCAGCCTGAATGATTTCATGGTGTCCATTAAATAAGGCAGCAGTTCCAGAAATCTCTGCATTTCCATGGACAAGAACTTTTTCTTCACTTTGTAAAATCCCATCAATATTTCTCTGGCCAGATGAAAAAATCACATAATATTTCTACTATGGGTCATCTCCAACGTCTAGGACTACATACCTACATAACCGCTGGGAATTTAGTTTAATAACATTTTCTTCCATTTTTTTGCCACCCCAGTCCACTCCCATGTTTACTAGTGCTCAGTAACATTGCTTCCCCCCTTATCTCCACAGCACAAATACTGAAGTAAACTTATTAGCCAGACTCCATGATAATCCTATGCTGCCAGTGTTTCAGGACATATTTCACCCTCAATAGCTAGGCTACACTCCAGACATTCAATATGGTCTACCCTTTCAAAACCCTTTGACTTTTCCTTACTTACTCAATAGCATGAAAAATTGTCACCACAAGCACCAATCAATCCCCACATCATCTCTGACCCTACAGTCAGTCAACCAGGATTTAACTGGTCATGCCATTACTGGGCACTTCTCAACCATTTTTGAACTTGACACTGTCTAGTTTGGACCAAGAATTTGAATGAGTCCACCAAATCCTAGGTGAATGGCGTGACTAGTTGAGTCTAGCTCTACTTCTGGTCCAGTGAATAATTAGCTATACAAAGTTGGACAATATCAAGTGAAGATCTTGAAAGAGATGTTAATAGTTCAAGTACTTAATATAATTATTCTTTAATGAATCCAATTTGGGTCATCTTTCCTTGAGCAATTATCTTTTTTCCCCCCATGTGAGCGTACACTTTTAAATGTACAATTTTCCAACATGCCATTGGGAGCTGGTTTCCTAAGTCACTTCAGTATTTTTGAAATGTTTACCCTTAAGTCTCAAAAATTATGTCCTGATCTTCAAAATATATTTAAATATTTAATTATGTTGACTTTCCTAGGTATTTAGGCACCTAAATATATCTTTTCTTAAACCTGGGCTCCAAGACCAGATTTTAAAGGTATTTATTCACTTAAGGATGTGCCTAATGGGACCTTCAGAAGACTCCTGGGCTCCTAATTTACATGGATTCAATGAACAAGTTATATTTCAATATGCTAAGATTTTGGTAAAAAGGGGTAATTTTAGGACATTTATATTTTATACACTTTTTCACTGAAATTGTCCCATTAAATCAGCATAATGTGACTGTTATAATATTATATCATTATGTGTCAGTTCATTATACCTGTAGTAGCTTTAATGTGATGCAGTACACAATACTTAGATTTTATTTAAATCATGACAGTTGTTTTGCAAAAAAACAAACAATATAGCCCTGAATAGAATTGCATTAAAGCAAGCCATTTATCCAATATGTTATAAATAGTGTGACAGGATATGACAATTTTGTGCCTTTTTAACAATTTAGGACCAATTTCAATATAAGAGTAGCATGTTTCCACCCACACATCTATTTTCCCTCTCTTTCATTTTTTGAAATCAAATAAAAGCTTATGATTATGGACCAAGAAAAGCAACATCATGCAAGCAATTTGGCATGTATTAATTCACAGAGATTTTCTGCTCTGAGATCTAAAGGTGGTTACTATTAACCTGTCTAATGCACTTTAAAATCTGTACAAGCATATTACATTTGGACTATGGACAACAAATGAAATAGGAGAAAAGAATTCCTAACCCACACCAAAGACCATTCATCTTATAAAAACAAACCCAATTATAACATATACAAGCCAGCTTTCTGGGCAAGTCACCTGTTCAACTACCTGCATTTGAAATTAAAATGAGTCCTGTGGTTCCAGCTTAGGGTAGCCACATGTCCTGCTTTGGCTGGGAGAGTCCTAAACACCTGTCCTGGGTGGGTGTCCTGTTGGTTTTTTCAAACGAAAGCTTTTGTCCCATTTTCAGAAACTTCCCTGCCAGAGGAGGAGGGCACAAAAGCAGGCATTTTGAGGACTTCGTGAGATGTCTGTGATAATGAAATGTCTTATGACACCCATCCCTCCTCACAGGTTTACTGTGCTGAGATCAGAGTCGGCAAAAGGTGAAACTGCAGGAGCGGGGAGGTGGGAGTTGCGCCGGAGGGACCTGTCTCTTTTGAGATTCAAGAAGCATGGTCACCCTGCTCCAGCTGAAAAATGCTCATCCACTTTCCCTGGATGCTGCACACTAACATTTCTCTTCTCCACGTTCATCTCTACCTGTGGTCCAGATTTTGTGACTCTGCAAAACTGACTGGAGCCATTTTTTAATATCTCAAGGAACGAGATGTTGTCAGGTCAGTGTTATGCTGTATCATGTTCCAAGATGGAATTTCCATCTGGGTTGCTTTAGTTTTAAGGAAAAAAGAATAAATTAGGAAGCAAATATAAATGGTCCAGAAGAGAGGTTCATCTCAATCTGATAGCATTTTAGGAGTCAAGGAGAATCTAATCATGGATCTTTCATGTAGTATCAGATAAGGACACAGACAAGCTTCTACCACCCCTGTCTTATCATACTATCCATTAAATGGCCACTTAATTTTGTAGTAAGGTTAGGCTGTTGATTTGTGGCTTAGCCCTAAGTCTGGGTGAGGGGTAGTGATCTGCTTTCCCTCTCTCCTTGGATATGTCTGGCTCAGGTCCACCTTGAGAGATTAAGCTCTTGCTGGCATAGTTTTCAGGATCACTGAAACAGAAAGATTTTCTATGGCACTTGAGTTTTAGTCCTGAGGGAAAGGATCCAGGAAAAGGTCTTCTCATAATTAAAGGTGGAGCACACACAATTGAAAAATAACCTCTCATTTAGAGCTGGCCAGACATATGGAAAAAAAAGTGGTTTCAATATTTGTTTTCATTCTTTGGGGAATAACGACCAGACTTTTCAGCATCCTTCACAGTCATTGGAGACCTGACCCAGAACAGTGAATAAATAGCTTGATGGTCTGGACATTCATTGCAGATGTGAGAAAATCAGACTCCACTTACTGCTTCAAACCTGATGGAGCAGAGGGTTGAACAAGTAAGTTGCTGAAGTAACATAGGATGGGTGCCCTTTAGGCCTCACTTAATTGCAACTCTGCCCCTTAGGGCTATATATTAGGGCTGAGCGAAATTTTGATGGCTGTTTCATTTTGTGCTGAGTCGAAACAGAGAAATCAAAATGAAATTAAAGGCTTTGAAACAGCTTCAAAATTAAATGAGTGCACTCAAAATGTTTCAAAAGCTTTGGAACATTTTGAGTTCTGAAGCCAGGCTTGCTTGCAGCTAAACAGAAACTAAGGAGAGGAAGAGAGGGGAAGGATTGCTCTGATATTGACATCTAGCTCCCAGTTCGAGTCCCCAGCTCTCTGATCATTTTCCTAGCTCTTCCTGCAGGGCACAGGCCCCCGGTTTGGACATAGGGTTTCAGCAGGCTGCAGCCAGCAATAGCTGCTAGATGCAGCCTGCACCAAGCATTGGGAAGACTGAAATGCTGCTGCTAGGTGCAGCCTGCAACAGCAGCTTGCTGAAGCCCAGCACTCACATCTGGGAGTCCAAGCCCCCCCCAGGAATAGCTGGGGGAATGATCAGAGACCTGGGGAATCCAACTGGGGGATAGGGAATCAAACCGGGGGCTGAGGAATCGAATTGGGGGCTGGGAAATTGAGCAAGGGACTAGGAAATGGCAGTGCCTCTGGGCTGTTTCCTTAGTTAGCAGCATCAGCCTGCTGAAACCCTGTGCATGTATCTGGGGGGCGCCCCCCAGGAAAGAGCTGGGGAAATGATCACTGAGCTAGGGAATTGGACTGGGAGCGCCAGCTGCTGGGTGGAGCCACCCCAGCTCCCAGGCAGCATGCAGTGCCCTTCTGAGCTGTACAGCACCCACGTAATGGTACAGTGGTGCATGGGAGCTAGGCAGGGGTGAGATCTCTGCTGCCCTGAGTGTGTGTGTGTGTGTGGGGGGGGGGGCTGTAGCACGAGTGCCCAGAGGCCTGAATTGCTGCTGCCAGAGCCAGTGACTGCGGGGCTTCTTTTCTTTTCTTTAAGGCTCTGCAAAGCAGCTGAGGAGCATGTGGATGACAGCATGCTGCCACTGCTGTCTGGGGCCAGTGTCAGCACCCTAGTGCGCCCAGCGCAACCCATGCCGAGCACCGGGAAGAACCCAGTGTTGGCGCTGGCCCCAGCTAGCAGCACAGCGGCAATCTGCTGTCATCCCACACATAGATCCAGGGGCCCATGCCCCCTGGGAGGGTTGTGGGGCAGTGCCAGACTCCTCCCGGGGGGTGTGGGCCCCCAGATGTGTGCGCGGGATGCCAGCAGGCTGCTGCTGCCAGCAAGTGATACCAGTTTTGATTTGAACAGTTTGAGGTGCAGCTTCACAAAACCCCTGCACCTGTCTCCCTGAAACTTGGAAGACGTCATGCCCTAAGAAGGGGCTATCTTTGCATTTTCCATCCATATCAGGCAAGAAATTACAAAGTGATAGGCATTTTTGTGATTTCCCCATTATAGGCTATGGGTGAAACATTGAAACCCATTGAAACAGTGTGGAAACAGTGAAACAGTTTCAATGAAATAAAGCAAAACAGTGCTTTGAAACAGTGAAATGAAACACTGTCCCTTTGAAATGGAGAAACAGAAGTCGAAACACAATGTTGCTGTTTGGCACAGCCTTCCCTACTACCAAGGGAAGTAGGGAAGTGAGCGGAGCTTTTGATCTGGCCCCTGAAGAAGTTGGGGTTTTCAAGATGGGAAGAAAGGGGACTGAGGCTTCTTGCAAAGGACAACTTCTAGCAAAAGGTGTGGGAGATGCTGGATCAGAGGGCTACAGGGTTGTAGAGTGTGGTGGAGGCTTGAGGGGCTGAAAAGTAGTACTAAAAAGTCTAGATGAGGCAGCCAACAGGAATGCACTTGTGTGAGGAAGGATGTTTTGAGTCTGGTGGATGACATATGAGCCTAATTCAGGACTGGGAAAAGTCAAGAGGGTGACTGACAGTTGTGGTCTGGGTTGGTGAACAGGAAATTAGCATCCCAATACCAGGCTGGATTTGAGGGGAGGAATGACCAACATCAGAACGTGGATAGACCAAAGGGCTTGTGTAACTTATGGCAGGTTCCTGGTGAAGCCCTTGGGAGCATTATGCTTCCCGCTACCTCTGTAATGCTTGGGTTACAGCCCTAATATACCCACCTTCTTTCCTGGCATATTCTTCTGCAGGAGCTGTAATGATTGATCGCAGATGGTCCACCTTACTGGATGCTCCTGGGGCATTGTCATCCACCTGGCACCACTGTTGTAGGGCTCCTTTGGACATTTTGTATACTTCTATGTCATGCTAAGTAGCTTGAGCAGGGATGAGGATCTCAACCATGGGCTTAATTAAAAGTACTCATATTGAAATAGTTTTTTATTTTTTAGAGAATGGCAAACACTTTGTTTCTTTCCTTTGTTCTCATCTTCAATCCTATTTTATGGTTTATATAGAAAAGTCAGCAATTTCTGGGTGTGGGCAGAGTTTCATGCTAAGGCACAAAAGTAGGGACAGATACAGGGTGGTAGTTCAGTAGCGTTACTTTTCAACTTTCCTTTCTTCTAAAGAATTCAGAAGTCAAGGTTTCTAGATGATTGTGATTTTGACTTACCAATAAAAGAAATAATTGAAATTAGGTAGGCCCTGAGTCTGGAGAGCGGCTTTTTTAGGCAAACATATAATCATCTGCCTGACTTTAAGCATACACTGAAGGTCTAACGTGCTTCAATGCTATCCTGAATCGTCATTTCTTTAGTGTTGGGAAAGGTTAAAGTAATGAAACATACTTGCATTTCTTTTCCAAGAATGTTTGAACCATTTGTAATAGTGTTTCTGTTTAAGACAAAGGAACTTGTGGAATGTAATGGAGCTCTACCTAGAAAAAGCAGTGTTACAGGCAGTGGGGAACTGTGGCAAGTCTTAATCCTAAAGCTAAAGAGGTTCTGAGGATAAAAACAAAAGAAAGGTGCTGCCAGGGATTTATGCTTAGAGCCTGTACCCATTTTTTGTCATCTGTTGTTTTGTTGGCCATCTGAGTTATGCGGAGGTCTTTGTTCTGTGAAACTGGACAAGGTTGCACAAGGACAGGTTAAATTAAATGAAAAGTGAGCGGGTCCCACTAAGAGGACCATAGTATTGCATGCTAGTGAACATACTAGTGCAAGGTCTTCTGCTCATTTGGAGTGATTTCTGCCAGCTGCCTTGTGCAGCTCCTAAACTGACTCTCTGCTTCTGTTGTTCAGGACAAAGGCCTGCTCAATCAAACAAAAATTATCTATTTTTGCACAGAAAATGATCTTGACAATCCAATCTTAATTTCAAAAATAAAAATTCTCTTTTTGTCCTGTAGTGAAAGCTCTTTAAAATAATTTTGGCTCTACAACCATCCTTCTCTTGCTACTTTTCCAATTGGGGGGCATGGGGTGAGGGTCATTTTGGATTTTCCTAGTTAGAAATGTCCCGAAGTATCAACACATGAGACCCTCTCCCTTACCCTGCTCCTGGTTTTCAGACAATCCCCTAATCTAGCCCAAATCATCTGTGGTGGCAAACTCACCACTGATCAACAGCTACCTTAAGGAACACAACCAGGCCTTAACAACAACAACAACAGAAAAATGCAAAAACCTCTCAAATCGTTTCTACTGGTACCACAATAACATCTCCCTGCAAGGAAATCATCAGAGTCCATCATGGATCCCACAAATGTCTACCCAGAATGTGGTATATGTTATTCAGTGCCCCAAATGCCTTCATAGAAAGCATGTGGGTAAAACTAGACAAAAACAATGCTACAGAATTAATGAACACTGGAGAAAAAGATGAAGGACAGAGACCCACAAATGTGGCTAGCAGAACATTTTTGCAACACAACCCCTCACTTGCTGACCTTAGAACCCTTGCACTCAAAGGAAATTTACAAAACACCTTCCAAAGACAGGCTAGGGAAAAAAAATCATAACTTTACTGAACACTAAAACCAAGGATTTAACACAGACATTGGGTTTATGGCTCATTATAATATAGTTGCTAATCTTCCTGTACTCCTGTTTTCTTCAATGGCCTTGCTATTTCACTTACTACATTATCTTTCCTCCTGCATTTCTCTTATCTTTCTGCTAATCCTAATAATGTCTCTTTTCTCTTTTTACAGACATGCTCTATTCATTTAGGCATATGGTTTGTATTTATCTGTGGAGTTTTTCACAGGCTATTGCTGTTTTTCTTGCTTAGCACAAGCTACATCTTGTTTCTTTCTCAGACCTGAAGAAGAGTGCTTTGTGCTCAAAAGCTCGTCTAAAATCTCTCCCAACCATGCAGATGATCCAACCTCACCCCTGAAAATATCCTTCCCCCTTGGATGTTTCCTGCACCATCACAGCTACATCATCACTCCAACAATTACAACAGCTCAGAAGACATCACAGACTTCTAGGAAACACAATGGGGTTAAGTACAGAATTGATCCGTGAACATTTTACAACGCTGTGCAAGGGTGAAGACAGAAATGACAATTTTTGCCTGATCTGGCCACAGAAGGCAATTTATAACTGCGACCAGAAACTGCAAAGAGCTTCAAGCATGGCCTATCAGGTGAAAATCTGACCCCTCATTGTATGAGGTATCAGATAAAGATGTTTCAAAATGTAGCATCTTTTGCAACTTGCATCTGCAGAGCTCCCAGCCTGTGACAATTTTCAGAATGGGAGCGCGGAAAGAGAGCAGAGAGAATTCAGTTTGGGGATTTTTCAGCCCCCCTGGAGGGAACGGCAGGTGTATTGGAGCCCCCCTGAGGTGTGTGTGTGGGGAGGGAGATAGGGGCTCGCTCTGCTGCCTTTCCTCCCCTTCCATTGTGAAAACAGAGTGTACTGGTGGAGACTCCTGGCCATTCAATGGAAATCTGTCTCCAGGTTGTCAGTCATAGCTAGATTTCCCTCCCCCTTTGAACCAACAGTGAACTTCTGTTTGGTCGGGGTAACGTTGTAACTCAGAATGCTTTGCAAAAATCATTCTGAGTTACAGCTGGGAGCTGCACTTCTGTCTGCACCTTAGAGCACATTTTATAGCTCTATGAAGTTACAGTGCTCTTAAATGTGACATAAGTGCGGTGTTTGGTGGGGGTGGAGGGGCTCTAGGCCTCCTTGCACTTTCCAGGCCTCCTTGCACTCCTAGGAGGCACAGCCTCCTGGGGCTTCTGCACTGGCCAGATATTTGTGAAGATTATCTGTTACATCAGTGCTACTGTTAGGGTGGTATGACTTGGCCCTGGGGATTTCCAAATGCTGGTGTCCTGGTACATGTTTAGTATGGGGGGAATTTTCAGTAGCTGATTTCATGTTTCTTTTTCTTAAAAGCAGTCAGGTCTTGAGTGTTTTCCCCAATGAGAATTTGAATCCTGGGGGAGAGAAAAAGACTACTCCAAATTTTTGCCATGAGGGCCTGTACCACTGATTACACTGTACAGCAGTGGTTCCCAACCTTTTTTGTTGTGAACCTGATCACCAACAGGCGCTCTGGGGGCTGCTGGGAGTGGAGTGTGATGGCAGTGGTGACAGGGGCGTGGGAGCCATCATTGCCCCTTTGTGCATGGTGGCCCTGCCCTGCCTGCCTGCCTGCTTGCTGCTCCCAGGCCACACAGGTGAGGGTGCATGTGCATGTGTATGCAGACCCTTCATGACCCTACTGAGGACCCCCTGCAACCCTGATTTGGGTTGCGCCTTGAGGTTGGGAACCAAAGCTGTACAGTATGAAATCCCTTTTCCAGAACATTGTGCACTACTATATAAACTATTTTTCACTGTTTTGTTTCCCAGGTGTGTGAACAGTACTCTGATCTATGACACATCTGAGAAGGAAAGTATGAGGAAAAACACTAGAACGTGAGGTAAAGAAACAACAGGAGCCCAGTTGAAAGAATGGATAATTTTCTGAAAGAATCAAGGGCTTTGACTGTCCACAAATTAGGAGAATTTGAAAGCAACAGTATTCCGAAAGCAACAGCAATCTGATGCATCTAATTATAATTGGTGAGAGGGTGGGAGTGGTATTTGGGGCAGAAAGAGGTGACCCAGACCCTGGTGAGGATATGCATTCCTTAAAATCCCTCTGAGATTTGGTGTCATCATTGAGGCAAATACCTGGGCTGATCTATAGTCACAATGGAATGCCCCCTGCTCATATGAATGGGTTTCATAGTTTCATAGTTAGTAGGGTCAGAAGGGACCTAAACAGATCATCAAGCCCGACCTCATGAGCAGGAAAGGATGCTGGGGTTAAACAACCCCGGCTAGGTGATTGTTTAGCCTCCTTTTGAAGATCCCCAGGGTAGAAGGGAGCACCACTTCTCTTGGAAGTTGGTTCCAGCTCCTAGCCGACCTGACTCTGAAGTAGTGCTTCCTGATGTCTAGCCTGAATGTACTCTCAGTCAGCTTATGGCCGTTATTCCTTGTAACTCCCGGTAGTGCTTGGGGGAACAGGGACTCTTCCATTGCCTGCAGGTCCCCCTTGGCAAGTTTGTAGGTAGCCACCAGATGCCCTCTCAGCCTTATTTTGTGTAAGCTGAACAGGTTCATGTCCCGTAGCCTATCCTCATAGGGTCTATCCTGTTGCCCCCTGATAATGTGAGTGACCCTCCTCTGGACCCTCTCGATGCTATCCACATCCCTCCTGAAGTGCAGCACCCAGAACTTGATGCAGTTGGGTTAAAACACAACTAATGAGAACTGACACCAAGCCTAAGTGCAGACAGCTAAAAAGCCCAAGGCTGAATTTATTCAGTCTTTGTAGGTTAGTCTAAGCTACAGAGACTGAACTGATAAGCAAATGAACAGACATTCACTTTTGATTCAGGATACGCAGCCACATGCCTGCAGTGGCTCAAGCCAGAAAGCCAGCATGGGTTGGGGGTGGGGAGGGGTGCTAGAGCATGCCTGCCAGCCACTAGCAAAGGGAAGGGAATAGAGAATCCCTCCAAGCCTTTCCCCCCACTCTGCTTGAGTAGAGGGGGCATGGCCAAGCCCCATCCTGGTGTTAGCTGGAGGGTCTGCTTGGGTGGGGGAGAGGTCACCCACCTGTCTGAGGAGCAGATGGGTGGGGGAAAAGGTAGTGGCATTGGATTAATAAATGCTTGAACGTGAATAGTTCTTTCTCTGACAAGAGCATTAAACAAAGCTTAGCTGTGTTCACTTCCTTTTCCTGCTGCCCCTGAGGTCTCTGGCATTTGCAGTCCACAATCACAGCAGCAGGACTCTGCAGGGTAGCTCATCACTTCCTCTTCCTGTTTCCAGGTGCCTTTGGGATTTGTAGTCCACAGTCACAGCCAGAAGTAAGCAACAGGGCAGGGCAGCTCTGTACTTGGGGGAAGGGGAGTTTCTGATGACTTACACTGGTGTGTGTGTAACTTCTATCCGTAACCTAGGGAAACACAAAGTAGGCTAGGCTGCCCTTGCCCCTGGTCTGCTAGCTCAGGAGAAGACAGAAACCCAGGTGACTAACTTCATGCAGCTTTGTGGTAAATAGGAGGGAGACCAACTTTTGACTGTGAAAAGGTATGCTGCTATCACCCCCTGCTGAGGGGCTGAGTCTGGCAGCACTGCTGCAAGAGGTTGCATGCAGCGATAACAGGAAAGTTACTACCAGTGCCACTCTGCATGTCCCCAGTGAATTCTGCTGGTACTGTGAGCATGGCTAAGCAGTTACAGCAAGAAAGCGGTCTGGGATGGTGGTAGTAAATGGGGGGAAGAACCCAAATATCAGGAAAATAGAGGCAAGATCATGTAGTCCAGTCAACTGCAGTGCTGACCCAAGAACAGGAAGATGGCACACAGTACCAGGAACAGCCCTAACTACTGTGAACTGCTGCTCAGAGCTGTGTCCCTTCCTTTAGTCTGTCTGTAGTTGGAGTGGGGACTTCAAGCTCTTTTCTATGGGCTGAGAAGCTAATGCTGACTTTGTGCTTTGACTCCTCTTTCCTGACAAGTAAAAGGAGTGTGCACATGCGATACGTAGAGCCACGGACCTGTCTGCGGCACTGCAAACCATAAGTGCTAGACATGCAGGCATTTCCTGTGCTGCTATTTTGCAGTGCAGCAGGGCTTTTTTGACACCAGGAGATCCCGGTGTCAAAAAAACACATGCCTGAAAAAAGCAGGGTGCTGCACATGGTAGCAATGTTGTTATGCTTCAGCCCAAGTCTGAATTCGTTGCCCGGCATGCATGAGTGCCAATATATGAATGCCAGTTGGAAGTTTGAAAGGAAAAAAGCTTTTA
>JAGPOW010000229.1:28176327-28198255 GCA_030014935.1 Caiman crocodilus
AAACAACCTTCCAGTCTTGCTGTGTATTCTGTCTTGGGAGGATGGCTCGAGGCCATTTATTAGGCCTTCAAAGAAATGGCTCGGGGTTATTCACAACAATGTGAGCTGCCCGAAACCAGAGCCTAGATGGCCAGAGCCACCCCGTAGCTGCTAGCCAGGCTCTGTGAGCTGGATTGCCACTCTGGAGCCCTGAGAGGCCCCCAGAACCTCAGGTAAGGCTGCTGGGGCCAGCCCAGGTGCTGGCCTCAGCCTCCTCTACCCCACCTGGGGCAATTAGCCATGCACTGGATCATGCATGCATTGACGTTCCCCAGAGACAAGTAGCAGCAGCGGAACTATGTGCCATTGCTATTTGTCCCCATGGAAATACATGTGTGGACTTGTCTGGATGTACCCAAGCAGTTTATGCAAACTTCAGTTTGCTTCACTACAGCACTGTTTGAGAGGGATCCTGGAAATCAGTGTAGTATTGGAGACGTGTAGCATCCCAGAGTTTGAGGTGGTTTTACCAGTTAAAAAAAACTCTCATTTATGCCCGACACTGTAGTGTGGTCATTTTCATGCCTTGTTTCAAGGTTTTGGAAGTACATCGAGCATACTTCTTGCATTCATAGTCGAAACCCCTGTGGCTATTTCAGGAGTGATATAAACTGGCAGAGGGGAGCTGTCTGCAGCCCTCCTCAGCTAGTAGGATGCTTGTCAGTTAATGCACTTAATGATGAAGAGGTGTCACAACGAAGGGTCTGGTGTCTACCTTCCCTGAGGGTTCAGAGGAAGATGAACTCCCCCAGCTCTTCCAACTTTCTCACCTGCCACTGCCCATGGTCTTAGTGTAATGCTCTAACTTGAGGAACACTTGCTTTCTGACAACTTAAGTGACCTGAAGGGTTAATGCTTCTCTTATTTTTGGTCTAACTCCGGGCTGGTGCAAGGTTTTTCTTCATTGGTGTAAATAATGGAACTGTTTTAAAATCCCGTTAAACTCTTTGCCTCAATGATTTCCTGTGGCATTGAATTCCATGAGCTGATAATATGCTACTTAAGGAAGCTTTGCCTTCTGTTCACCTTACATTTTCTGCCTGCCAGTTTCCTCGAGTTTCTCCTGTAATTGCGTTATGGGACTGGGACTTCTTGTGGAAGAGCACCAGAGCTCTTTCCACTAAAACATTCATTATTTTATAGTTCAATCATCCCCCTTCTTATGTTCCAGCTCTGTGAACTAAACAGTTTTGGTCATTTTAGTCTTCCTCAATATTTTCACCTCTCTCCTTACTCACACAAATCGTTCCTGTCTTTGGTGCATTGAAGCTGAGACCACCTACTCTGAGGTCTCTTCAGGGTGAGACTGTATCAGTGATTTATAAAATATTAGCACCAGGACCACATTTTCTTTTTTATTCCCTACCTTTTTTAATTACATTGGAATGGCCAATCATTCTTGTTTTAAACCTGGCCGCAGTGCACTGGGCTATTCACAGTGATTCTCTTCCTGAAATGTTCTGGCTAATTTAGATCTCAGCAGCGTGTATAAAAAAATGTCCATTACTTCCTCTCGCTGTGAATTTATTTAACTTAAATTACAACTGTTGTCTCCTTCCTCCCTCCCTGCTTTCTTTCAAGGTTTGTTCAGATTTGTTTGCAGTTCCTTACTGCCTATTTTAGCTCTTTCTTTTGATGTTTGCACTGTATTAATAGTGAGATTCTTCACTCTGTTAGGGGTTAGTGAAGCTAACGAGCTAACTGGGTGAGCCTTGAACTTGCTGAACAACCCAGTGGGAGATCAATGGACATAAGCATGTATATGTAATCTCTCTGACAATCAAGTAATGCCTAGTGCTCCACAATAGACACTCCATTTTTCCAACTAGGAGACAGGGTACCTTTCCCAGTGTTGGGAGCAACCAGTGCTAGGAATGATTCCTCTGGGCATTTTGGAACGAGCAAGTCCGAGGTAGAATGTCCTTTTATCTGGCTGCTCACTAATTTTTTTAATTCTTTCATGCTCCTGACATGCATCTCCAGAGCCTCATTGGACAGCTGCCAAGTCCTATTTGCAGTGAAATCTAAGCCCATGTTCCTCCTGAGTTTTCAACATGACATCCAGACCAGGCTTGTTAAAAAGGTTTCCCAAATATACATTTAACCTATCAATGAGAGCAGACCAAATTTTGAGTCTAACAGTTCCAGTGCATGGCCTTATATTAAAACCATATGGAATTCCTCTTCTTGCTTCATTGTGACTGAATCTAGGTCAAAGAGGGATGTTTTAATTCCCTGGCCCCCTTCAGATTTTGAACTCATTTTATTGGGGATGTTTAAATACCCATACCCATCAGAAGCAAAGCCAAAGCTCCATATGAACCCATGTAACATAAACCTTTCACTCTGGGTTTTCTATACTAGTAAACATCAGAGTTTCTAAGCGCCTAGAGCTGTTTTCTTTTATAAGTAGATCTAAACTCTTTATTAAAAATATACTTGAGTTTTAAATCAACAGATTTTTAAGCCGATCTTATTAGCGCTGAAACACTATCATCACTTTATTTTAGAGTTCCTCCTTACAAAGCTACAGGACAGGGTTTCCTGGATGCTGAAACATGAAACATAATATGTATATTGGTGTTGATTTCTCATATTGTGGATTTTACCAATATTGATGCATTCGAGGAAAATTACCAATGTGCCCTCAACAGGGTTTTTCAGGTGCCAGTTGCAAGTCACCTACTATGACAGATTACTTGTATGAATGACCTGAGGTGCACACAACTTTACAAAAATGTTTTCCGCTGCTAATTAAGTAATGTGCTGTGTTGTATTAGAAACTTGCTTTATTTGATGATGAGAGGAGCTGGGAATATTTATTTATGGATCACAATTTAATTCTCACATTAGGCTTTTTAACTTCCTTCAGGTCTTTGTCCAATTGGTATGAATATTTGGTCAACTGTGGCCATGTCTATATGAGATGCTGTTACGATGCAGTCATTTAGTATTTGCATACACGAGTACAAGATGACTGTGAGGTAACCAGCATTACTGCACAGTAGCATCCTCCCATGGCTTTGTAGTGACGCTGACTGTGCAGCAGCTCATTACTACTGTGCAGTAGCTTGTTACAACTTTGCAGGAGCGTTGTGTCATGGTTCATGCCCTGCGATGCTACTCCACAGCAGTAACGAGCTACTGCGCTGTAAGTGTCTTGTGTAGATGCAGCCACTTGGTCTCAGGTGCTGACCATAAGGTTTTTTTTTTATAAGGTGTAAGTGAATTATAGCAATATAGGATTTCAGTATAAAATATAAACTCCTGCCTGTGCAATGGAAACTATGAGAAGGTAGCTAACACAGTTGGTCAACCAACTTTTTTACTTCACTTTTTGGGCTCAAGCATCTCAAGTTCTTTTAAGAAAAGTCATGGTTTCGAAATCTTAAGTCCATAAAATGGAATAGGTGACACATAGGACTCAATTAAGACAAAGCTGTCATCAGTGTGAGTCAAGGCCACCTGTTTCTGGAGTCCTGTAACTCCATTAATCTCAGTTTATATTACAAAGACAACTTTGCAGAGTATGTATAGGGGGTAGGAGCGAGAGGGTTGGGGGAAGGGTCTTCAGAGTTTGAAAGAAGAGCAAGAGGCCCCGTGCCCTGATGGTTTCAATTGGATGTAGAGCCTTGATGGGATGGTAAGATCACAAATCGGAGATGTGGTTGTGAGAGGGAGTGTCAGCACATGATGGAATACATGAATTCCCAAGTTGTCTTAAATCCACTTTGGTGACATTGGGTTTACGAACCTCCCTGCTTATATCAAGACCTTTAAACACATAACAGAGGGATGTCAATCCACATAATCAAGACAGGTAGTTTCTGCCTTGGAAGAGGCTGAAGGAAACGGCACAACCACACTTGCCGCAGTTCAGGATTGAGATGTCTTGCTGGGACAGCAAGTGAGAAGGTGGCATTACACTAGCTGTTTTCTAGCTCTGGTTTCAATATCCTCAAGCAACTCAATGCTACTGACCGAAGGACTCCACCTATTACTGTATATTACACTGATGTGGAGTGGTGTTCTGGGCCCCTTCTTTCGTTAAAGTCTGGAGGGGCTATTGAGATTACTAGAAATTGTACCCTAGGGTTCACACAAAAGGGTTTGCAGTGCTAGCTAGCTCCCCTAAGAGGTTCCTAATGGGATGTCAGGATAAGGTCAAAGCAGCATGAGAGCCTTGCTGTCAGAAGCTGTCCCAGAGATGCCCCTTGCTTAGTGAAAGACATTCATGTTGAAATGAAAGCAGCAGCAGCACCACCTCAAACATTTTTCAATGCAACATGGCTCTAACAAGGAAAAGGAGACTTGTTAATGTTACTGTGTAGCCTAATGCTGGTTCAGTTTTTAAGAAAGCCTGTTAAGAAGAATTTGTCAGTGGAACAAAATTTCAACAGGTTGAATAAAAATCACTCTCCTGATGAACAGGGCATTGGTAGATGCCTGTCACATATCAGTAGATGAAGTAGCTGAACAAGAATGCAAAGAGCTGTGAAGCTGATCTCTACAAAAACTCTGCTTTATAAAGGTTAATGGAGACTGGCTGGCCCTATTACCAACTGCTGTCTCAAATATATTTGCGACCCATGCTGTGCCATATTTGAATGATGCAATTTGCCAAATGCACGCCTTAAAACTACCTGAATGTACAAAAAAGCACTTAGTAAATGTTACACTGTAGCTAAGCGTCTAGACCACTTATTTGCTGCCTAAGCACAATCGGGTTCTTTTATTAAAAAAAAACAGTTGTTCACTTCCCTAGCCATTTCTGATGTCCAAGTATCTCATTCTTAACTTGGATAAAGCACAGTGTAGTTCTCATGTTAATCGAGTTGAATGTTTTTCCAGTGTACATTTTCTGTCCTGATGCCTTCTTGTGATTTTAACGTCCGGTCAGAAATCCAGAACATTCAGGTTGATGCGGTTCCATTTAACTATATTTTAATTCTCAGTTAATTTAGCTGACAGGCGAATGCATAGCCTTTGTGATAAGCAACTACAGGTAGGCCAATAAAATTTCATATTGGTCATTGTCTCTAATATAAAGACATGTCCTCTGACTGCTCTCCATGCCAGTGAACTGCTTTGGGGTTCAAGGTTCTTGGCTAGCATAAAGGGTTATGCCTTTTTCCCCTGACTGTAATGAACCTACCTGGTCCTTTACTGGGGGCATGGTGCTTGGTCATATTACACAATGGTCCTATCTATAACACTTTGAGACACGTTGTCTGTTACTGTGTGAACTTTGCATATTCTTAGTTCTGCTCATGTCAACGGTCCTTGAGGCAACACTAAAAATCGTAAAGAAAATGCCTCCAGAGGAACACTGATAGAACGATGTTAATGACATGGGATTTTGACTCTGAGCGGAAGTGTTTGGGGATAGGGAACAAACGTATGTAAAATCTCTGGAAGGAAAGGAAAAGCAGGGCATGGGCAAAGGGGGTGGTATGGCCCCAGCATGATTAAAGGAAGAAGCCCCCAAAGAGAATACAAGCCAAGGACCTAGCGTCATCTGGGCACTCAGTTCACAGCTCCTGGCCAACTCCAACGCCCCATCTTTTCTTGCAACCTTTCCCCAGTGAAGCCACAGTATCTTGTCTGGGCTAGCTAGTGTAGTACCAATGTCAGCTGGTCTACAGCTATGCTCAGTGACTTCCAATAAGGGAGCTGAAGAACAAGTCTCAGGCAGCTTTAACTCTCCTGCGAGTCTCCTTTACTGGATGGAAGTACACTACCTGGCTACCTATGCTATCAAGGTTTTCCCTGGCTTTTCCTGTTGAACCACCCACTCTGAACTGCATAGCAGGGAGAGGGCATGTCAGTCTTTGATATCTCTCTGAAGGGAGAATTTTTTGAGTCTCACAGTGGTGGTAGTAGAGCAGATTATTTGTTTGGTACTTACAAAACATACTGGATAAATTACTATCTAATTTATTTTTTACATTTCAAAAGCAGATTTGGATAAACTTTTGGGGTAAGTGAATGTTAGATTTAAACTAAACCCCAGCAGTTACAGCTAAAATTGCTTTTGCACACCACAGCTTATTTTTTTCTTAATATGGCTGCACTTGCTGTGAGGGAATCACGTTACATTTGCAACAGAGAAAGTATGCTGCATTACATTATACCAGGTCTCAGCCTTGGCCATAAGGGAATCTGAACTGAAATACTTTAACCAAAGCAACCTCAAGGTAAGTACCTTCTTACTCTGTCCTCCTCACTTCTTTCATCAACTGCTCTCAAGGGAGAAAAAAACCACTAACTCAGAAAGCAATGAGCATTGGTAGGCTGCATCTGAGTCCAGAAAATTTAAAAGACAAGCAACATAGACATCCTTTTGCCCTTAAATACTGTAAGACTTCAAACATCTCAGAACTGCGCGCCACACCAACTGATGGCTGGGATGAATCAGAGCAACCATATGGCAGGAACAGAGCTAAATGATAAAGCAGGAGGTGTAATTATCTGAGCTTGAAAAAGCACAGCAGCCTTCTGATAAACATATGTGTGTGTGTGTGTGTGTGTGTGTACATGTACACACACACACGTGCATACATACGTATATATACACATACACATGCACATATACACACACACATTTGTCAGAAAACTGATGATATGCACATACACACTGTATGCATTCAAGGGGCAGGAAGTGTTTGGCTTTGGCTGCCCTAACACACGCACTGGTGTTTTTTTATTATTTCTATACTTACCTGCTCTTTTGAGCAGCCAGCGCAGAATACGTATTCTGCTCTCTGAAGCATTCTGTGTCTGTGCTTGTGACTACTACAAAAATAACCTGTGCTGGTTTGTTGTGGTAGGGTCACCTCCAGTGCATTGTTAAATCAAGTGGGCTTTTTGGGTCCCATTTGGGATTTTTGTTCACAGGAAGGAAACGCTCGTCTTATATCACCAAGACACTGTAGCATGCTCCTACCATTACTCTTAATTTAAATAAATACCACCTTTTTGCATTAAGTTGACAGTGCCCCTTTCATCAGTGTACTTTACTGCTGCAGTGATTCTTGGACTACTCACCATCTGGTGAAGTAGGTAAGGATGCTACTACAGGTCCTCAGTACTTTTTTGCAAGAAAAGAATGCAATCCCTGTCTGCAGCAGCAAAGAGGATGCTGAGCAGGTTCTGAATTTGTCAGTCAAAAGCTGCTTATTTCAAACGTCAAAGATTCTTGCTGGCCACTATTACGATTAATTTAAATCCGGGGTGCCAAATATATGGCTTGCAGGCCGGATGCAACCCATGGAGCCCTATCATCCAGCCCTCAGCATTTCCTGTGCATCTTGGAGAGGACCCACATACTAGGTGCAGTGACTGGTGGATCAGCCCCTTGTACTGCATGTGGTACATGGGGCTGGGGTGGCTACATGCTGCACACAATGTATGGGGCTGGTCTGGAACATGTGCTGCATGTGGTGCCATTCCAGACTAGACCCATGCATTGGGTCTGGCATGCAGAGCTGGTCTGCAGGCTAGATCTGGCCTGTGGACTGGTCCTGTGCCATTCATTGGTCCAAGGGACCTGGTGAGTTAGACATCTCTGATCTAAATAATGAAACTTTACAGAAATAACTGTAAGCCTATGGGAAAACTATGGTGCCTTTTATTACCTGAGACATATTACCTAAGCAGAGCTGGCTGGTGTGGGGGCAGAATCCAGAATATTGCAAAGAAAGAATAAGCTGTATGATACTGAGGGAAGTCTCTTTGGGCACTCCTTTCTCCATGACCAAAAACAATACAACTCCCTTTGCTTGTAGTTATGGGAAATGCTCGCTGGTGCATGCGCTGTAAATTATTTTCACGCATCCCTAACTTTGTTAGTTCAAAATGTGATTTTCAGAAAAAGCAAAAAAAAGCCTATTTCTCAGTCAGAGTTGCTGCACATGCCAAGGTTGATCTTTCAGAGGAAAACCCGCTGTGAACTCAACAGAGTATTTGAAATGCTTAGCTGGAAAATGCCATGCTCCCGTATGTTTGAATACAATGATCGCAGACAAACTGGGCAGGTTAAGCTGTGGGCAGCCCAGGGTTGGAGCTTGGGCCCAAAGTGGGCTCTTTGGGAGAAGTCACTGTACAATAACCAGCTGACACTTTCTTTTGGTACAAGACTGAAGAGCCCCAAGGTTAATATATTTTTTTTTGTCTATGGTCCAAAGGGCTGTTATATCAGCCAGTGACATAGGTGACTGGTAAGGGGTACACAGTGGTGCATGTGCCCCCTACCCCATGGGGCCCTTGCCCCCCCCGATGGATGACAATGATGCTGTCGGTAGGGCTGGTGCCCCCCTGCCCTGCCCCGATTAGTGCCACCACCATTGGTGGCTTTTGTGGGTGCCCCCCCAGATTCAGGAGGCACCAATCACTCATGGCCAGTGATTAGTCCCCTATGCTCTGGGAATCCTTATGTAGAAAGTCAACACAGCAGGACAAAGTAGATGAACTGGTTGGTGAACCTGGCCCGTGGGTAGATCTAGATTTTGGAAAAGGAGGTGCAGATGTTGAGGTGCATCACAACGCATATTTTTCTCTGTTTAAAAATAAACAATAAATTTCACTAACAAACTAAGGGTCTAGGGCTGTATCATTCAGTTTAAGATTCAACCAAAAACAAATATGACTTCATTGGAATGAGTTAAAAACAATCTGCAGGGCTGTGAAATAAAAGCTTAATTACCAGGAGCAGCTAAAAGACAGTAGAACTGCAGAACAAAGGATAGCTTGATTGGTGGAACATTAAGACCATTAAAAAAGAGAGGTTCATTAGCACGCGTGAAATGAAGACTTTAGAAGGTATCAGGTAGATTACAATGAGCCATGAAATCAATCGACTCGCTCAGAACTGCCTAATGAGAAATGCTGCTGCCACTCCCAGGCAGTTGGTTTTAAATCTTAAGTGGGCCAGTAATGAAAATGGGGTGCAGGCATACCTGTGCCCCCACCCAGGAGCCATCCTTGACTTGGTCCAATAATTTGAAAGCAAAACAAACAGAAAAGAAAGCAGAAACCTATCATGTATGGGGTGCAGTAAATCAAGAAAGATTTCAGTCCCCAATCTATGCTTAGGCCAGGGACAGAAGTTACACATAAGCCAGTTTACATGATTGGAAACTGGTTTAAACCTGTAACAGAACAGAAGTTCAGTGTACATAAACTGCTTTCAAAATGGCCCAAACCGGTTTAAGATAAACCTGGTTGGATGTAGTATCAGACTTAACTGATTTAAGTCAAACTGGTTTATGGAACTTCTCTCCCAGATCCCTTCCTGGTTCAAGCTAATTCACAGTCCGCCAGCATCCCAGGATGCTTTGCAGAACTGGGCTATGCTGCCTGCTCCAGTGGAGCAGAGACTGCTCAGCCCCGTGCTGCCTAGCCTGCTTCCCTCCTGTGTCCGTCAGCCCATAGGGGCAGGGAGTCAGGGGAACAGACCCCTCGGCCTCCTCTAGCCAGGGGGGAGGGAAAGGCCCTGTGGGGCGGGCTTCTCAAAACCTGGCAGCCCTCTCCTCCCCCTTTCCAGCTGCTGATTGTTTCAGTGGCTGCCACAGAGGGAGGTAGCAGTCCTCTTGGTTGGGTGCCTGCCCATGCAGCCCAGCATGGGGGCACCAGGGAGTCCCTGGCCTAGGGGCCTTTCCCCCACGCCAGCCCAGGGTTCCCCTGTCCAGGGCAGCCCCAGGGAGCTGAGGGAATTCTTCCCCTCCTTAACATAGCCCCTGCTAGTCTCAAGCAGCTTCAGGGAGTAAAGGACAATTCTCCTGCTCCTCTGCAACTGGTTTTGCCTTAGTTGCTGTGCGTCAGAGCCATGACCAATGCAGGAGAGCAGAGGACTTTCCCTCCATTCCCTTGGCTATCCCAGAGACTCCAGAAGCGAAGGCAAGGGGGTGGAATTGGGGTTGGGAAGAATTCCCTCAGATCCCTGGGACTGCCTAGGCTGGGGGACCCTGGGCTGGGGTAGGGGGAAGCCCTGAAGGTGGGGGCTCCCTGGTGCCCCCATGCTGGGCTGCAGGGGCAGGCACCTGGCTTGGAGGACTTCTTCTCCCTCCCTCCTGTGGCTGAAGCAATCAGCAGCTGGGAAGGAGGACATGGCCCTCAGCTCTCCAGGACTGCCTCGATCCCTTGCGGGGGGACAGCAGGGGTTTGGAGACACTTGGCCAGCAGGCTGGGAGACATGCTCTAGCACCCCCAGCTTACTAGCCTGAGTCAGTGCAGATCTCTCCCTGCCTTTCCCAACTGAAAACTGAATGTTAGTTCAATTGGTCATCAGCTCAACCTATGCAGTTTAGAGGAAGCTGCCTAATTCGAATTGATTCAGCCTCAGGCTTTTTGTCTGTCTGTACTTAGCCTTAGAAAGTTCATATTGTTTCATGAGAGACGTGTTGACTCTACTCTTCACTTATCTCTGGAAATCTGGAGGAATGCCATAAAAGGTTTGCTCTAAACTGCAAACACTGGGGAGACTGCAGCATGTTCAGGGTAACCCAAGCTAGCTTTTATCTAGCTAGTGCAGGTACTGATAGCACTGAAGCTAAGACAGGACAGATTTCAGTGCCAGCTAATTACTCAGGGTATATGCCAAGTGCATGGCAGACTTGCATAGTCCCTGCTGCTGCATCTACACTCTGCTTGGTACATGAAGGAGCTAGATTAAATCTAACTAGGGTATATCTGTGCACACTTGCCCCTCTCATGGTGTCATAAACACACCCGGAGTCAATGGAGTTACGCAGTTATAAAGTTGAAGTGACAGATCTGTGATGAAGTTGTTAGCCTTAACTTTTCTGCATCATTGCTATACTAAGAATTTTGTGCTAAATACTTACTGAAAGCATAGCTATTGCTTCTTCATTCAAAGTGCATATTTTAGCAATTAAGAGAAATTGTAGACTGTATCAGAGTTGTAAGAATTGAGATCCAATGAATGACCCCATATATCATCCTTGTGATGCTGTTAGTCTGATCTGTGTGAAATTTTTTTCAAGAAGTCAAGTATCACCTGAGTGGTTCCCTATTTTCTGTAAATGGCCTGCAAAGACTCTTGAAAGTCATGGAATAAGCATTTATACAGCAGTTTAAGACAGAAGAATTTAAATCTCTGTGCTTCTTCGATTGTGGTGTAGCAGAACATTATGACTTTACGTACGTTTCCTTTTTTTCTCATCTTATGCACTTACTGACCATCAAAATACTCCCTCGTAGTGGGGCACAGAGCTCTAATAAAGCTGTCATTCCAAAAGAGTTTGCTAATGGGGTGGAGGAGCACAGCTGACTACATCAATAATTGCTTTAAAAAAACCCTAAAAACCAACAAAGAATGGAAAAATAGAAGGAATGGATATGCCTTACTCAGAAATCCACTGAACGTGAAATTAACTCTTAACACTAAGCAAAAACCATAGCCAGCACAACTTTTATTGGAGGATAATGGTCTGTTTGTTGTCAGCAATGTGCTGAATACCACATTTGCTGACTGAGAGCCCTACAGAATAAGGCATGATCCGTTTACTATCCTTGGCCTATAAACAGAAGAATAACCTAATGATCCTTACTCTCCCTGTTACTATAGAGAGGGAGAGAAGCCTTTCTTATGCAAATATACCTCCTTTACTTTCAGGGTTGTAGCAATGATGTCATTTATTGGGCGGCTGCATCTTTGCCAACATTTGTAAAAACAGCCCCAAATAAAAGACCTAAAGTTAGTTCAATAGCAAATAACTATTTGCAGTCTATATTAGAGTGCTGTGTTACCAATATTGTGTGCTCTACTCACAAGCCCATTAAGCAGAAAGAGAGAGATCTTTGATGTTTTTTAGATTAATATCAGAAAACCGAATGTCTTAAGTTATAAGGAACGGTCTATTCCAGAGACTAAGGGATCTCTAAAGTTTTATGTTTTTGAA
Source organism: Caiman crocodilus (assembly GCA_030014935.1). Taxonomy (NCBI): domain Eukaryota; kingdom Metazoa; phylum Chordata; order Crocodylia; family Alligatoridae; genus Caiman; species Caiman crocodilus. The sequence goes on from JAGPOW010000229.1 coordinate 28,188,288, forward strand.
AGATACTTTCATGGGTTTTTTTACTGTGATTCAATATCAACTAAATTTTCTCACCCACGATATAATGTGCTGCTTGTCAATATCAGTTAAAATCATGTGGCTGGAGAGGAGAGCTGTGTTGGAAACATTTTCTTTTGGCACCCAGCTGTACTTTCTGATTTATTGTAATAGGCTGGGTTGCCAGTTACCACAGTAAGTGAGACCGCATCCAAAAATATGACAAGAATCTGGAAAGCAAAACCCACAGTGTTTAATTAAAAAGCTTTTAAAAAAAAAAAAATCAAGTGGGAGATGTGTTTTTAAATGTTTGGGGGAACAATGTAGTTGTAAATTTAAGATTAACCGTTAATTAGTTATTGATTATTTAAATACATAAGGAAAAAGACTGTGGGAGTTCCTCATTGCACACTTGCGGAGAAAAGGCGGACTCTGAACTTACTTGGTTATCCATGGGGGGGACAGTGAGTATCATTTTAAAGATATTTGAATATGTACATTTGCATCAAACATATTGTGCTATTTCAAGTCAGAAGTGTAAGAAGCAGGAGCCGGGTTATGCCCAGGCACCCCCTGAGGTATGGCGGGGATTGCATGGATTCCAAGAGGGGTGCATGGTCAGTTCCCGGAGCCGGTTATTGCAGGCATTAGTGTTTATAGTGAGAAGGCCTATGTTGCTTTATATTCATAACTCTTGTTTTCTCCTATTACTGTTACAACTCCTCTTCCTTGCTGGGAAGAGCAATGTTCAAGATGTTTATTGCTAACCTGCAGTTGTTTTTTTAAAGGTAGAATCAGGGCCAGTTCTTCAGTGGGATTGAGTCAGCATAGTTGCATGCCTTTTTTCTCCTAAATACCAGCTGAGCATTTTGCCCTTTACCTGGATTATGGACAGCAAAAATATAATGGTTGAAATGCTGATGTAAGGAATGGATGATGAACCACAAAAATGACTCATTCACTGAACATGTTGAGTAGAGAAGGGACTGGGAGTCACAAAATGTGGTGCCTAAACTGTAGGAGTGCTTCAGTTTTGTTTTCCTTAAAATCCTTCAGATACCTCTACGTTCTGTTTCTGAACTTACTCAAGAGTCTCAGTTTTGGAGCACCTTCCTAGTTTATACTGGTTGTGTCTACATGAGATGCTAAATATGCAGTCGACAAATTCTACAGTGCATTAGTGCATCACAGCAAAAGTCATGCTAATGCACTAATGCACAGAAGAATTAGTCTACTGCACATTAGTGTCACTAAGGAGGTGTGTGTTGGTGCTACTGTACAGTAGCACAGGTTACTGAGCATTGAGTTAGTATCTGTTATTACCAGTACTAAACTTTATGTGCAGTAACTATGGTGCATTAGTGCATATATAGACATGCCCACTGAATCCTAATTGTCATCCACAACCTAGGTGCTCTTCTGCCTAGTCCCCTGCAGGCTCAGTAATTAGGTATGTGTGTTTTGGCAGTGCCTGGTGTGTGTCAGGCTGCTTTGGGTGTCTGTCAGGCTCCCCAGAGAAGTTCAGAATAGCCACTACTTTCTTTTAAACCATGGATGCACCTGATGGCTTTCACCTTAGGGGGCTGAAGGAACTCAGCTTGGAAATTCCCCGCACTCCTAACCATAGTGTGCAACCTATCACTAAAACCAGCCTTAGTACCAGAAGACTGGAGGGCTGCTAATGTGATTCCCATATTTAAAAAGGCTCTACAGCAGATACAGGGAACTACAGGCCAGTGAGCTTCTGTTCCTGGAAAACTGGTAGAAACCATAATAATAAAAAAGCATTGTTCAGTACATGGATGGACATGATTTTCTGGAGAAGAATCAACATGGCATTTCAAAGGGAAATCATGCCTCACCATCCTATTAGAGGTCTTTGAGTGTCAATAAGCATGTGGATTGGGTTGATCCAGTTGACATAGTGTATTTGGACTTCCAAAAAGTCTTTGACAAAATCCCCCATTAGAGGCTTGTAATGAAATTTGTCACTGACTGATGGGATTACAGAGAATGATCACCCATGGAAGGGAAATGGTTTAACGGTAGGAAGCAAAAAGAGAGTATACATGGTCAGTTTTTAGGCTGGAAAAATAAATAGCAAGGTCCCTCAGGGGTCTGTGTTGGGATGGATGCTCTTTAACATACTCTTAAATGATCTGGAAAAGGGCATGCGTAGCAAGGTGAAACAGAAATATTCAAGGTGGTAAAGACCAAGGCAGACTGAGGATCTATAGAAGGATCTGACACTACCGAGTGAACAGACAACTAAAAGGAAGATGAAATTCAGTGTAGATCAGTGTAAAGTGACGTACATAGGCAAAAATAACACAAACTATACCTACACTATGATGGGCTATACATTAGCTATTACAATACAGGAAAGATCTGGAAGTAATTGTGGACTGTTCACCAAAAGCATCAGCTTAGTGCTCAGGCACTGGCAAAAAGGCAATCAAAATTTTAGTGCTTGTTAAGAAAGGAATTGTAAACAAAACCGAAAGTATCATCGTGCTCCTTTATAAATCCATAGTGCGTCCACACTTTGAATACTGTGCCCCATTCTGGTCCCCTCACCTCAGAAAAGATATAGAAGAACTAGAGAAGGTACAGAGAAAGGCAACAAGGATCATTAGTGGTATGGAAGGGCTTCCAGAAGAAAAGAGACTAGGGAGGCTAGACCTATTCAGTTTAGAAAAGAAATACATGAGGGGGTTATGATAAGGCTTTACAGGCTGTGTGTACACAAGACTCTAGCCATGCAGTAGCATCACATGGCATGAATTGTGATGCAATGCGACTGCACAATAGTAACGAGCTACTGGGCAGTAGGAATGAGCTATTGCACTGTCAGCATCACCAAAAAGCCATTTGGGGTCACTCTTGTGTAGTAACGCCAGTTACTGTGCAGTCATTTAGTACTTGTGTGTGCAGTAACAAGTGCGTAGTCAGCATCTCATGAAGATGCTGCCACACCATGCAAAATGGTGAAGAGAAAGTAAATAGGGATTTATTATTTACTGTCTCTTACAAAACAAGGAGTAGGAATCACAACATGAAACTAGTAGCTAGTAAGTTTAAATCTAACAAAATGAAGTTCTTTTTCACACAGCATATAATTAAAGTGTAGAACTCATTGTCAACAGATGTTGTGGAAACTGACAGGTTAGCCAGATTCAAAAAAGTATTGGACACATTGTTGGAGGAAAAGGGCTCAAGTAGCTATTGAGCATGGGAGTTAAAGATGAAGCCTCTGAATCAGAATTTCCTAGACCTTAAAAGCTGGAGGCTGCAAGTGAGAGGAACAGTAGAAACCCACCCGGTCATACCCAGTTTGCTTCCCTTTTCAGCATCTCCTCTCTACCACCTTGGCCACATCTACACATGTGCTTAACTGTGGAGTAGACTAATTAGCTGCAGAGTAAAGCATCACCATTTATACGTGTGATTGTATTAGGTTGCAGTAAACTAGCACTGCAGTAAGGTAGTACTGTCAGGGACAGTACTATCTTATGCTGGGTAATTTACTGCAATTAAAGGTGCATGATTAGATGCTAACTGGGGTGTAAATCGAACCTGGTTATCTCAGCCAGCCAGATGCCAGAATCCTGCCTGCTGCCTAGCCACACAACTCCACACTTTTAGCACTCTTATGCCCTAGCCAGGCCCTCCGCTGCCTGATGCCACCACCTGGAGCCAAGAGCTGACACCCTGTGCCTGTTCTGTCCCAGCTCAAATTGCTGCTGTCCTGGCCGCACATGCAGAGTAGCTTACTCCAGCTTAGACTGCTCTGGAGTTTAATGCGTCACATTAATTGCACGTGGAGATACACCATGCGACCAGGATAGTAGGCAAGATAGATGTATGATCTGACACAGTAAATGGCTGGTTTTCTGTTCTTACGGAGGTGGGATTGCTATCTTACTTTTACGTAGTTTATAGGGCTGAGCATGTGGCCCATGCTGCAGGAGACATGAGCTGAATTTTTGCCTTTGCCTGTGGAGAGACTAATCCAAAAACTCTTTCCTCCAAAACCAAAACCCTATAAATTAAAGGCTAAGCCAGGTGGCAGTAATGTAACTGAGGGTGGGCAAGTCGGACGTGGGACCTAGAAGCCGATTTAGAAGAGGTACCAGAATGACAGCCCCTGGGGAGCCTGCATCGCTCTTGCTGCCACCTATGCATTGTATGGAGACTTCATGCCACAGTCTCAGCGATCTGCATCAGAATTCCTAGTTATATCCCTGCTGGGGGGACACTTGTTACTCTCTCTTGAAACTGGCCCACTGGACAGAAAATTCAAGATTCATTTGCGCAGAAGGATGGAGCACAAATAAGCACAACCCTTTATCCTAGTGGTGATCAACCTTTCCCTGGTGGGGCAGATGCACAGTGCCTGGTCTGTCCATGGGCTGGATTTGGCCAGTGGTCCTAATCTGGAACCTGGGTCAGGCACGGCATGGCTCTATTTGGTCACATGGGAGGTGGGTGGGGGGCAATTCAACCCTAACCCAACCCTTCAGGGGAAGGGGAGAGAGCAAGCATGGCCTAGACCCAATCCAGTCCTGTGTGGAGACAAGAGGGCACATGGCCTAGCTCTGATCCAGCTGTGTGGGGGAGAGGGGTCGTGGCCTGGCTCCAGCCTGATGCATGGGGCCTTGTAACTTGGAACCGTGGAATGCAGCCACATTAATTACCACTGCCCCCCACTGCCAAATTTTCCAGCCCTTGGGGAGCACCACGGTCTGGATGCCATGGCTCGGCGGGCTGCATTTGACCTGCAGGCTGCATTTCGGGAGGAGAGGACCTGTATTTGGGGCCTTGCTCCAAGAACTCTTTATGTTTCACAGAGAATACAGCTATTAGATAGTACAGATAGTATTCAATATAGAATGCATTTATCAAATGCATTTTAAATGCATAATTTTATCCAATGACCGTTTCATGTAAAATACATTGAGTCCTCAAAGCAGTTTGTAAAATGTAATGCTGAATAAATTTAGTAAAATACTTGTAATGTATTTATTACTTGAAGGTATTACATACAAATTGTGGACAATATTTTTCAAGACTAAATTTTACTTTTGTGAAGATTTGCTATTCAGGCTGCACTGCTTAGCTCCAGCTGGGCAGATAATCCAAGCAGGCTCTGATCTTACTTCAAATTGTACCTTCGTGTCAATGAAATAGATTGATCGCAATGGAGCTACTTGGAAAGTAATTAAATGTATCAGAATTGGGCCTTTCTCTCCAGTCAATTCACCGTTTGGATGCTCTTCTGATGCAGAATGTGAATCTATTGTTTGGCTTCCCTGAATCCTTGTGCACTGTATTTTTTTTTTTTTTAAATTAGCTTATACTCTTGGTAAAACACAACCATAGCTAAGTGCCTTTGTGAAAAGCTACTGGAAAACAGCTCTGAAATTTTAGTTACTGTGACTTTATTTGAAGTTGCGATGAATATTCTCTGAAAACATTCTGCAATATTTTTTCAATGCTCATTGTTACCGCTTTAAAAGCAAAGGTGACATCCTACAATTCTGGCTTATGCTTCAATATGATTCCACAGTAAAGCAAAAGCTTCGCCATGTACATATACATACTCAAATGATCCAGACATTTCTAGCCTGCTGAGAGTCTGGATTGGTGTTTAATGTGACTGGAAATATTGATATTGTCTGTTAGATGCAAAATGGTATACTTAGCAATGGTAGTCGCCACTGTGGAAACCAGAAGCTGATATTTGATCACCTGCAGATATTGAAGTGGAGGTGGCATGGGAAGGCTTCTTAATAGGACAGGAAAGTGGCCTCACTGATGTGTTGAAAATCCTGACGTCTCAGACCCAGATCCTGCAAAGAGATGCATACAGGAAGGCTCCTGTGTGCACTGGGAGCCCTATTGGCTGCAAGCTCGACTCTTATAATTTCAGTGAAGGTGTTGTGACAAGTGCCTGAAATCTGAATATCTCTGCATAGCCCAGTGATTCTCAGCCAGGGTTCTGCGGCACCCTGAGGTGTTGAGAGATCCTCTTAAAGGTGCAACAGGCTACCACACAATATTATTAGATATGCAAACACCTGGACATGATCCACAAGATGAATTCAGGGATTTCGGATAAGAAACCATAATGTCAAAAACATTCTGACTTGTGGTCTGAGTTCTTTGTAATAAAAGAATCGGTCTATTGTTTTCTGTATTAAAAATGAATGAAAACTAAGAGCCAGCATTTTTGAGGGGTGCCTTGAGTTTACAAAGGTTGAGAGCCATTGCCCTACATACTCCCCTGACCCTACCTCAAACCCTAATAGTGCTTAAGCTATCTACTTGTAGTTATGCAGACACTGATGTCAGAGACTTTCATGAGAGCTTATGCTGCCAACCTTGAAGAAATGGGAACTTTGCGATGGCGACAGCAGGTAACTATGAAGTCCCCGTAGTATCATTATAAGCTAGCATAATTTGTTCTTTTGCAAACAGTCTACTTTTGCCTCATAACTCCCAACAGTACATTTTTGTTGTTGTTCTTACATTACCATACTTTTATTGAAATTAATTATTTAAAATAAATGTTATTTATTCATATAGCTTCTTTAATCCAAAAATGCCAGGTAAGGGAAACAGAAGGACAGAGCAATACAATGATAAATAACAACTAATAGCCTAGAAATAGAAGGAATTATTGGGTTTACAAGATGGAGAGAAGAGACGGATGTAAAATAAATAAAGAAAAGAGAAAGGTCTGCAAGATAGGTTTTAAAATGAGAGTCTGAAAAATGAAAATGGCAGTACAGCATTTTAAAAAGGAGGCTCTGGAAGAGAAAATGCACACTATTTAGAAATGGCAATAGACCAACAGAATACAAAGTAGGTTTGTTGGGGTAAATGGACTAAGAGCAGGAACAATCATTTTGGCGTAGGTGTTAAAACAACAGAAGCCACTAAAGGGAAGAAAATAAAGGAAAAGTTGTGAATAGCACACTACAGCAAAAATTAAATACGAAACAAAAACTAAACACAAAAACTAACAGCAAAAACTAAACATTACCTTATCATAGGTAAGTTGAAGTAACTAAAGAAAGGGATGGAGAAGGGCAGCCTAGGTAACGTGTGAAGAATCTGTGTTGTGGACTAGGATTTTTGCCGCATCGAAAGAGTGTTTAAGATATTTTGAAATGGGCATCAAGTAAGATTTCACTCCCTGAGAATGAATGATGGAGAAAGAAAGTTGCTCATAAGTTATTAGAATAGGAATAGCACTGGCAGTCAGGAAACTTAGACAAGAATAATCAAGACAAAAATTCTTCTCCTTTCTCTTACTCCGTCTTGGTCTAACTTTATTTACTGTAATTGGCTTTTATTGATTTACAAACAGAAGCAAGACAAATAGTAAGAGAATTCTATAGAGAAAAGGAAGAAATGGAGGAATGAAACAAATGTTGCAATAACTCAGAAAAGCATAGATATGCATTATTTGAGTCAGTCTCCATTAGATCAGTATAGGAAAGTAGGAGATTTCCAATAGTTGCTAAGGTAACTCTTTTGAAAAATTGACCTCTTACTTCATATGACCATTAGAAATGTTGGAAACTGTTTTATAAAAGTGTGGGCTAGTTTCAATAAGATGGTAGCAAATTATTTATCTGTTTCTGATTGAACCCAAGCCTATCTTCATTATCTGTGCACTTGTTTCTTTTTCTAAATCATTATATGGCTTGAACATACCACACATTATTCACAATGCAAACCCCCGGAATTTATAAAATACCAATGGAAACATTTGTCAAATGTTTCAGGAAACAGCTATCAGGTGTTTCAGTAGACCATGGCAAGTGAACATTTCATGCAACCCCTACTAGTAAGTAAAGGTTGCTACAGAGATATCTGGCTACTGTTTGGCCTACAACACCCACATTCCTAGATCATGATCTTAATGTGTGGTACCATTTCCAGCTTACTCCCCATCCTCACACACTCAGAACAAGTTTCTCCCTCCTTTTTGGAATTATATATGAAATGCTTTGGAAGGAACTTTGGACAAATGCCTCTGACTATACTACTGTGCAAAGGCTAGCACAAAGCTGATTTTGCATCTGCTAGAATAAAAACCCTAAGAACTCATAATAGGCTTTCTAAGTGGAATGATAGCTCTAGCCATCTGGAAATGGTTTTATGGGATATATATGCACTTCTCATTTTCCTAGTGTTTTCCAGACAATGTTCAGCCTAAGGCTTAGGAATACTGGAACAATCTATATACTTGCTTGCCCGTGTTTGCGTAGCAGGTATGTTTTCTTTCACATGCCCAAAACAGAAAATTTTAGTGGAAAAGTCACTGGCTGCATGAATTGCAAGTGGTACTCTAGGTGATCTGTCAGTGTTAATGTGTGAGACATCTTTCAGTACTTGTTCATGAAACATTTACTCCAAATACTTGAGGTGGTCACGTAAACTCATCACCTTCAAGGTCACCCTCCACTTAACTATCTTTTGATCACCAAACCAGTGATTCCTAATGGCATCTTTGCCATTTCCATTCTACCAGAAATGACAATGCTGTTATCTAGGCAAAATACTAATCCTGAAAATTGACTCACAATTGGGCCCATGTCCCCCTAGATCAAAGCAGGTACCTTGTATAAGAATGAACTTTTGTACTGATGTATGTGCCATTCTCATCAATGCCTGGTAGGATGTCTTTTCCTTCAATAACATTTGGCTTCCTGTAAGTCAGCTCTGCTAAGCTTTTGAGCAATGATAAAAGAAGCAAAGATGTTTTCTGCAAGCAGGACTGGAAAGCGTGCTGTAGATTCTCATGAATTCTAGTGGCGGTACTACATGAAACCTTGGAGAACCAGCAATTGTCCAATATGGACAGGGCACTCCGCTGAGATGTCAGAGGCTCAGCTTTTGTTCCTTGTTCTGCAAAATTCAGGCCATGGACTTGAAACTCAGTTTCCATCACCTCAGGTATATGCTGTAAACATCAGGCTATTGGCTATTACAAGTACATGAAGCTGTCTCTTAAAAGGCTTCAGCTTCATCTCAATGCGGAAGAGAAAACATTTTGAAATCTTGAAAAAAACTATTTCCTAGATAACAACAGCTCATCTGGTTGCCCAATTTGAAGGGCATTAGAATAAAGATGTCCTATCTACTAGCCAATTCTTCCTTGACAAAGTTCTGCAAAGTTAGTTACAACTGTTTTCCTTCCAGTTTTTAGCTGAACTTCTGGTTCATTCATCCTCATCTATTCTAAATCAATACCTGCTCAGGAAGGCTGGATTGCAACTGATGATCTAGACACTTAGTTATGGAATTTGTAATTATAATGATGATAAAATTCACAATCCCATAATTCATAGTGTCCTACATGGCCCTTTGTTCCCAAGTGTACATGGTCTTCATAGAAGTGAGAAGATAAGTGGATTTGCCAGGATACACTGTACAGTATCTGACAATAATGTTACCATATTTCTTGTATCCATTTCCATTTGAATTGGTTGTCCTAACAACAAGGTTACCCAGATGACCCATAGGAGATGTGCCACAGCAAGGAGACAAAGCTTCATTTAGAAGGAGTTATCAATTAACAGCTGTACATTTACCATTCAAGATGCACTAGAAAGTAATTACATTTAGGCAGCCTTTCATTCAAAGCCGCAGGGGAAAGTAAATAAACTTAACACAAGGCACAGGTTTTAAATGAAGACATATGACATGTACAGCCAATGACAGTCAAAGACTTCTGAGAAACGGGGAGTCTTCAGATTAAGACTCCAGAGTGGGAAGGGTGTAGGATCGGATTCTGAGCACAGAGACAGTCAGGATATCAGCGAGGGACTGGCTGGAATCCCATAGTCAGGGAAGAGTTGAGTTTTGTCCTTAAAACATGGATTCAGCCTCCATCTTTCTATAGGAAAAGTACAGTGAGTCGTCTCCAAACAGTAAGATAGTGCTTCTCCTCTGGA
>JAGPOW010000229.1:28198845-28214710 GCA_030014935.1 Caiman crocodilus
GTCAATTTAACTGACTGTGGGCCAAGAATCCTTAAAGATTTAATTCTAATTGTGTAGTTCTTGCATATATCACTGTCGGGCAGTATTAATGTTAACTAAGGCCATATGCTTGCATTTCCAAACCAAATATGGATTTTACCCTAAATTTCAAAAAGTGGATGCTCTGCACATTTTTGAAGATCATCCCCTTTTAACAGGTTTCTAAGTAGGCACCCAAAATCAATATACCTCCAAAATCGCCAGCCCCTTTTGAAAATCTTGCCGATAGATATTCATAGGGTAGAGAGAGACTGCTCAGAGCATCTCATTCAGAGTCAAAGATGCCTTAGGTTTCTATAGCTTAATGCTACCACATAAAGGTTTAATACACTTTAATTTATATGCATTGGTTTCACACCTTCCTAATCTTTATAAGTGTTTCCAAATAAATATACCCGTAGTGTTGTGTTTGCTCGTTTTCAGGATGCCAACAAAACAAAACAAAACAAAACTATCAAAGAACCAGAAAGCTGAGACTTTCACATTAAGCACAGTCCTGTCTTCCTATTACCCTAAAACTCAGTCACGCTAAAATCCTTTCTAACACATTCACTTTTAGTTTAGCAATAATATCACGCTAACCAACCAACCATGGAAGTGCTATGGGGCCTCCGTAATACAGATAGCTCATCCCCATTGCTAAAGCAGATGTAATTATCAACTTGCACATGGATTTTTTCGGTGTTTGAAATTCAAATGATGGCCTGTTTTATCTGAAATATTCTAGGCCTCTGACATCTGGAAGAAAGTGTTTAACATTTTTGACATCACACGTTACCCTTTGTCACAGTCTGTTCCAGACGGAGTCACCTCAGTATAACGGTGGAAGACACCACTAGGTGATCTGGAGAGTGGAACTGACATTCTCAATTTACTATAGTAACAACAACGAAAACAACAAATGAACTATTGTAAAAGTTTCATTATACTGAAATTTGCAAGGGTGTAAATTGAGGTCCTTATTCTGGAAATGGGGGAAAAGATGGTTTTGTTCCCATACTTCAACTTTCACAGTGGGGAAACATCATTTTTTGAAGGCTAAGGATCAGATTTTCTAAAGTACTCAAAACTCCCCACCTGGGGCTAGGTTTTCAAAGGTGCCCAGCTCAGATCAATGAATCCACTTCATTTTGATGATTATATAGGTGCTGACCTCTTTTGAAATTCTGACCGTTAATGTTATATTTGAAAATGTATACGCACTTAGAGCATATACACGATGCAAAAGTGTGCTTTGAAATCAATGAAGAATCAGACCCCCTGTGTATTTGTACCAGGTATGATGTCCTTTTTATGAAAACACTGACAACAGGTCAGCGTGTAATGAATGTGAAACAGGAAATCGTCAGCAAGGTTCGTTCTATAACTTGTTCCAGAGATGTCTGGTTGATATTGGCTTTGTTCCCACGAGGCACAAATAACATAGCAGTTCAGGAAGCTTGACATTAGTTCACAAGAATCTGATGATGCACACTGAATCTCTCAGTAGTGTGATAATATTTAGGCTGTAGCTGAGGCCAGGCAGGCATTCAATTTACTTCTTGTAAATTCAGTTCAAAGGACAGGAAAGCAGGTGACAGCAAGAAGTGAGTCCAAACCTGCCCATTGTCCTCATCACATGTCTAGGAAGGATTTGAAGATGTATCCCAATATGGCTTCAGGCTTCTACAATATTTGCTGCTTCCCCATTGGCTGCTTACAGTGTCACATTGATGCAGACATGTAGCTGGCAACTGCAAGTAAAAATAATGCCCGTAAAAAGTTTTCTGTTGTGGGCCTTTGTTTTATTTCTGCAGTTCATGGCAGAACAGGTTTCATTCTTTCTTTCACTGTGGGTGGAGCTCATGTTTGCACTCAACATGTTTCAAAACTTGTGAAATGTTTCAGCTGCCTTTGTTTCGTTTCGAGGCTGTTTCAAAGTCCTTCATTCCATTTCAATGTTGCTGTTTTGAGTTCAAAATGAGTTGAAACAGTGTCAAAATGAAATAGCTGGTGAAATTTTGCACAGCCTTACTGTCTACATATGTGTTTTCCTGCCTGTAACCACTCTCCTATAGAATAATACTTGTACAGGGCAGTACTAGCCCACAATGGAGTTAATTCATTTACTGTGGCCAAATAGTAGGGCTGTGAAAAGCTTCAATCCCTGATTCAATTTGGTGGAGATTTGGCCCGATTTGGTGGCTGAATCTCCAAACCTTAATTGAATCAGAGGACCCTTTAATGCCTCTGAATTGAATCGGAGCCCTCTGAATCGATTTGGAGAGATTCAGAAAGATTCAGAGATTCGGATGTAGAGACAGCTTTAAGTGTTTTTGCTACATACCTTTAGGTAGCAAGAGCTGGTAAGTGGTGTGATGCTGAGGTGCATGGAGTGTCCCACAGAAGCATGGAGGGCTCCCCAGTGCACTTGGCAGCAGAACTGGTACTGGACCAGGAGCACTTCTAGTCCACTTCTGGGTCTGTTGGAGAGCATGCCAGGGGAGCCCCCTGCGCACCTCCACCGGCTCGGTACTCATGCCTCCTGGGTTTGGGGGGCTACCCGGGGTCCCCCTGCAGCTGATCACTAAGCCAGGGAGGAGGGGGGGGTGCGGTGGGGAGGGGGGGAAAGCTCTCCCTGGCAGATCTGGAGGTGGACTGGAAATACTTCTGGTCCACTTCCGAGTTTGCCACCAAGCATGTGGAGAGCCCCCCGAATTACTGTGGGATGCTCCATCTGCCCCAGCATTGCAGCATTCACGAGTCATGCCTGGTACCTCAAGGTACGTAGAAAAAACATTTAAAGCTGTGTGTATGACCAAATTGCTGATTCTCTGAATCAGTGTCAAATATTCAGATTTGTTGTTCCTGTGCGGCCTCAGGGCAGGATGGCTCCAGTTTCTTGTCCTGCTCCTGCTCACCAGTTTTCTAGTGGTAAGTGAGAGCTGTGCAGGTGGGGGACAGTCAAAGAAGTTTTTTAGACTTAAGGTGTGACTGCTGTAAACTCAAGCTACCACTAACATTGACCAATATTTGAGCAGTTCAAAGTGCAATGTGAATCAAGATCCTATAAAGGTGCATATGTACTCTATCTTCCAACTGACTGCAGACTAACAAGGCTAACCTACCCATGCACGCTTGGAAAAATGTTGGCATTTTCTTTAACCAGAACTTTTATGTAAATAATTTGTGATTTAGACATACTTTGTTACCTTTGTTTCCTGTAGTAGCAGCATCGTATCTACATTGCTGAAAGTGAGAAAGGTTTCTGGATTACAATGGGACGTTAGTTCAGCTGGACAGCAAATCAGTTATGACAATCATCACAATTTAGTGAGGCAGGAGTTTAAAACCAGGCAATGAAAAATAATTCTGGTTTGACATCAGGCATTGAAAGTTCTTAGGCAAATTAAAAACAATTAAAAGACAAATTCAGATGGGCTATTTCTTAAATTATGTGAGTAAAATAAAATCAAATGTGCCAGCTTCCGACATCATTTAAGAAAATGCAAATATAGTTTGGCAAAAGAGTGGTAATATTGTCTAATTAGTTTTTTTGGCCAAAATTCCAACTGGCTAAGATACTGAGAATCTGAAAGCAACCTCAGAGTGGGCATGTTAACTATATTCAAATAATTTTGTGTTTCTTCTTACTGCTGAAATATAAATCAATAAAGGGCTATTTTTGTGTACGTTAGTCAATGTGATTGAAAATTGTTTGCAAATTTATATCTACCTATTAGATGAGACTAGCTCTGAAGAAATGGTTCCAATTTCAGTTAAATATAATGGATTAGATATCCATATAGGTACACATTTCAATAATTATGACTTTAGTCATATGAGGAACAAGGGAACACTGGTTGACTGGTGTATGACCATGAGCCTGTGAGAAAAAAACAAGAAAAAAAAACTAATGTGACCCATGGTTGTATTAGCTGGAGTCTATTTGGTAGGCAAGGAAATGCTGGTACAATTATAGCAGGTGTTGGTAAGACCCCATTTAGAATAGTGGGGCAAATCTACACATGCCCCTGACTGCGCAGTTGTTACTTTGGCAAGTACTAAATGACTGCACAGTAACTGCCATCACTGCACAGTCCCAGTGGTGAAAGGACTCATTTCCAACCCTACCAAGCAGTAGCTCATTGCTTAAATTGTTAAGAGGTGCTAGATTGTTAATGGAATGAAGACCCTATGAGGAAGATTTAAGTGACTTGGCTTATCTAGTTTAGCAGCAACAACAACAACAAAAAATCAAGAAGAGATGATGATTCCTTTTTACAGATACCTTTGTCGCGTGGATGTTAAAGATGGAGAAGAGTTTCTTTGGCTAAAACCAATGCCAATTGAAGATAAAATGGCTACAAACTGCCTGTGAGAGACTAGTGTTTAAAAGATATCTGACTATAAGAAGAATGATATTTTGGATTGTTCTTCTAAGCAAAGTAACGGCAATAAAAAAGCCAGAATTGCTTTTAGATTGCACTTGGTAAGTTTATGGAAAGGATGGTATGATAGGACAGGGAGTTCCTTGTTTAATCTTCAGCCTGTCTGATATGTAGATTTATACAGGAGTGGATCCAGATGGGGCACGGCAGTGTGGCTGCACTCCTTTTGGCTATCCTGCATGTGAGTGGCCTGGCCCACGTCTTTGGTTTTGATTGGCTCTGGAGCCAAGAGGTTGAACACCGTCTCTGCTGCTGCCACTTGTTGCCTCCTTTCCCCTGCTGCTGAATTTAGGGGGAAGGGGGAAAGAAGGGGAGGGCAATCAGCAGCACTATTCATCCTCTGGACTCTGAGACCAGACAAAAGCAGGGACTGGGGCCAGACCCTGCTCCTATCAGCTGGTGAACTCAGAGCTCGTGCAGTGCTCCAACAACACCACTTGCTGACTGGGCAGTGAGCTCAGAACTCGCTGAACTTTCATAGCACAGCCAAAGTGTGTATGGTAGGGAGGAGGGGGCACACATCCCATGCACTCGTCCTCAGTGTGTGATTACAATTAAGTATTTATAGTCCTCATGTTGTAGCATAATGATAACTGCCTTGCAGCATGGGAGATGCCTAGTATTACCCAGCTATACAGATTTTGCTTGCTGCCGGCTGGGACCAGGAAGGAGTTTTCCCTACTTTTGAATGCTACTCTTCTTCCTCTTCCTCTTCACTTCTTCTGAAGGAGCTGAGGTTGGGGATTTTGACTGTGCACTGGTGCCCTTGCCTCTACTTAGAAAACCCAGAGGTTTCTAAGAATAGACCCTGGTTTTTCTATTCAGGATCATACAGACCACTAAATTTGACGTCAGGAAAGAATTTTTCCCTATGGTCCCAATGGCATAGACTTTAGGGGGCTTTGCTTACCTCTGAAATGGAGAGCATAGTTCTTTCCCTAGGGTCTTCTGAACATATATTGACCACCTACGTCTCTGCCATTGCAGTGGCAGTGTATTTTTAGTGTCCTCAGCTCTCTTGATTCCTGCCTTGTAGTTGAGGATGAGGGCTTGAGGTGTCCGCTGGGGGATTCTTTGGGTAAATAGGTGCCTATGAACACAGGGATCTGAATTAGATGGCACAGGAGGACCCTGTCAATTCTATGTTCCTATGTTCTAGCATCCTGCTGGTAATTAATCTACTGTGTCATCTTAAAACATCATGGCCTAAAACTCTGGTGGCTTCAATCTCTCGATTTGAGAATGATCTCTACCATGGTTCATTGATGAGTCTCGATATGACTTAAGAGTCTAATCCTGGAACCGCAGATTTTTCCATAGAAGTTGCAGCTTTTTCCACAGGGGAGAGAAGGCTTAAGGCCTGCTATTCCTTTCCTTTTCCTTCCTTTGCTCTCTCTTCTCTGCTTTGAGAGCAAGGCCTTTTACCTAAAAATGGGCTGCCACTTGGTTGGGGTTGTGGAACTATTGGAGCTAGTTGGCCAGTTCTTCCCATCTCTTGATGTCAGCATCTGTTTTCTTGAGCTATGCCTTTGGTGTGTCCTTCTGGCATTTCCTCTGGCCACTGAAAGATCTCAGGCCATTACTAAGCTGGGAGTAGAGCACTTGTTTCGGGAGTCAAGAGTCAGGCATCGACACGCAATGTCTGGTTCAGTGAAGTTGGTTCTTGAGATTCACCAACTCAATGCTGGTAACATTGGGTAACATCATAGACATACTCTGGGAGGTGGGGTGGGGGGGAGGATTTTGTTTAGCCCAGCCCAAGAGCCGCATTAATTAAAGTGCCTGGAGCGTCACATGTATCAGTGTCCCCGTGCTGAAAAATGGTGGCAGGGTACTCTGAACTAAAGCTTGTTGAATGAACTTTAATTTAAAGCACCGTGCCATCATTTTTCAGCGCAGGGATGATGATGCTGGAGTCTGCTGGAGCGCGGTAATTACCATGCTCTAGCAGACTTGATTAATTTAATCTGTCCTGATGTGCTGTCATTATAGTGTGTTGGAGCAGCCTCCCTGCACGTGTACAGGAGCCCGTTGACTTCAGCAAAGATGCTAGCATTTGTGTGGTGATTTTCCCATTTCCTGTGCAGGATTTTGCAGAGACATTGTTGGTAATACCTCTCCATACTCTTGAGATGACAATGATATGTCACCCACAATTCACATCTATAGAGGAGACTGCGGATAATGACTGCTTTGTAGACCTGGATCTTGGTGTCTTTCCAGAGATTGCGTTGAATAAAAGACACACTGAAGCAGTATCCTAAAGGAGGCACTTTGGTCATTGCACTTGGGTCAAGGACCCTACCACCAGGGTCATTCCCTCAATGGTAATTTGGGGAGGGGGCTCACATTCATGGCTTGGGGCAAGCTGATGGCTGAGAGAGAAAACCAGAAGGCTAATGGCATACTGGGCTGCATTAGTAGAAGCGTTCCCAGCAGGCTGAAGGAAGTAATTATTCCCCTTTATTCTGCAAAGGTGAGGCCATGTCTGGAGTACTGTGTCCAATTTTGGGCCCCCCCACTACAGAAAGGATGTGGTTGAGTTGGAGAGAGTCCAGCAGAGGGCAATGAAAATAGTGAGGAAGCTGGGGCACATGAGTTATGAGGAGATGCTGAGGGAACTGGGTTTATTTAGTCTGCAGAAGAGAAGACTGAGGGGGATTTGATAGCAGCCTTTAAGTCCCTGAAGGGTGGCTCCAAAGAGGGTGGCGCTGAACTGTTCTCAGTGGTGGCAGATGACAGAACAAGGAGCAATTATCCAAAGTTTCAGCAAGGGAGGTTTAAATTGAATATTAGGGAAACTTTCTCACTAGGAGGGTGGTGAAGCACTGGAACAGATTACCTAGAGAGGTGGTGGACTCTGTCACTGGAGGTTTTTAAGGCCTGGCTGGAATGATCTAGTTGGGGATAGTCCTACTTTCCTCCTGAGGTCTCTTCCAACCCTAATTTTCTATGATTCTAAGATTCTCTAGAAATGCTAAAAAAAAAAAAAGTCCAATTTTCTCCTAGCAAAATCATAGGAAAAAAAACTTTCATTGACACTTCTGTTAGCAAGACAGAACCTGGGACGATCCATAACTATTAAAATTAAAACCTCTGGTTAATTATAAGCAGTATGCTGCCAATATAGTCACTCCATCCTTTTTCAAGAGTATGTACCCATATAGAAAGCCTGGAGGGATTCTAGCACTAGTTTTAGAAATAAAGGGAGACAAAGAAATATTAGACAAAAGCCAACATTTAAATTTGAGGTAACATTTTAATGATCTGAAATCTAGTTTAAAATGCAGAATTTAAAGAATTAAAAATATATATATATTTTGCAGCAGCCTTTCTCTTTTGCTTTAACATAAATATGGCCGTTTTCAGGCCAAAACAGGGTTCATAACCCAAATGAAAGAAGATGATGGTGGGGATGGATTTTCAAATTGTCCTTTATTTAAGTTGAAGCTGCTTAGACTCTTAACTATGTAGAAAGAAGCACACTTTGAAACACAAACAGCTCCCTTCACCTCACTCCACCATCAATTTAATGTGCAATGCCCAACGTAATCGCTTAACATATAGTGCACATATCATCATATATTAAGAAAAACTACCTAAGGGCATGCTTGTGACCTAAGCTGGGTACCTTCAACTTCCATTGATTTTGATGGCTCCTAGGATTCACAGGAGATGCTGGGAAACTGTCACAGGATTGTGCTCTAACTATGTACTTCCCCGAGACAGCAGAATATTTTTGGTCTTAAGCAAATATTTAACTTATCATTTTCTGCTTCCAATCTAATTTTAATAACCTACTTTTTAACTGGGGAGCAATGTGTTTGTTTGGATTTTTTTAAATACAGACTTTGCCCATTTCTAGGCATTAATATTTTTAAAAGCCTTTTTTTCTGGAAGAGAATGTTTCCAAAAGAACAAAATTCAGTCACCATCAGGACAGAAACTAGAAGAGTTGAAATGCCCTTGTGGAAGGCTATTATTGAATAGTTCAGATTCAGTTTTTCAATGTTTTTCAATGTTCATGCTGCCTCCTCTGGACCCCATGCTGCCACATTAGCCCTGTACAGACACCTCTGGGCCCCTTGCTGCCTAGATTGTGCCCACACTGCCCAAACTGAGTCTGCACTGCCTCTGCTGTGGTTTGCACTGCCATATTGGGCTCGCACCACCCCTCCCGGGCCTCACATTGCCTGTGCCATTGCAGAGGTGGCCAGGCCTGTGCCACCTCTGCTCAGCCCCACCGGCTCAATCTAGTGTGTAGGACTACACTTCCCCATGGCCCCGGAAATTTGGCAGCAGGGAAATGGTAATTAATGCTGCCATTCCTCCCTCCCCTCCCACTCTGCATTATATCTGATAATCTATGGAAGGACAAATAGGTCAACATTTCCATTTCAGATTGAGTGTGAATTGACCATACAAAATTCTTGAATTGTGCATATATGAGAGAAAAATAAGAGTCAAAGTCAAGCAGCTTAATAAAATCCATTTTGAAGCTTGTTGATAAATATTATCCAAATGAATATGTATATACAGCTAAGTTTATAACATGGTACAAAGTTGCCATACTGTCTACACAGAATCGATGTTTGTTGTTTCAATATGACTATTTCAGAGCAGTGTTCTGTGAGTACACTCTGTTTAGAAATAAAAACCACTTCATTTGGAGTAATTTCTCCATTGTGGAAGCAGAATAATTATTTTGGAATATCATCAAATGCCCCAAGGGAACAGAGTTTCTGCAAGGGGGGTGTCACCCTAGAAAGCTCAATTATCCCGAAGTGGCTATAATAGAAACGGTTATAGAATAGCTACAATTCTGATTTGTCCCTACAGAGAGCAGGGCAAAGGTTGACTTGTATGAGAATTCAACATGCTTATCTGTGTGACAGATTGCTGTTGAGTAGGAATGGCCATAAAAGGAATAACCGCTGTATCTCATCAAATCCTTCCTTCCTTTGTGCCATCAGTATTCCATGTGCCTGAGTCCTGCAGCTAGGGAAGCTTTGCTGAAATATTGAATGAACTCCAGACTACACCATTAAACTACTCTAGCAAATCCTACTCTAAATTAGAGGGAACATCTATAACTGGCAGTATTTGTTTACTGTTTCATACATGTCATCCACATCGCATTATCCTTCCCTCCACTCACAGTGACAGCTGTCACAGTATTCAGGAAACAAAGACCTCTTGCATCTGTTCTTGTTAAACTATGACTGTTTTAATAGGTTCCGCTGTATGTCCTGCCGAGCATGAAAACCCAGGAAACAGCATGTAACTCTGCCTTTCTGAAATGGGCTTTGCACTTCACTCCTAATCTACCTAATGATAGAAGTGGGGAAGAGGGAGAAGTGGTGAGGAAGAGGAGAAAAGGGAGATGCTTTCAGCCCTTGGAAAGGTATACTTATAGGTAGTAAAGTGGAATAAAATCGTGTTTTTAAAGGTTTTTTTTATTGAACAAACATCTGCTTGGTGACCCAAAGGCAGACTTAGGGCCTGATTGAAAACCTGCTGAAGTCAGTGAGTCTTTGAATCAGGCCCCTACAGAAAAGGGGTTTAGTACTCTTTCATGTGGAATATTAGGGCATTTGCTGGCAAACACAACACTTGGGTCATGATTCTTATACAAGCTAATGTCACTTTAAGCCATTTTGACAGGATGCCGGGTCTTAATGTGAGAGTGGATCTACTTCAAGGAACCCAGGCTTTTGGGTTCAAAAACCCTTCGTCAGGCTAAGGAAGTGTCAGCTGTTGGTGTGTGCTCTTCCTGGATGAATGAAGCTTTACTTTTCCTTCCATCCGGGAAGAGCACACACCGACTGCTGAAGCTTCCTTAGCCTGACGAAGGGCTTTTGAACCCGAAAGCTTGCTTAATAACTATTCTCCAACTACTTGGGTTGGTCTAATAAAAGATATCAAATTCACCCAAGGAACCTTGTCTGCCAGTGTCCTCGGACCAACACAGCTAAAACCTACACCCCTTCAAGGAACCTAGGCACTTTTTAAATGGTGTGAGTCAACTTTAAAATAGAGGAAAATCATAGGGTCATAGGAAAGTAGGGAAGAAAGGCACCTCAAAAGGTCATCTAGTCCAGCTCACTGCTCAGTCCTGGACTAAAACTATCCTGGCCAAGTGTCTGTCTAACCAGTTCTTGAAAACTTCCATGGGTGGAGAGTCCACGCTTTCTCTAGGCAGCCTGTTCAAATGTTTGACCACCCTGATAGCCAGAAACTTCTTTTTAATCTGCAGTCTAAATTTCCTCTGCTGCAGCTTGAAGTGATTGCTCCTAGTCCTGTCCCTTACAGCCACAGAGAAAAGCTCATCTCCATCCTCTGTATCATCACACTTCAGGTGTTTGAAGACTGTTATCAAATGCCCTGTTAGTCTTCTATTCTCTGTGCTAAACATTAGGGCTGCTAGAAATTTTGGCAGCTGTTTCATTTCTGAGGTGTTTCAGGCCACTTCGTTGCGCAAAACCCCAAAGCTGAATCAAAACAGAAGGCTCAGAAACCTTTCAGACCAGGCATCTGAAACATTTCAGAAATGTTTTGGAAAATTTCAGAGTTTCTGAGCCCTGCTGTGTGTCTCAGCTCTGCAGGGAGCAGAGATCTGCTCCAGGGTCTGCTTGCTGCTGCTGTGCACCCTGTGCAGCCCCACATCACCGGGGAAGCATGGGGTGAGGAAACCCCCAGCATGGATCTCTGCTCCTTGCAGAGCCAGGTCACGTGCTGGTCTGTGCTGCATGACTTGGCTCTGCAAGGAGCAGAGACCCAGGGTTGCACAGAGCAGGTAGCAGCAGGAAGAAGACCCTGACACAGACCTCTCTTCCATGCAGAGCCAGGTCATGCAGCAGGGCAGTGCTGGTCCCTGCCATGGGACCTGGCTCTGCAGAGAGCAGAGATCTAGGGGTGCGCAGCCTGGACAGTGGCAGTGAGGAGACCCCGGCATGGATCTCTGCTCCCTGTGGAGCCAGGTCACACGGCAGGGCAGTGCTGGTCCCTGATGTGCAACTTGGCTCTGCAGGGAGCAGAGATCTGGGGCAATGCAGGGCAGGCAGCAGCAGCAAGGAGACTCCTGGCATGGATTACTTCTCTGTGTGGAGCCAGGTGGCGTGGCAGGGCAGTGCTGGTCCCTGCTGTGTGACCCGGCTCTGCAGGGAGCAGAGATCCACATTGGGGTCTCCTCGCTCCTGCTGCCTGCCTCATGCAGCCCCATGTGACTGGGGCAGTGTGGGGCGGGCAGCGGCAGCGAGGAGATCCCGAGTGCAGATCTGCTCTTTGTGGAGCCAGGTCACATGGCAGGGACCAGCAGCCTTGCTTGCTGCTCTGTGCTGCTTCCCTTACCTGCAACATGGCATGACAGGGATCAGAGACCTGCACGGGGGTCTCCTTGCCTGCACAAAGGGCAGCGGCCCTCTTCCTCCCCCTCCCTTGAAAGAGCCACCCATGGCCCCATCCTGCTTCCCGCTGGGGCCCCAAGCCCCCAGCCCCAAACCTCACCTTGCTTGGTAGGGCTGTGCAAAGCATGCAGCCTGTTCAAAACAGATTCAGAGGAGATTTGGCCAAAATGAAACAGGATAGTGATCTGAAACACTGAAATGAATCACTGTCCTCTGAAACGGCCGAATCTGAGACTGAATCAAAACAGCTGTTTTGCAAAGCCCTACTAAACAACCCCAGTTCTTTCAATCTTTCCTCATAAGGCTTGCCTGCCAGACCCCTAATAATTTGCGTTGCTTTGTGCTAGACTTTTTCTAAACTTTCCACATCCTTCTTGAAGTGTGCAGCCTCAAACTGGGCACTATTCTAGGCCAAGGCTCACCGGTGCTGAATATAGTGGAAAAATCACTTCCCTTGATTTGCAAGTGACACCTCTAATAATACAATCCAGTATGCTGTTGGGTCTTGTTTGTTTTTTAGCAAGAACACGCTGTTTGCTCATATTCAGGTTATTGTCTACTTTGTTCTTCTCTGCAATACTGCAGCCTACAGTGTCATTTCCCAGCCTATATTTGCATATGCAATGTTTCCATTCCAAGTTTAGGACTTTGTTCTTGTCCTTGTTGAATTTCATCTGATTGATTGTGGGACATTTCTCTAGTCTATTCAGGTCACTCTGAATTCAAGCCTGCTTTCTGGAGTATCTTCAACCCCACCCAACTTAATGCCATCCCCAAATTTGCTAAGTGTTCACTTGATGCCATCATTTAAATCATTAATGAAGATGTTGAACAATAATTGGCCAAGATCTCTGGGGAACCGCCTCTCAACTAGAAATTGAATCATTGATGACTAGTCATTGAGTACAATGGTTCAACCAGTTATGCATCCACCTTACAGTACTTTCATCTTGTCTATATTTCCTTATCTTGTTAGTGAGAAAGTGTAAGAGACAGAATTGAAAGCCTTGCTAACGCCAAGGCACATCCACTGCTCTCCTCTCCTCTCAGAGCTTGTCACCTTATCATGGAAAGAAATCAGGTTTGGTCAGACATGATCTGTTCTTGGTGAATCCATGCTTTTTGTTCCTGATCACCTTGTTCTCCTCTAGGTGCTTCACAATAGATTCCTTGAAAACCTACTCTATAATCATCCCATGTATAGAGGTCAGGGTGGCTAGATGGTCACTTCCTAAATCCTCCTCCTCCCCTTTCTTAAAGATGGGCACTATATTTGTCCTTTTCCAGTCATCTATGGCTTTCCCTGATTTGCATGAGTTCTCAAAGAGGATAGCAAACGGCTCCTAAATTACCTCAGCCATCAAACCCGACCATACAAAATTCCTTGTATGAATCTTATCCTTTGAGAGGACAGTGCTTGCTTGTGGGTTTTTCACATAGTTGTAGAACCAGGTGAAAGGGATTCTGAATTTTGCCTTCTAGGTAAGTGGATAGCAAATCAGGGAAAGCTGTGGGGAAGAAGAACGAGGGGGAAGTCAGAAGTCATGGAAACTCTGATTTTTCAGAAACTGCTTTATCTTTTGAAAATTGTTTTGGTGGAAAATTCTCAGGCAGCTTGAACCACAGCCTTCCCTATCTGGTTTTGTCCAGACTTACAGACTCCTAGAGCTAATAAAATTTGTGGATTGTGAGACTTAAACCAATATTTGTAATTGTTCCTTAGCTTAATAGGTCCTCTTCTATAGATGCTATGGCCTGAAACATCTTACTCTCTCTTATATTTTATTATAGCATACTGGCCCCTCAGACAAACCAGCAGCTCTTTAACAGACTAGAACACCGGTGAATAGAACCCCCAACCCCTGACCTTTGACACCAGCAGTCTCTCCCCTTATCCTCAGACATACTCTTTTTCAGCAATGGGTTTTGCCATCTCAGAACCAGAAAACTACCAAATTATATTCTAAAAAGGGAACATCTACGGCATTCGTTAATTTGATTTCAAAAATATTTTTGTCCTGATTTACATGTGTTTGTGTAGTGTCCATAGAGGTGTGCAGAACAGCTTAAAATGAGGTTTTACTCTTGTATATTGTCAGGGGTGGGTATAGGTTTGTAGGGTGCTCTGGGTGCATGGGTAAGTGGGGTATGGGGGAAGACGTGGGTGTGGGGGGCTTGTGGGGGTATGGGCGTGGAGTGAGGGAGCATGTGGGTGTGTGTATGGCTATGTGGTGTGTGGGTGGGTATGGCATTTGTGGGGAGAAGTGTGTAGGGGAGGGTGGCTAGAGTGAAGGGGTGTGAGGGTCTGCATGTATGACAGTGCGATGGGGTGTGTGAGTGCATATGTGCAAGGGGGTGTGCACCCTATGAACACACATACACACACACACTCTGTGCCTCCCTCATTGCTCTCTCTGTCTCTCTCACCCCCTCCCTTATTGCATGGACACAAACAGACACACACACAGTCTCTCTCCCTCCCTCATTGCACACATACACACTCTCCCTCCTTCATTGCACAGACAGACACCCCCCACCCATTCCTGGCCCTGGGGTACCTGCATGGCCCCATGCTCCCATGGTTCAGTGATACAGCTGGGGGCCATGTGGTACTGGTACTGGAGTGGCCAGCTGGCAGTTTGGGAAACAGTGAAAGCTGGGGCAAGCAGAGACGTTCAGTTGGGTGGGGGTGGGAGTAGGGCGGGGCAAGGCTGGCCTTTCTGCTGGGTCTTGCCAGCTCCCCCTGTAAGGAATGCTATGTCTAGAATGTCCTATAAGCATCTTGTTCTACACATATGATAAGAAGAGACAACAGTACTAGGTGAAGGAACTCGGGGGAAACACAAGAAGGAACAGTGAACTGGGTGAAAGGGGCTTATTATAATACTGAATTTTACGCCCCTGGATGGAGAACTAACAACCAAATGATCCCCTGGGCGGAGAGCTAACAACCAAATGAGCCACACGGCTAAAATGTGAGTGTTAAGCATTTATATAAGTTATATAAAGAGTATATAAGTAAACCAAAGAAAATTGTCTGTGTGCTTGTTACATGAAATCTGCTTGCACCATTTATTGCTAGCACCTGCAGGCCTGCCTTCTCGGTTTTCTCTGAGAGGAAAGTACACCAGATCTTCCTCAATCCCCACTTAATGCTGTTGTTCCATGGGTGTGGGCAGGTCACCAACCTGGGAGGGCTAAAAATGCTGACCCTGTAAAGATTCAACTTTTGCCAGGAGCCCAGCCTCCATGCGTGAAACAATTTCCAATGCGGATGGAAGCCAGGAAAGGCCTGAAGCCGTTAGTTGAACAATTCCTGGAGTATCATGGTGAGTGCTCCTTCTCTGTGAGTGCACATCAGCTTTTAACACACCCATCTTACCCGTGAAGAAGCCTAAGAGTCACGAATATCATTTTGTTCAAGTCTTGAGGGCTATGAATAAAGTGATCATGAGTATATACCTAGTGGTCCCCAATCCATACACCCTGCTGTCTGCCTTGAACCCGACCCATAACTGGTTCACAGTTATTGATTTGAAAGATGCTTTCTTCTGTATACTGGTAGAGACACAGTCTCAGGAAATATTTGCATTTGAATGGGAAGACCCAGATACTAGCATTAAGACTCAGCTTTGCTGGACTGTCTTACCCCAAGTGTTTAAAAACAGCCCAACCCTATTTGTCATTGCATTAAGTAAAGATTTGTGTGGGTTAAAATTGCCACTGTCCTGTGCCCTTCTGCAATATGTAGATGACTTGCTTTTAACTGCCACCACCGAAGCAAGCTGCCTTGAGGGAACAATCAGCCTCCTTAATTTTCTGGGACAAGAAGGACACCGGGTGTCTAAGAATAAGATGCAACCAGTGTCCCAGAAAGTGATATATTTGGGATTTGAATTACAGCCTGGACAGAGGGCCTTACTGCCTGAAAGAAAGGAAGCCATCTGCCGGTTATCATATCCAAAAACAAAGAAGCAACTGCAGGGCTTT
>JAGPOW010000229.1:28214810-28242674 GCA_030014935.1 Caiman crocodilus
CCAATATCAGGCCATCCTTCTCGATAAGCCTGAAATAAAATTGGCCATTCCTTGTACTATAAATCCGGCAACACTGCTGCCTCCCAAAGATAATACACAGGATCTTGAACATGACTGTCTGCAGACACTGGAAGCTGTTTACTCCTCGAGGCCGGATCTGAAAACCAACCCCTTGACAACGCTAACCTGGAATTCTACACAGACGGCAGTTCAAGTATAGAGAATGGAGTCCGAAGGTCTGGTTATGCTGTCGTGACTACACAGGACGTGATAGAAGCAGGACCTTTGAATCCATCCATTTCAGCTCAAAAGGCTGAACTCATTGCCATGACTCGGGCTTTGCAATTGGCTGCCAACCAGACCATCAATATTTGTACTGATTCTAAATATGTTTTTCTTGTTTTACATGCACTCGGAGCACTGTGGAGAGAACGGGGCCTACTCGATACTAGAGGAACAAGCATTAAACATGACAAGCAAATAAAAGATCTCCTCAAAGCAGTCTGGGAACCAAAGGAAGTAGAAGTAATGCATTGCAAGGCACACCAGAAAGGAAACAATCCTCCAACAAAAGGTAATTGATTTGCCAATGCTATGGCAAAGAAAGCAGCTAGGGAACCTCAGATAGGCCTGTTGCCCAAAGTAAGTAATCTGCTACCCCTCCTCCCAGACCTACAACAGCCTGTAATGCCACAATATGGAGAAAGAGACAAGCCATTAATAAAGGAGCTTCAAGCAAAGAAGGGGGAGCAAGGGTGTCTAGTGGCAAAAGATGGACTCATCATCATTCCAGCTGCTTGGGTTCACATAGTAGTGAAGAATGCTCATTGTAGCACCAACTACGGCCCATGAGCCCTGTCAAGATGGATCAGTTATTATGTGACTGGAGTAGGGCTGAAAGAGGCAGCTGAAAGGACGTTAGAAACATGTGAGATCTGCTAAAGAAATAACCTAAAGAGGAGACAGAAAGAAATTCCAGGACATCAGAGGATAGGCAACGAACCAGGAGAAGAATGGCAGGTAGATTTCACAGAATTGCCTCAGCAGCAAGGGATGCGGTATCTCCTTGTCTTTGTGGACACTTTTTCCAACTGGGTCGAGTGCTTTCCATGTCGGACCACCCACGCCCGAGAGGTGGTCGAGGCACTCCTACGAGAAATAATACCTCACTTTGGACTTCCTAGAGGGATAGGGTCAGACAATGGCCCGCATTTCATTGCACAGATTACTCAGAAAGTTTCTGAGTTTCTAGGAATCAGCTGGCACTTACATACCCCTTGGCGGCCCCAGTCTAGCATGAAAGTGGAGCATATGAATCAGACCTTGAAAAGGCATCTTGTAAAAATTTGCCAAGAAACCCGACTCAAGTGGCCAGAGGCTTTGCCTTTAGCTTTGTTGCAGGCAAGTGTGGTACCTCACTCTAAATTGGGATTAAGCCCATCCCATTTGAAATAATGTATGGAAAGTCCTACCCACTGAATCTGCCTGTGAGTGGAGAGCAGCAACTACATGTATTAGGGGAAGGGATGATCAGAGAATATGTATGGTCGCTGGTTTCTGTTTTGTCTTCTATCCATCAACAGGTACGAGAAGTGTTGCAGTCGCAGAACAAGCTTCCCGCCCCAGAAAACCGGTTATCACCTGGGAGCTATGTCCTCGTGAGAGACTGGAACGAAGAGCCACTTTGGGCCAGATGGAAAGATCCATATAGAGTACTCCTGATGACTCCAATGGCAGCGAAACTTGAGGGAATCAATACTTGGATACATTCTAGTCGCCTGAAGCCGGTGGTTGGACCAGAACAAGAAGAAACTCCTGCGAACCTTGGGACTGAGAATACAGAACATTGGGAAATAGAACCAATTAAAGAACCAATTAAAAACGGTAAAAACCGTTACCCAGCTCTTGGTTTCCCAAATGGGTTTGGATGGTTCTATTGTGGATATCTCTTATCTTAATTAGTTGGATCATATTAAGAGAAACAAAAATTTTGGAAGTTACTAAAAATGAAAACAGGACTGCCTTTCATCGAGTGAAAAGGTTCTCCCATGGAAATGTTTATCTCCAGCTATCATACCAATTCGCAAAAGATTTAAATGTATCTCAGTGTTGGAGATGCAGCTTAGGTCCTAGTAACTTAACTGGAGAAATACCCATGATTACAGTTTCCTTAAATGCTACTCAAATGCTAGCCCCTTATTATTCTAATTTTAGAGGGAATGAAACCTGGCAGGATATAAAATGCAATCGATTTGATTACATATGATTGGCTTATGTGACACCAGGCAAATTTTGTTGGACTTGTAATGGATCCACCATTCTGGGGACTAGTAGATGTGAGGTAGAGTTCAAAGTGAATGGGGCATGGTTCTCAAATGGCTCCTGGATACCTAATTATACCCAAAGGCAAGGTGGATTTCTCGGTTATTATGAACAATGGATGATAAAGCCACATTGTACTAATAGCAGTGGATTTACTGCATTGGCTGGCCATTATTTCACATGTGGTGATAAAACCTATAAACACCTTCCCTCCGGGTAGAGAAGGACGTGCTATGTCTCTGCTATATACCCAGCTATAGCTGTGAGACCTTATCTACTAAAAGGGACAATTTGTAATGTCAGAGAAATTACCAAAATGCAAAGGTACTGGGGAATTGTTTTCCGTAGTTACAGAGTAGAATTGGCCATGTCTGAAATAAAGAAAGTCGCAGCGTCCCTTGAAAAGATAGCAAATGCCACAGCTATGGGTCTCCATGAAATTAACAGTGAAATGAAAGAGATAAGACAAATGACATTGCAAAATAGACTTGCCTTAGATTATCTCTTAGCCAGCAGAGGAGGAGTTTGTGCACTAATAGGGAAAGAAGGTTGCACTGACGTTCCTGACAGTTCTGAAGAGATTCAAGATTGAACTGAAAGAATACAAAAGGAAGCCACTAAATTGCATCAGAGTGAGAACTGGAGTTTAGGAGCCTGGTTTTACTCCTTATTTGGGTCACTAGGATCAGTAGTAATTCATGGCTTGTTAATTCTCTTTGTAATACTGTTGCTTATATAGTTACATGCTTTCGTTGTTGTATGAAAAATACAATTACTCAGCAATGATCCTTCAGACAAGATTAAAAGAAGACACTAAATTCGTAGTGGATCAGATTAAATGGAGCAATACTACCACATGTTAGTATGCTCCAAAGGGGGGAATGTAAGGAATGCTATGTCTAGAATGTCCTATAAGCGTCTTGTTCTACAGATATGATAAGAAGAGACAGCAGTACTAGGTGAAGGAACTCGGGGAAGATCAAGAAGGAACAGTGAACTGGGTGAAAGGGGCTTATTATAATACTAAATTTTACGCCCCTGGGCGGAGAACTAACAACCAAATGAGCCACATGGCTAAAATGTGAGTGTTTAAGCATGCGCATAGGGAAATAGCTAAGTAAGATTGTTATGTAGAATTTTAACCAATCATAGTGAGAAGCATATATACAAAAGGGTATATAAGTAAACCAAAGAAAATTGTCTGTGTGCTTGTTACATGAAATCTGCTTGCACCATTTATTGCTAGCAATAAACTTGTTCTGTACTCCCACCCCTGGTATCTTCATTGGCTGTTGTTGCATACCGGGCACGATCCCAAACTTGAGCTGGGGCTCAACACCCCTGGTTCCTACTGCCCCTGCCTCTTGTCTGTCATCTCTGACAAGCAGCCAGGAGCAGATAAATATTCATTTTCTAAATATTTTAGGGGACCCGTGGGCTGGATACAATGGCCTGGCGGTATGGATTTGGCTCATGGGCCATATTTTGCTTGCCCCTCGGTTAGACAATTGATTTGTATAAGTTGTTTTGGATAGGGATGATCCTGCCTCAGTTTGACTGGAAGAGGACCAGTGGAGGTCCCTTCCCACTCTGCTTGTTTATGATTCAATGATCTGCAATGAGTGGCCCTCAGTTTTGGCACAGAAGCAATCTGTGAGGAGCAAGAGAGACTCTGGGTGGAAATTATTATTACCATCAACTTTTCAAAGTCAAAGAACTTTTTAAACACTGCTCTCTGTAGTGGGTTCAGATGGAAGCTTAAACTACACTAAAATGCTGAAGATCCCTGAGCCTGCTTTTGATGTAGGTCAGGATTTAAGAAAGTTTGGGTTTCATAGGAACCCAGAGAGGACTGATTGTGGAGGAGCTGTGAACCCTTGCTGTGGTGGAGGAGCAGGAGTGATCCCTGGCAGCAGTGGCCAGAGCTGTGATCTCCAGCTGCATACTATAGCAAGAATCCCCAGAAGTGGAGTGGTGGCAACTCCAGTGCAGGTCACCCTACCCATTGGTTGCTACTTCAGGTTGGCATAGGTGATAGAGAAGGATAGAGAAGCAGCCCTGGCAGCAAAGAACTGAAAGCTCCTCCTGGGCCTTACTTCCAGAACCTGCCTCTGTTGGCTGCCATAGTAGAGCTCTTGGATGGCAGTCCTTGGTGAGTCTCCCTTCCCAAATGAGAGGGCTCCCCTGGGTTGGTTTGCGGGTGACTGAGGCTATTCACTTTTCTGGGTTTCTGTTAATGTTTAATGGTTAAAGATTTTTTTATTGTTGTGTGTTTTTCCCTTATAGTAAACCCTGTTTTAGTTTAGCTTTTCTTGCTTGCTAGTGGGTCAGTTTGTTTACTTCAGATAACGCAAGTAAAATCTATTTCCTCAGGTTTGTGAATAGGAGCTTGAGCCGGATTTGAAAGTCAGTGTTTGACCCCAATATTTAACTCAGCTGAACTTGGAAGTTTTGCTCTTCTCTAACTTTTTTTACTTTCTGCCTCCTTTCCCAATTAAGTCAGTGGAAGCAAAGCTCCTGCCATTCCCCATGAGAATCTGCCAAAGAGTATTTGGGTTTTCTTAGCCACTTTTTTAGCACAGATTTAAAGGAAAATACATGATTCATGTTTCAACTTCTCCTATTATATCTGAAGTATTTAGTCAGTTTGGTGGCAACAGAAAACACTCTGGTGTATAACTCCCACTGGAAGGCCTACAGCAAAGCCAGTATTTCATATTTCAGAGCTGAAGGCATTGGAAAGACAATGAAAAGATTGGGTACAAACAGCTGGTATATGTAGGTGGGTGAGAGAAATCATTTTCAGCTGATGCATTCACTCCTAATTTCAAATCTTTGACTGTTACAGTAGTCTGGGCTAAAGATTTTCTGACAGCATGTATGTCCTTTGAAGAGGGAGTGAAGATGATATTTGATTAGGAGAATATTGCTTATTCACTGTTCAGAAAATAGTCTTTGATCTAATCATGGCACAGTGATAGCAAATGTACATTCCATGTATAAAGCCTTTGGTCCAAGTTGACACAGCTTCATGGGATTCAGTTTATGTTGCCTGGGGATCTGTCCCATAATTCTGTGTTCTTGGTTCTCTGGGGAGTGATGGGATTATTTGTCCACTTTACACCTCTGAATATCTGTTGGACAGATCAAATACCTTTACTCAGATCACGTACTATATGATTTCATAGGAAGTATCATTCATAAATGACCTGGAGGTATCATAGATTCATAGATTTTAAAGGGCCGGTATGATCACCTCTTCTGACCTTCAAAGTAAGACAGGCCTGAGACTTTTGACCAATGACTCCTATCAAGAGCAATAACTTGTGGTTGGATGCAAGCCTATCTCTTAGAAAGATGCCTCTTTTGAATCGCTCTGCAACCTCTGGGCAGGATGAGCAACAGTCAGAAAAAACAGTGCAGCGTACTCCACACCAGCTGGAGGGATGGAAGGACAGAAGCAGTGGGGAGGAAGGTTTTGCCCCAGATGTAGGTGCAAAACCCTACTTATGAGAATGAATCTGCCATGTGTTGGAGTTTTTTTCTCCAGTCATCTTGGTGTTTCTGTCATTTCCTTACTTAGGAGCAACAGGCCTTTGGACATTCTGCCTGTTAGTAGTTTCCCAGTTAACAAAACCAGATTAAAGATGGACAGTGCTTTTCCTGGCATAGGGTTTGATAAATAATATAGCACATTAAACAGCAACCCAAAGTGAAATTTTCTCCTTTGGGTCATTTACCATCATATTGTATTGCAAAATGTGAATGCTTATCTCTGGTTACAGAGGCTATTTGCTGCAGGGGATGCTGAGAATGTCATTAGTGCACTATGCCCTGAGATAACCTGCAGCACATCATTAAACCATCTAATGACTGTATGGCCCATTGACCTCCATCATTCATTTGTTAACAATGTTTGTTATTTACAGGCACTAGGGAAATTGCCACTGAATTATTACTCATCCTTCTCCTCCCTGGTCCCATCACAATACAACTGACAACAAAGGCAGTACATTGACTTTAATGATACTATCTGGTGTACAAAGGAATTTTGCAAATGTATTTATTTATTTATTGTTTACAGGTAGATCAATCCTCTCATCAGCATAACCTCTTCTAGAGGACAGACTCCTTGACACCATGTGTCAACTGTCACAACCTGCATTTTGTTTTTTTAAAAATAACCCTACTGTGAGTCAAACAATCCCAAATGAGGAAGGGTCAAAATGTGGTAGCTGAACAGGTAAGTAACCAGCATCCATATTTCAAACTTTGCTGTTTTTCAACCAGACTGAGTAAAGCATCTGGGATTATCAAAGGATACTTTGCATGCTTTTGTGATCCTTTTGCTACTCTCTTTACAGAAACAAACCTGCTGTCAAAACTGAGGGATGTTTTTTTTCAAAGAACTCTCTGGGTGTTAGGCACCTACCCAAATACTGAGATTGAATGGGATTTGGGCACCTACCAGTCTTAGACTCCTTTGAAAATCCCATTATAAAATATATTTAGGAGCTTGTTTACACTTGTGTTGCAATTAGTGCTTTCTTTTACATTTAAGCCACCTTTTTTTTATGTACAAGGGGAAAAGATAGAAATTTATTACAAATCTTCATAACTAAAATTCAACACGGAAAAGTTGTTTATGTTTTCAGTAAACCATGCAAATTTGCTCTGATTAAACATCCACTCAGGAGGCTCAATTAATCTGTTCTTTAAAACGATTGAATTCCAGTAAAGACAGACTGAATCTCCTTTATTGAAAGTTGGGGCTGAAGAAGAATATGAAATAAAAATAGAGCTACATTCCAATCATGCGCTTGATCGTGCCCTCAGAGAGATGGATGCAGCTTCCATTGCCTTCACTGAATTAGCTGAGTGCAGAATTAGACCTCATGTACTGCTAGAATTAATTAGCATCTCTGGCTCCATTCTAGGGTGACCAGATGTCTACAGCCAAAAAAGCAGGATGCCTATTTTTGGCTGCCAGGGTTTCAAAACTCATAGTACAACAATGCACAAAGTATGTCACAACAGTAAAGAGTGCTTTAGTCCTTGTGCTTAGGTTGTGTGAAAAGGAAAAATGTCAAAAGGCATTCTTTCAAAATACATTAAATACTTATGGGTTTGGTGACAGATCTAAATTGACTCTTCTGACACCTAAAGATGACTTAGGTAAAATTTAGGCATTCAATTACAAACAGTGATCCAGATCAATTCCACTACGGCACCTCCAAAACTGCTGAGGCACTTTGATTCATAAGGAGTATCCATTTTGGCCTAAAATTACCCCATAGGCACCTACTCTTGGGCTATAGCACACACTTAGGAGTGATTCAGATCAGCTTCCTTAATTCCTGCCTAAACATTGTTGTGACCCAAATTGGTGTGTGAGAAGCATCAAGTCTACATAAGCCCCTGATTCCTTAGGTAATTACAGAGAAAGGCCTGTTTGACACTGACAGCATGTGCGGAGCTCATGGCAATATGGAAAAGTCCACCTTTTCCCCAGTAGCCATCCAGGTTCAGCGCTCCTCTAGGAAATGGGACATTTGGATTCTCAGCATTCCTCTGCCTAAGTGGACTCAAACCCATAGCTCCCACTTCCCAAGAGAGTGCCTTAAATACTACGTTGTGGTTGCATCCACATGAGATGTTGACCATGCCGTAGTGTCATGTGGCAGAATCCATGATGTGATGCTGCTGTGCAATAGTTTCAGGGTTATTGCATAGTAGCATCGCAAAAAAAGCCATTTGTTGGCACTAGTGGGCAATAACTCAGGTCACTGTGCAGTCATTTAGTATTTGTTTATACACAGTAGCTTGTATAAACAAGTACTAAGTGACTGTGAAGTAATGACTGCGCAGCCCGTGTCTTATGTAGACATGAAATACATGCTAGCCTGGATGGGATCCACATTCACCTCTCCTGTTGAATCAGGGCAACTTGGTAATCCAGAGGCCAAGGTCTAAAAGACTAGAAGGAAATCAAGAAGAGAAGAAGAATGACTTTGCAGCCTAGTGTGAAGGATCTTCCTTTGTGTAAGGGATGGAAGCATAAGTAGTTTATCTTAAGTGGATCACACTAGGTCAGTGTGTACCAGACTGTAAAGCATGGCCAAAGCCAAGTATCAGTCCTAGTCCAGGATAGCAAACTGAAGGTTGATACAAGGTCATGGTCAGAGACAGATGATCCAGGCCAGGTCCAAAACAGTGCTGGGAGCTTCTGAAAATCCTGTCTTTAATCTTTCTGAGTTCCCATTCCCCTGTAAGCAAGGATGTGCCTACTTCTACCACCACCATATGATGAAAGTTTGGCCAATGTGGATAGCAGCACTGTTTCCTCCCATGCTTTGTATATTTTTCATTTAGGGGGTACCATCATTTCTTTTAGACAGGGTTTATCTGTATTTCCAGAATACCTAGTGCAGTGGGTTTCTGATTTTAATGCTAGCCTATCGGTACCACCATAAGCCACTGTATAAATAAGGAGGAAAAACAAAAAGATAGGAATCAGTATATATTTTGCAATTTACAAAAAAGTTAAACTGTGTCTACATATGACCCCAAGCTTCTGCACACACTGATGTGTGTAATGTTGTCCTGCACTAATGGCCGATATGACAGTATCTGTTATTCTGTTAGAATTGGATACATTGGTAAACCAATAACAAAGGGTGACATTCGGCTTCACTTTATCATGGATAAAATATAGACTGGCTTGCCTAGAGGAGGGTAATCCTATAAAGATTAAAAAATTTGGGGCCGGGTGGATTCTGTTTATGTGCCATTTTTTTGCTTCAATGGTGCCCAAAATATTATGCCTATGAGTGCACCACACATAACTCTTGCAAAGCTGAAAAAGGTTGTCTAACATCCAA
Source organism: Caiman crocodilus (assembly GCA_030014935.1). Lineage (NCBI taxonomy): Eukaryota > Metazoa > Chordata > Crocodylia > Alligatoridae > Caiman > Caiman crocodilus. The sequence goes on from JAGPOW010000229.1 coordinate 28,224,014, forward strand.
CCTGAAGTTGCTGTTTTGAAATCTAATAATATGAACATTTTCACAGTCTAAGAGGTACCAGTAAGCATTAAAATCTGACTTTGTTTAAAGACCAGTGAGTTATACCATCAAGTTCAGTGAGCCTGTTTCAAGTCCATGGAACTCTATGAAAATGCTATTAATGGCTTCAGTCAGGTCCAGAGAGAACAGGTTGAAGTCCTGGTTGTTATCCTGCTTTAAGATTTACCCCTTCATTTTCTTATGGTTCAGAAAGCAATCATTTAGTGGAACAGGGGTCTTCAGTTCAGGTTTCTCTGTATTACAGTTTTTACTATCAGTTTCCATGATCGGTTACTGCATCCTGCAAGGTTGATTGGTGCCATTTAAGTATTCTTTACTGAGAAAGCTTTCTTGCTCCTCTAAAAATCCTAAGAAGCTTTGATTCACAGATGTTTCAAGTCAGTAGGGACCATTATGATCATTTAGTCTGATCTCCTGTATAGTGCAAGACAGCATATTCAGCCCAATAATTTCTGTAACAAGTGTGCATATTCTGTTTCAACTATAGAATATGTTCAAAAACACACCTTCAAGTGATTGGAAGCCACTACATCCCTAGTAAATTGTTGCAGTGGTTAATCGCCTTTCCTGTCAAAACTGGTGCCTTCTCTTTAGACTGAATTTGTCTCACTGCAGCATCAAACAATCATGTCTTTTTCTGCTTAGATGGAAGAGCTGCCCTGTGACAATACGAGGAGTCTCTCCAAGCACAGAGTATGAATGTTGATGGATGTGAAGAATGCTGTATGTGTGCCTGTGCCCTATTGCAAACTCTGTTCTGAGTGTGGAATGTGTTGCCCTCTCTGTTGCCTTTTGCCTCCATAGTGGACTGACATGCCCAAGTGTAGACACAGGTAGCTGACAATGGGGTATCCTTAACCTGAATGCATCCCATTCAAACTAAAGCGCCTTGGGATGAGACAGAAGAAGGTTAAGGAAACAGAAGCCCAGTGGTCTTCAACTTCTGTGCCTGGGACTGTGGACTACAGTGGTGGAAATTCTCCAGATACAAATTTTGGTAAAGCCTTTAAAAATGCAAAGGTGGAGAAGCTAGGGAAAGGATTTAGGCATGGAAAGCGTGGACAGGAGAAAGGAGGAGGCCATGCAGGGATGTTCTGTTTAAGTGACTGACTGGCCAAAAAAGAAGGAATCAGGCAGATAGAAACTGCATGATTTGAAGGAGCCGTTGACAAGGAGGTCGATCCTGGACTCCTTAGAGGACTATGACTTAAATTTAAAGAACGATGAAAGACTGAGCACTGGGGCATAGAAATAAGTACTGTCATACTTATTATTTTGTCTATGGCTCTCTCTTTCTTGTGCTATCTGAAGTGAAGTATATGTGTGTTTATGAACTCTTACACAACCTGAGCAACTGATTGCTATCAAGTATCACATTTATGAAAAGAGAGGTAGTTAGCCATGTTAGTCTAAGGCAGAGGGCAGGGCAGGGTGCTTCAGAAATGTATTATCTTTTGCAGGCAACATCCTACTTTGTCAGATGCTATGACACGACCCCCCTGCACGCCCTTTTCCTTTTATACAATCTGACAAAGTAGGCTGTCACCTATAAAAAGCTCATGCCTCACTGAACTCTGCCCTTCCTTCTGACTTGTTATTGAACAGTGAACTGAAAACCAAGTGCTGAGAAGGGGTGTGATACGGGGGCTTCTATGAGGGAGGGATCATGCTGACCTTGAGGATGCGTGTGGCATCTGGACCTCATCTCATTTTTCTGCATGGGTAAAAAGACACAGAACCTGTGCCCAAGAGATGTGCCAGAGGGCCAAGAAGGGGGACAAAGATGCAGCTTATTGAGAGCAAGGGAAACAGAAGAGCCCGTAGGTCTGGCACGTTAGGATCTAAGTAGAGCAGCTTAGTGGGTGTCTGGGAGATGCTGGGGTAGGAGGGATCCATCAGGGCAGCCTGACACGCCTGGTGTCAAAAATGTCCTCCTCAGGCAGGTGTTTGTAAACTGTGATCAAGTCACATATTTTGGATCAGTGAGACCAATCAATGAGAACTGTGCCAGTCCATCATGCAGCCAGGCATTCAAATAGAGGAAGGAAAGTAAGATTAAATAATTGTTTCTTTGCTAAGGTCCCATCTATTGTGGACGCTAGCTACTCTGAACACTTACGTTAAGTGAGCAGTGCTCAGACTCAGTATTTAAACTGGACTTTACGTTTAATAATTGGTGTGTTATTGATTTTTTTAGGTATGGTGGATACTGTGGTTCTGCTCTTGGTGCACTTGGTATACTTTGCTGCTGCTTTGGCAGGATGTGTAGGTGTTGATTGTGTGTGCAGTGGTTTTTTTCAACTTACCAGCAATGGTGTATTTCTGTCACAGCTTTTATTACATTTCAGTGACAGTTTTGACAATTTTTATTTTCGAAATGACAGCTCAGATAATGATGTACGACTCAGGAAATCTGTAAATCTTCTGGTGGATATATACTTTGTATATTTTTGTTTAATGTATTTGGCAGCATTATAATGGATTTAAAATTACTTTTATTGTTCCATGTTACTGCGTAACAAGGGATGGCTTTCAGCCATTCATATCCCAGGAAACACAAGAGTATTACTTGATGCAGAAACTCTGTTTTTCTACACAGGACACTTATCATAATTTTCACTTGCCCTCTGACAATTATTTCCATAAACCTTGCCCACCATGCAGTGACACTGGAAAACTTGAGAAATATTAAGTATTATCAAATATATATGTCTCAAGGAAATAATATAGATGGGGCCATTTTTATACAATTTCTGTGCCAGGAGTTCAAAGCGGCTTTCACGGTGACAGCAGCTCCCAGGTGCCTGGTTGCCAATCCCTGGGCAAAGAACCCTCCTCCTCACTTAGTTTGGTCCCTCTCTCAGGTTGGGGGAATGGTCGCAGAGGAAGCAGATGGCCTTCTGCTCTTGAATGTTGAGTTGGCCTCCCTCCCATTACCTTGGGTTCCTCAAGGGACGGTGGATCTTCCTATCTCACTGCATACTCTTAGAAGGCTACCTGGCAATACTTATTGGCCCTGCTAACACATAAAATGGCAAGGCTTAAGCTCACCCACCATCTCCTCTTCTGTTCATAATGGAGGGAGACCTCCCTTTCTTCCCTCTGGCTTAGGGCAGCAGTTCTTTCCCCTCCAGGTCTCCCTGGACCTGAACCAATGCAATGTCAATGTCCACTTCTGCTTCAACCACTGTGCAAAACAGCCTGGAGGCTTCCCCTGGTAAGCCAGTGAGAGCGGGCTATGGCCAGCTAGCTGTGTAGGGAGACACCTCACAATCCCTAGTGTGATTGCCAAGAAAACTGATTGGCAAACAGAAGGCAGTTATGCTCCCACTGCTGGTTTAGGCCAAGACAAGCAATTCCTGACCCCTAAAGTACCATGGGGAAAGTTGAAGAGCTGGGAGAGTGCATAGCAGGGGGAAGGTTACCCTCCTCGGAGTCCAAAGAGGGAAGCCAGGCCCCCAGTAGGATTGTCATCTGAAGGCTTGTGTAACAGCAGTATCTTATGAGGTCACAAGCCAGAAGTGCTCAGGGCATAGCCATGCTAGTTTCCAGTGAATCTGCAAATTCTGCTAAATGCCTTGTCACAAGGCATGAAAAAGGAAGGAAAGAGCAGGGTGAGACTGGGCAGGAAGGGAGAGTTCAGAAAGAGCCCTGGCCTAATTTTTTTCTGAGATAGGTCTGGTTGAAATGTTTCAAATTTCAAGTTTTCAACAAATCTTATGCTACTACTACTACCGCTACTAAACAAACTATGTATTTAGGCTAACCCCTCTCCCCCAAGAAATATTGTTGTCAATATTTTGGATTTGTTAAAACTATCTTGATGTTAGATTTTTTTTGTTTAATGATAAACAAGGTTAGTCAAAATATGAAAATTCCAATACTTAAAAAAACTAAAAAAATACTCTATGAGACAATTATTTGAAGAATTCCTACATCATTTATTGCTCTTCTTTATTGTTATTCTCAGAGGCCTGTAGGAAATATGGCTTCTCCCCTTTTTTCTGTTTCGGAGAGACCAAGTCCACCTCAAAAAATTGACTGTCATATTACCCTGCCCACTAGCTTAGGTAAGGTTTCATTTCTGTCACTACTTGTTTATTTGTCAGATTGTATTAATGAATGGGATCTCTGGTTGCTATTTCTAGGCATGCCCCTGTCGTGCTTTTGTACCTTTGATTTTTTTCAGTTCATGTTTTAAAGCAAACAAAGTCAAGAATGCTCTGTGCTATAGGAGACAAGAGTGAAATTGCTCTATGTCAATGTGTGATTGTTCTGGTAGGAGTCAAAGGGGTTTTTTTAGCCCATCGCTTTCTCAGGAGGAAACCAAGATGTGCCTTGGTTTCTAATGAAAATTCTAATGAAACCTTTTCATTCCAATGTATTGTTCTGTAATAATATACCCATTAAATACATTTTGGTGTTTTTCATTTACGTTTTTATTCCAGGAGAAGAATTCATTTTGGTTTCAATATTTGGGAGCTTTAGGGAGTTTTTTGGAATCCCATTGCCTCCCTTCTCCCAGTCCCCATCTTTCTTCATTTGTTATTGGCTAGGACTTGGGTAAAAAAATGGTACTGCCCCACTTTCTTAAGGCACTTGGCTAAAAAAACCAAGAGAGAGTAGTGAAAAACCACACACCTCTTCTCTGCAACTTGTCTCCTACTAGAAATATTTGGAGAAAAGAAGAATAAAATGTGTGAAAAGTTGCAAAAAGCACAGTTGCTGAATTTTCTATTTTGCTAGAACAGTGTAAATAAAGTGAAATTATTACTTTATCTTTTAAATCTTTTTTTTTTTTAATTGAGAAAGGAGATTGGTTTTGCAAAATACTTAGAGAAAACAGCTGTTAGCCATTAATTTCCAAGTGGTTTCATGGTACCCAACAAACCATGGAGTTTACTAATAAATCTACTGTCTCCTATTTGGTCTATAATATACCCCTCCTTAGGGTATAGTAGTGCTAATGATCATTATTCAGAACGTATTTGATCACAAATCTGTATTATCCATCTCATTGTTGTAAACGCTGAACCAGAATAACTACTAAGCATAGATTGCTATTAATAATTTAAATTTACTAGAGAGATATCAATTTGCATAATCTGAATAATTATTCCTTTAATGGTATGCACCATATTTTTCTTCTGTTTTATCTATTCAGAATAACTACTAAGCATAGATTGCTATTAATACTTTCTATTTACTAGAGAGATATCAATTTACATAATCTGAATAATTATTCCTTTAATGGTATGCACCATATTTTTCTTATGTTTTATTTATTCTTCTCTTTTTATTTCCTTGTCTAGAGGAGAAGCTAGTATTGAATTGTTACTTCAAGAAATTGGAGTCTACATCTTGTTCCAAACACCTGTGAGATCCATGATCAATCCTATATCTGAGAATCATTACCAGCTGTTTAATTGCAAAGCCTCTCTTTTCTAAAAGTTGACTGCATTTTTTTTAAAGATCAGTTTATACCGCATTCTAGATTCCATAATACCAAACTGGCTATATTAAATGGGATTTCCCATGGGTGTATTGTAACCAGATCAAAGCCTAGATAGAAGAATTGAGAAGAAAGTAGGGGAGGGTGGCATCTTAGCCCATGTCCAAATGAACCTGGATGTTTGTTTCTCTGGGGACAAGAAGCAGTAACACACCTTGTGACACATCTGGCACACAGCAGGTTACCCCAGGTGGGGGAGGGAAGGCTGAGGCCAGCAGCTGTACTGGCCCCAGCACCCCTACCTGAGGTTCTGGGGGTCTCAGGGAGCTGAAGCCACGGCACTACTGTGGGTGGGAGCATGGCCAGTAGCTGAAGCATCACTCTGGTAGGCCAGGGTTTGGTTTTAGGTGGTATATGCTGCCACCATATGCACTGCCCCATTTTTTTAAGCCCCCAGATCAAAAAACTCCCTTATGCTGCAAGGTAGCAGTGTGGGAAACACCTGCAGGTGTGCTTTGCACCTGTATACTGCATGTCTGGGCTCACCTTGACATGGCCTTAGAGACCAACTGGTTTAGAGAAGCAAGAGCTTTCTTGGGCTACAACCTACTGTATCAGACACAATAATAGAAGAACTGTAAACTGAAGAGTTTCTAGACAATCAGTAGGGAAACTGTTGTGATTAAATCATTCATGGAATTTTAGGAATTTAAAAAAATGTAACTTTTGTCTTATTTATTTGGACTTTAGAAAGTTAGCTATCGTTCTCTTTCCCTTGACAACGTATCCATTTGATAGTCTCCCTTTCTGACTTTCAGAAGTACAGCAGAATGTGATGAGAAGTAATATGAAAATGTATTTTCTGTTTTCCATCAACATATATACATTCCTGTTGATATGTAGTATTTGTTGATTTATGGTGATATTTCCATAATAAATTCCCTTGATCATGTGGCATTGAAATCCTATCCTGTACTTTACCCATTAATTCTTCTCTTCCTGGAATTATTTTTACATTCCAAATAGCACTTTTTTCAAACAAACTTAACTACTGGAGAAATATTTCCATCTTTGCTTCCTCAAATGTGCATTTCCCCTTTAAAGCCCAAAACAGCCATAGCCCAGGGGATCATAAATGTCATGATTACAAAGGATTAAAAATACTTTACTCAGTCATGTCATAGTGTCATGACTTGTCCAGGTTAAAAATAAGACTTTAAACTATTGGGAAGTGAGGTTTTCTGCTTTCCACCAGTACATACAAAAATTACTTCTGGCCTTTAAAGCTGTTGAAGTCTGGAGATAGCAGATCTTAAAACTACAAACTCCTCAAAGTGAAAATGCAGTTTTCCATGATTTTTAGAAGTGTCTAATTTTTTTTAATAATATTCTCCTTTGTAGGTCTGTACATTTTGACAAATGGGCCAAGATTTGCCAAATTTGGAGCCTAAAGTTAGGCTCCTAAATCTTCACGTGTAATTTCAGATATTTTCCCATATTTCAGCCTAAGTATGCAAGTGTAATTCAGGAGTATAATCAGTAATTTTGAACTTATTTTGTCCTGGTAGCTATAGAGAACAAATAGAAGACTATATTCCATTTTTTTAAAATGTGTCCATTTAGTTCATATTTCTATCTGACCTAAATGTATTAAAACATTCCTCATGAGTTTTTGGAAGCCATCTTTTTGTTGAAAATATTGTAGTCTCCATTTAGGTTTGAGATGACTCACCTTCCTAGTTATCGATCAGTAAGATGTGGATGGACATGTCTTTGTAAGGAATTTTTAGAACATTTTCTTGTAGTAGAGCAGAAAAGCATCATAAATAAATTATAATCAAAGATATTCATTTTGACCATATTCCCAGGTTGGCAGTAGTATATTTATTGTGACTAATCCTATTCTAACCAGGTCCCATATCAATCAGTAAGGCATATTCAACTGGAATATTCAGACAGAAAAGTTAAAAAACAGTAAAAGACAAAATCCTACAACCACCTCTACCAACAATCCTAACAGAAATGGATTAGAAAATAAATCGATATATGCGTAACAGCTGCAAATTTTTCCTGGCTGCAAGCCCAGTGGGTGAGCTGTGCTTAGGAGCTTTTCAAGAAAAAGGCAGAAAAAACTTTGTAGAGAGTCCATAGGCTTTACTAGACAGGAGGGTATCCAGTGTACAGTACATGCTTCTTATTAGAGCATTTAAATTGTGACCAGAGCCCACATTACAAACCAGGGACTCTGATTGGCTGGTACTGACCCATAAAAGCTGAGGGAGGGAAAATAAAAAAAAAATTAAAAAGGGAAAAGAAGAAGAGAAGCTGAGAGTAGCAGACTCAGCCCAAGCCAGGGGAGACTGAGCTGAAACTTGCCCAGGGAGCAGACTTCAGGATGGGGTAAGGCCTGTGTCATCCTGTGAGAAGCTGATTCCACATCAAGCTTGGAGCTGTGCAACCAGAGACACAGGTGCCAGGGAAAGAGTAGGGAGGGGTTGGTAAGCAAGGCTGGTAGGCTTGCTGGAGCTGGAAGAAGCAGCCAAGTCCTTAACGTATTAATTACTTGAGTTGTGGTCATTAATACTTATGAAGGGGTGTGAGGTCTTTCACTACTGTCTCTCAATTTTTTAGCCAAGTGCCTTAAAGCAGTGAGGCAGTACCATTTTCTTACCCAAGTCCTAGCCAATAAAAAATGAAGAAATTAAGGCTATGAGTTGTGTCTGATTGAGACACTGGGGTGAAATCCAAGCTAGAAAGGCTCAAACCACAGAGGCAGAGACCTGCAGAGGGAAACCCCTGTCTGGGTGTGGATATGCTGGAAGGGGGAGACAACTTGGAGAGGGAGTGGACTTAAAGAAAAAAAATCAGCATGGGTGGTGAGGGGACTCCTAACCATTAGTGTTTGCAATAAGTGTATTTTCAAAAGGAAACTGCTGAAGAGAGCAATCTGCCAGTAAACGAAACAATGGGGAGCCTCTTGCCTGCAGCACCTGTTCAGAGCTTGTTTTGCTGTATTACTAGGAATGATTAAAGGAGACCATTTTCCCAGAGCAGAAGAAGCTTCACTTCCACCATCTGTGGAGTGGTGGATCATAGTTATAGCTGTGTTTTGTGCTGCCGTTTATTCTTATGAGAAATGGATTGTGACCAGAAGGAAATAAATTGTATTTTTTGGGGGAGTAGGGGGGGTGTTTTAAAGGGTTATAATGAAGTGAATTTGGTTATTTACATTGTTTAACACAAGTGGGACCACCCAGTAAGCTGGAATTATCCACCTAATGTTGTGGTTGTAAATTTATTCTAAATTGTTAGCTTTGTTATTAACTATTGTTATTATATTTATTTGTGTATTTATTTATTTGGAGATAAATAAACCAGCTGGGCAGCCTCCCCATTCCTGGCATGATCTAGTGCAGGGGATGGGGAAGTAGCCCGCCCAGCTGGGCTGCCTTGCCTCCCCTGGCGCGATCTAGCGTGGGGGATGGGGTAGCAACCCAGCCGGGCTGCCTCCCACCCCCAGCATGATCTACCACAGGGGATGGGAAGTCAGCCCAACTGGGCTGACTTCCAGACTCTGGCTCGATCTAGCTCTGGGGATGGGAAATCAGCCTAGCTGGGCTGATTTCCCATTCCCAGTGAAACATCGAAACAGCGTCAAAACAGCCTTTCTGTTTCAATGAAGCGAAATGAAATTGGAGAAGGAACACTGTTCTGTCAAACCGTTGAAACTCAAGGTGAAACATAATGATGCCGTTTTGCACAGCCCTGGTTGCGGGTGCATAGGGTGATCATAATAAGGAAAAAAGAGGCAGATGCACTTGGCTAAATGCATAAGTCTGGTTTCACAGAAAGGATGTACCTGGACAAAAAGTTAATTCAGCAAGATGTGCAGGTTGATCACAGAACAAACTAAGGCTGTTGCTACAACCCTACCCTACCAGAAAAGGAAGGCATGCAAAAATTCTTTGTAATGACTCACTTACACAGGGGTAAAATTATGCTTAAATTAATAATGCCAGAGTTAATCCCATGAAAGCACTACTGGGCCAAGCTGGCCAGTGGAAATGAGATCCAAATCACTTTATTAAAGGAAGTAAAGAGGCCCCAGCTCCAGTTTTGTGACTAAGCTATCCACAGATGTTTTCAATGAAAGTATTAAAACTTTCTATTATTCCCTTCACCCCCCATACTGAGGCTTATAGAGCAATGCTGCTTTAAAGGGGATGAATAAAAAAACTGTTTCAAATCATTTTATTACATATTTAATTTTTAAAAATTCCTTTTGCATAAACAAAATATAGGGTTGTAGCATCAGGGGCTGTCCAAAGGTTTTATTAGAACAGCCCTGCTGTAACCTACGTTCCTTATCCAGCTGTGTCTTTTCTTAACATATTTTTAACAATTTGATGTCATTGGGTTCATTTTTTTACTAGGGATTATAATAGGAGAGAATGAGCTGTATTTTTGCAGGTTTTAGGTCTTGTAAGAAGTGATTTCAATTTTGCCGGAACCTGAGTCACTTTAAGAAATGCAACAGTGAAATGAGTGGTTTAAATCCTGTTCTAATTGCTTAAAGAGGAAGTGGTTTCCCCTTCATGCAGTAAAATCCAAGAGTATCCTCTGATGGCACGAAGGCAGCACAGCTGATGTTATGCCATTATTGTTCTTCCTTTCCGTATCTTGGAATTGCAACAGAAGTCTGGATAGGTTTGACAAGTATACTGAACCCTTGGTTAGCTCAGAAGTTGACTGCAGGTGCCGTTGGTAAGAGCAGTTCTGAGGTTGTTTTAATGTAAAGTAGAATTATTTTGGCTCCCATCTCCACGATAAATGGAGGAATAGACAAGTGAGTTAGAATAGGGCTGGCTGGAAAATCAGAATTATTGTTTCACAAGAAACCCCAAATTGTTTTCATGCTACATAGGAATGAGACTTTTTACAATTTTTCATGCAACAAGAAGCAGGGGTGAACCTGGGAAGGTCAGCTGGCTACCGCTTAGCTCTGGGGAGACCTGTGTTCAAATCCCTTCTCTGATTTGGAGCAGGGATTTGAATATAGCTCTTCCCTATCACAGGTAAGCTTCTTAACCACCAGGCTATTGGCTACTTTGGTGCAGATTTTTCCCTCTAAACACTGTTTGGAGAAACTGCTGTGCTTCTGCGGGGAAAAATCAGTCTTGATGGAAATAAGCTTTACAAGACATTTTTTTTGACTAGCTCTAATTATGACACTCCGTGGATAGTTGGAATCAGCCTGTTATGTTTCTATGTGCATTGCCAACAAACTGTCTTTCTTTTCATGTATGCTTCTTTGGCACATGAATAGCAACAAGTTTGAGATTTGTCAACAGGAATATAGTAGCCAGTGCTTTAACTGAAGAGGGACTTCCTGCAGAAGAGGAAAGATCTGCAGTTGAGCTGGTATGTTAGCTGCCAGCAATGCCTCTCTTTTTACAGCTATTTTTTAGGCTATTAAATTATCAACAGGTGTGCACTAATGTGAAGAGTCGGATAGTGTTGGTGCTGCTGTGCTGATTCATTCTAACCCTGGGTACGTGAGTACAACACACTTAGAAGGAACATACTGTGTCAAAAACAAATTTGAAAGCAGTCTTCAATGTTTCTTTTTCATTTAAGGGATCACAGTGCTCCTGTGGCCCTTTCTCAGCCTTTCCCAAGAATTCCACTCCGTGGCTTTGAACAGGCATTCTGACAACTGAATATGCTGAGCAACATGTGTCGAGAAAAGGCACTAGGCTCAAGTCCATCCTCTGGACAGAGCTGGCACAGATGGCCTCAAGGGGAAGGTAGCTTGAAAAAAATAGCCAGTCAGGAATTTTTGACAAAATATTTTGCTTTTCTTGGAAGATACTGATTCAGTGAGAAGAGAATTTCAGGTCTATAGTGGCATACCTGTCAGAACCAAAAAATAGCTAATCTCTGAATAGCTAGGTGTTTTGGCTCTTGGCTAGGAGGTGGACCCTCCTCCACCTAATATGGAGTACAGACTCAAAACTGTGTTTCTCACACCCTAGGCAAGTGCCTGACCCGGTTTGAAATTTTCACAAATTTTTGGTTTCTTGTTAGAATGAAGATACTTTTTAAAACCTTGAAACTTTTGGGAAAATGCAATGGTTTGGTGTTTGACCAGTCCTGGATGTAATATGGGGTGGTCAATGAAGGGCTTCCTCACAGATACTTCTATTCTTCCCTTATCACTGAATTAGCCAGTTTTTGGTGGCCTACATGGCACTTTTGGCACTTACACACGGGTAGGAATTATATTCCTGGATGTGTAAACTTGCACATGCAGATAATATTGTACACATGCAGCCTTGGCATGCTTGGGAGGAGCAAGGACATGTATGTGTGCCCTTTGTAGGTTTGCAGTGGCCTTAGATGTCTGAAAATGTAGCTGACCAAAACACATGACTACTAAGATTTAGATTTAGGGGCAGGAAGGAAAGATCGCCTGTCCTTTCAAGTAGCTGAGTGGCTAAGATACTCAGCCACAGGGATTTGAACCTGGGTCTCTGACTTAGCACAGTACTCTAATTCCTGTGCCTTGAATCAGGCATTGTCTAATCCCTTCTTTTGAAGCTAGCCCTATGAAGGCCATGAAAGGAAGCGCTATGAGAGCTATGTGGGGCCAGAAGGATGGGAATAAGTCTGAGGGTATGTGGCTCAGGGAGCTGGTTGCTGGTCTGGAAAGGAGGTGCTTTGGCTTCTTGCCTAACCCTTGTCTCCACTGGGGCAGAAGCTTCTCAATAACTATGCTACTGACTTAGCTTCAAATGGAGTGCTGGAAAAGCAAGGGAATAGTAGGTAAACTGACACGGGTGTTAGAATGATGCACCTATGGAAGTGAAAGGGGTGTTCATTTCCAGGTGCTTCATTCTAAAACCCATGTCCAACCCCCTTCAGGTCCTCCAGTGTATAAGTAAAAAACAACACCCCCAAAAACCCATGTAGATGACCAAACCCCCCCCAAAACCCCATGTAGATGACCAAAAACAGTCACTTAGATGACGGAGGAAGAGCAAAGGTCACCCTTGGTCATCTGCAGAGGGATATGGAGAGTACTGGAGGGATAGTCAGAAATATATTTGTCATACTGGAGCAAGACAGCAGTCCATCTTGTCCACTATTTCTTTGCTCAACTATGGCTAGGACAACATGCTTCACAGGGAGTTGTATATAGTCAGATATAAAGTTTCGTCATCTTAACTGTATCCATCTGTGGCTGGCTCGTGACCTGAAATAGGAAGGTTCATACATATCCCTTCCAAAATTCTGTTTACTTTCTTACTTACTTATTTAGTTACTGTGTTTTTTTGTATTTTGAACTCTCTGTAATGTACTCATTATTCATATCTTTTTTAAATGTTAATGAACTCTTGCTTCAACTTTATCTTTCAGCAATGAGTCCAGCTTCTAACTGGATAGCATGTACAAGCATATGCTATATCCTTTGGGTTTGTTTCGTATTTTTTTTTAATTTGCTACCTCTCATTTTTATTTAATGTTTCTTTCTCCATGTATTATGTTGGAGCACAACAGTTTTTATAATTTGTTATACTTTAATCATGTCCTTCCTATCCATTTCCTCTCTAAAGTTAACAGTCCTAGGGCCCAGACATAATACATGCATATGCTGTTACATCAATGTAAATTAAATTGGCATCTTTGGAAGACAGATAAACTGTTATCCTAGGGCAGTTGCTGCAATAGGTGCTATTAAGGCACTTCAGCACAGGTAATAGCCTGATTTTTTTGAGCAAGCAGCTACCTTGAGGTAATTGTGGATGTTCTTACACTGCCTTAACCTAACGCCAGTTTATTTTACTGCTATTTTTTTTCCTGGAGTAACTGGACACTGGATCTAGTAAATTGCTCTTCCACACCCCTTTTTTACATGGCTGTAAAGATGAAATTACACCAGTGTAAATGTGCCATGTGCCCACTAACAGCTTTTCACCTCCCTTTATAACAGCTCTTCTTTGCTGATGCTTCTTCTTGCAGACCTTGTCTGTGAACACGGCCTGTTTCTGGCATCCCAGCTCTTGCAATAGGGGGACTGGAATGTGTTATTCCAGGTGAAGGAGAGCCATTGATGTAGATCAGTGGTTCTCAACCTTTTTAAATTGAATAGACCCCCAAGTAGACTCAAGGCCCCCGTTGTAAAATGCCAGCTCTTAGTTTTCACTCATTTTTTTAGGGGTGCACCAATAGACATTTTGGGGGCCAATACCGATAGCTGATTTTTAAGAAGGCATATTGCCTGATACCGATCTGTTTTCTGATGAAGCTAAGTCCAGCTGGTAAGTCTGTTGTGGTGAAAAGGGAGGGGGAGAGGAAGGACTGGGGGGGGGACTGGGGCTGGGGTAGATGCTGCACAGCTGAGGTGGGACAGGCACGGGAAGGAGCAATTCTGAATAGCAGAGCACTAGGAGCATTGCACAGTGCAGGAGTAGCATCTGGGGAAGTTTCCACCTCCTTCTTTTGTCCCTGAGTGTCAGCATTGAAATGGCTGCTCAACACGTCAGCAAAAAAACAGAGGTGACATCTTCCCAAAGAGCCGTGAACCTCCATCCACTGCTCATTGTAATGTGAATAACCAGCGCCCGAGCTATAGAACTGGCTGTTTACACCTCTGACTAGATGTCTCTGAAGCTGCTCACCATCTGCTCCAGTCTAACCAGCCTAAGTCTTAATCAAGCTAAATAACCAACTTAAATACTTTTCATCACATAACTGTTCACTTCTTCCAGATTCTTTGAAAGCATTTGTCCATCATGAAGGCTGGGATGAATTTTGCCCATTAGGCAGTGATTAAAACTCTTTGTTAGAAATGAAAACTGCAGCATAGCTTTCTTAAGATTACAACGAAGTCTTTGTGCACAGATAAATTTTCTGAGAATTTACAATTAAATGCATTAATTTATTTATAAGTTGTAACTCATTTAAAAGGGGTCCTTTAAGAGCAATTAGTATCGGGAATCAGACATATTTTTTGGTCACAAATGATATGAATATGCAGATTCCTCAGACTTCCCTTGCATTTAAAATTCATTAAAATCTCTAATGACATTATAGGGCAGATTAAAAAAAAAACAAAACCAACAATTGAATGTGTCTTTAAAATAAATGTATTCTAATCTGGGATTATAAAATCTATTATGCTGTAATTATAATTGTATGGTTATTTCATAACATCACTGCAGCACAGAACATACATTGTTTGAGTGGCCTAATTGTATGTGTTTCTACCCCAATTTATTCAGTATGCTTTTAAATGAATTTCTTGCTTTATAAGACTTGGGATTGGGCTAATTACAACATTTCTGATTTTTTTTAACCTTTCATGGTTTAGATGCACTCTCAGCCTTTCCTCTAGCCAAAAATAGTTTGTCAGTGATGTCATAAATACATTAGCGCCAGAATTGAACAGAACATCAATACAACCCAGCTTAACCTTTTGCCAAGAGGAAAAATGATCCATGGCAATACTTTGTCTCTCACCCTGGGCCTCCACTGACAGAAGGAATACTAGCAGGGTGTGGCGGGGAACAACTGTTCTGATCTCACTAAACTTTAATGTGCAGCTCATGAAAACTAATATCATTTTGCCTAGCACACGTATCTACTTCCCCTCCCTCCCCCACCTCCCCTTTCCCCCGACCCCAGAGTCATTTTCTGCCAGCATTTGATCAAAGAGTTAATTTATCCTGTAACTTAATCCTGTTTTGGTTTGCACAGTTAATTTAGGGAGAATAAGATGGACTCTGTGGGCACTTTTACACATGCCCTAGGGGTTGGGGGGCAGGCAATGGCACTTTAATTAGAGAGGTGCGACAGCTGCTCTAATTAAAGCACTACACTGTCTTGTGTATCAGTGTCCCTGAGCTTCAAAATGGTGGTGGGGATGCTTGAATTAACCTCATCTGGCAAGTTTTAGTTCAAGTGCCCCGCTGCCATTTTCAAGTGGGTAGATGCTTATACAAATGAGGCAGGAGGCTGCTGGAGCACAGTAATTACCACGCGCCAGCAGCCTTGATTAATTGATTAATCAAGTCTGCTCTGATGTGCTTGTGTACAGGCGCCCTGTCTTTTCTTAGGGCCTTGTGCCATATTGTGCTTTGAGCCACACAAATATTGATTGGCTTACTGGTAGCTTGCAGTTTGGTGCAGTCACATCTTTGGTTTAGAAGCTGGCTCTGCCTGTCCCCCATCTGCACAGCTGTGACTTGCCACTAGAGGCCTGGTGAGGTGGGGGGTCCCTTCCTGCCCTATTTCTCTCGGCATTGCCTGTCCCTTACAGTGGGAGCATTCTAGGCTGTAGGAAGAGGAGGGAGGTGGCAAGGTCCCTCGAGAGCAAGGCTGAGTGACTTGGTAGGGGACTGTGGGGAGGCTGGTACCTACCCTGCTCCTGGCATTCACAGGCTCTGGGCTCATTGTCACACATGTCCGGGTGCACCACCCAGCCACATGTGTCCCCCCAGGTTGTCCCCAGTACCAGGGCAACTTTAGCCTGAGGGGGGCTCAGCTGCTTCTCTGGCCTCTCCCCCACACTCCTCACCTGCCCCATCAGCTCTGTCTCACATTCACCCCCACTCCCCTAGTCCCCCATTCCCGCCCACTCCTTCCAGGTGCCCCTGCGCCTAGTGGGGGCATCCCAGCAGTGCACTGGGCCAGTGAACAGACACCCTGGGCCCTGGGGCAGGGGGAAGCCCAGGCAGTAGCCCTGGGAAGCTGTTGGCAGTAGCAGGCATGGGGCCAGGAACTGAGGGTTGTGGCAGTGGTTGGTGCAGCCAGTTCCCCCACGCATTGGTTTCACTCCACAGCTGGGAGTGGAGTCTGCCTGCAGCTGGCTTTCACATCCACACAGGTAGTAGCAGAGTCCCATGCCCGCAACCCGGATCCACCTGCAGCTGCCCTAACCTACAGCAGCAGCTTTCCCAGAAGCAGGTTGTGCCAGACCCTGCAACAACCACCACCAGCTCTCACTGGGCTGTGTTTGAATTGTGTGTATGGAGCAGGGCGCTGCTGGAGCTATGGGGTTAGAGGCTGCTGGGCTTGCTGGGGGCTCTTTGGAGCTGGTCATGTTGTCCTCCTCTCTGTAGGGCTTTGCAGGAGGAGGAGGCCTGAATCCAGCAGTGGTCAGCTGCCCAGACAGGCTCAATACTGGTGGAGGAAGGTACCCCAGGCCTCCATTCCTGAACCATGGGGCTGGAGGGTGAGGGAAATAGAAAACCTTCACCTCCAGCTCCTGGACCACTCCACTAAGCAGCCAGGGTTGTGAAAGCCCACAAAACAGGAGGGTGGGAGATGACACTGCATGTTGGGATACTAGAGGACTTCACCTTGTGTGGCATATCTGTGGGGAGCTGCCATACTTTAATACAACAGGATCTGAGTTGTGCACATCAGAGATAATCCTTCCCTGGAGTGGTGTAACTTTTTGCTGCATAATGAGTACTTTAAGCCACTTTAAGGTGTTAAAATTTAGACAATCCAGGGGTTAAGCGGTCCAGGAGCTCTCCAAAATTAACATGTAAGAAGACCCTTAGGCATCATCCATAAGTTCAAGATCAAGTATAATCAGCTGCACATGTGAAACAACAGACCCAAAATCATTTGCCACTGAGGGTGGAATTTGACAGACAAGGTTGCACAAGTGTAGACAAGGTCCAGGACTAGGTTGTAGGCCATTGAAATCAGAAGATCATGCTAAAAATGAAAGGAAGCCAAGTTTGGTTCTTAGCACCCAGGTTGAGCTTGCAAAATTGGAAAGTGAAAAGTGAATCTTTTGTCAAGAATTGGGATTGACACACTTATTTGAGGAACAACAAACACGGAATCCTGATACTTTATTTTTAAGAGTAGAAAAGCACTTTTTTGATCCTGAGGATAAATACAATCGGCTGGTTGCTGCCTATATTTTAGGAATCAGATCACCAGTTGCTACTCTAACACAAATTGTCACTATTTAGATATTTTTAACTAGGGTTTCATTTTTAATAATATCTTTGTTCCATGGCAACAGTTGTTAAGTAGTTTTAGGACTAGAAGAGCTGCAGATGCCCATATGGTCATAACAGAGATCCAATGAAAACATAGTCCCCTTAATAAGCTTCCAGAAGCATAAGAATTTCTGTAGATGACAGGACAGAGTGGATAATTATTTAAAATGCCTACAACAAACTGCATATCATGCAACTGTATCATTATTGACAGAGAAAATAGGTATGCCAATACATATAAAATTGCCTAATTTTAATTCTAGTGTACTATTTTGGGTTGTATATAATTTTCCAGTCTACAATGGTTCCAGCAAAAATTTTCCATAGCAGCTGTTTCCCTCAGGCTGACTATATATTTTTACTTAAAAAAAATTCAGCTGAAATGATTTGTCAAATTGCAGGTAAATAAATTGTTCTGCCTTTGTTAATATATTTTCATGACCATTTCATTGAGAAGCTCCTTTCATTCATCTTAGAAGTGATTTGAAATGGGTGGAAGAGGGGGCAGAGATGGGGGTGGGGTATGTTTGCACCCACTGCAACATCAGGCAAGAGAACTGAGAAATGGAGGGGTGCTTAGGGAAGAGTAGGAAGGGACAGCAAAGAGGGACAGGGACAAATGACTGTATGAGTGGAAAAAAGAGAGAGAAAATGCAGGTCAAGGGACAGAGGCAGGAGAGTCTGGGAGCCTATATATGCGCTCTGATGCACTGCAATTGCAATGTGTTGGAGCAGACTCAATTAATCGAATCTGCTGGAGTATGATAATTACTGCACTCCAGCAGATTCCACTGTCATGTGTGTCAGAGCTGAACGGTTAATAGATGCCTCGGCAGAGCTGTGTTCAGACACATTGCGAGTCCCCGGTGCAGGGATTTTCCCTGTAAGGTGGGAAAAGTCCTTGGTGCAGAATCAGAGCCCGCCAAAAGTTTGCAGCTGCACCATTGAGTGCATGCTCATGATTGGCTCAGTGTAAATTATGCACACATGGTGGTCAGCAATTGGCTCGCTGGCCGTACAAAAGGCTTGGGTGATATACGCCCAAGTTGGAGGAGTGCTCGGATGTGCATAGGGAAAGATCTTCACGTGTATTGCGGAGCTACAGAGGAGGCCTGATCACCCACCA
>JAGPOW010000229.1:28250000-28267331 GCA_030014935.1 Caiman crocodilus
CTTTACTGGCAACTACTAGTGCAGCCCAGTATACCATTATCCTGCTTCACAACAAAGCACACTATTGGCTCATGTTCAGTTTATTGCCCACTGTAACCCCCAAGTCCTTTTCTGCAGAGCTGCTGCTTAGCCAGTTGGTTCCCAGCCTGTGCTGGTGCAAACTGTATGAATCCCCTTGGTGCATTTTCTCCTCTTTTCTTAGTTTGCAGTAATCAGTCTACATGCAAGACATTCAGGTAGTACCTCCAGTTTGTATCACTTCTGGGTAGCATCTCTAGTTTGAAATCAGTTTCTACAGACAGTTCTGCTTTACATTTAGAATGACTTTTAAACTTCTGACCCATTGTTGGGATATTTTTTTTCAGTAAAAGGACTGACAGTAGGCCTGCTGCTTAACTTTCATCCATTCGCATGAAACCATAACCATTGTTATTCTCATGGGTAGCTTGTTACCCCACAATTTGACATTGTTGGTCCCATGGGGTTAAGTTGTTACCCCACCCACATGAAAAAAATGGAACCAGTGACAACAGTATAAAGGTACCAAAACTATTAAACATACAGATTGTTTGAAAGAGTACTTATGATGATTTTAAGCCAAAATATAGAACTATGAAGAAAATCTAATTTTTTTAGAGTTTCAAAACATGAATGAATTATTTGCTAAGCCTGCAGTTCACACTGTTTTCAAACTAACAGTTACTTTGAAAACATTTCCTAACTGTTTCAACTAAATATTGCATTCCTCACAAAGCAGCAGTGATGTCCTGTGTTGCACACAAGCAAATTACTTACAATCTTCACCTTGTTTCCAGGTTTTGCAGTCATCTGTCCTTGGACAAAAAGCAAGATGTCCATTCACATTTGCAGAAGGTTCTACTGGGGTGCATTGTGGGAATTCGTACTTTAGGGCAGTCATACCTGACTCAATGGCCTTAGACAGATTATGTGTATCCATGAGTCTTTGTTTTATTTGTCCATTGATCAGATGCTCTCCAAGCTCCTACAAAAAAAGTGCCGTTTTCTTAAATGTGATCTTTACTTCCAGTTCATGTTGTGGCTTAGCTGAATGATGAAACTGGCAATGGCAGCCATATCCAGCATATTGAAAAATAATGTCATTGGCTGCCTGTTGATTTTCCACGTGCAGGTGGTCATACGGACTAAATGGTCAAGGTTGTCCATCCCACGCTTGTTTTTATTGTAATCATGGATGATGTCTGGCTTTCTTTGCTCTCTACCCACTGGCAGGTAATGATGCGTGCTTGACAGCAACAGCACAAATTTGGACTTCTTTGGAACATAGGAAACTAGAGTGACTTGCCCATCAAAAGCAAAAATGGATGAAAAAGCGTCCATTCTTCAATTTGCTTGCATTTCGTCTGGGATATCGGCCTTGTTTTTCTGAATCATACCCACATAGGTCAAGTCCTGCTGTAGCAGTCTTTCTGTCAGGTCAGTACTTGTGAAGAAATTGTCACCCACTATATTTCTTCCTGTCTTGTACCAGGGATGAACCAGTTTTTCAACAACCCGGGTACCAAGATTACCTTGGTGTGAAGCTTTTGGTTGCTTGTCCAGGTTGATGTCTCCAGACAGGGGGAATGATGTTGCTGCATCATAGCACCACCAAATTTTCAAGCCATATTTGGGGCTTGCTGGTCATCTACTGTATGAAGGGACAGTGACCCCTGAACATAATGAGCTGCTTATCAACCATCAGGTGTATTCCTGGAATATCCCATGTCCTAAGCCACTCCACAAATTGTGCCAAATATCTCTGAAGGCAGCAAGCTTGTCCACAGCCTCTCCTTTCCTCACATGTCAATTTGTTGTCAAAACCCGGGTACTTGGTGATTTGATGGAATTGTTTTAAACTCATAGAGGCATGGAAGCAAGGATGCCTGGTGCATTTTTCCCACGATTCCTGCAGTGCCTCATGACCACTGTGGTGTAAACCACTCAGCAGTAGAATGCCAATGTACGCTTTCAGCTCTGTTTCATCTACCTTTTCCCATTCCTTTCTATTTCCAAGATGGCTATCATTCCAGTCCCTGAATCTTCTTTCTGCCTCTCTGTTTGTTTCCCTTATGAAAACACCCATGCTATCTTGTGAGAAAAACAGGTGGAACATTTCTACCACTGTGTCTTTATTGCTGTCTCTTGTCAGCCCAGCACTTGCATGGACTTTGTCCTTGGCTGTTCTCCAATGATGTATTATATGTGGACAATTTTTCTACACTCTGCCTTTCCTTCTTCTAAAGGTGTCACCATCTGCAATGTTTTCCGGGGGTGGTGGCAGTGGTTCTGCTCCATGTCCTGCTGTAGCTCCCCTTAGTCTTCCATAGCAACCTTAGGCTGGTTCTCTTCCCTTTCCCACTGGAAGTGTTGGCATCACTTCTGCTTCTGGAAGTGCATATTCATTGCTGAAGCCTGTCTTGCACAGGAAACCAGGGATGACAGCGACACATCCACTGACGAAATCTTATCCCAAGGCAGTGAGAATGCTGACTTTGTTCCAGAGATGGTTTTCTTGCTCTGAACAATCTCCCATTAATTAATGTTAAGATACTGCACAATATATGTATCTGGGGTAGGAAATTACCCCATGGGAACGTATGAAGGTTAAAAATATTGAGAGAAAAATAAAGCCCTTTAATGAAAAAAAATGCCCCCTCAGTTCTTCGAATTCACTGAAAATACATTTATCTGGCCATGGTTAGTAGCATGGCCTTTACCAATGGCATCTACATGTCAGGTCAGAATTCATTATTATAAAGAGTCCCTTTCTGTATTCATATCTCTTCCCTTTTCTCTCATTCTAACTACTACCTTTGTTATCTCAGTTCAAGTATCCCATAGATTTTACTTTGCTTTTTGACCTCTCTTTCCTATTTAAACTCTGTACCATTAGTATTGCTCTCCTATTATACCCAGGCTGTCTGATCCATAGATTCATTCTTTTTACAGTTTCAAGAGTAACAGCCATTGTGATTAGGTAAAAGGCAGAGCAGGGTGACCTTTAGATTAGCTCATTCAGAGAGGTATGAGCTTTCATAGGCCACAGCCTATTTTGTCAGATGGTATTTCTACATGTGATGAAGCAGGCTGTAGCCTGTGAAAGCTTATACCTCTCTGAACAAGTTAGTCTCTAAGGCTAGGTACAGGAGTTACACATAGTGTGTAGTAAGTGCAAAGAAACCACACCACAGCTGTAACTGGACAGATGGTGAAGGCATATCGAGTGCTGTAAAAATGGTGGATTCCACTCTAAGCTAACCCTGGATGGATGTGGTATCAGACTTTAGCGCTGTAGGTTAGAGCGCTGTAACAAACATGGTTCAGATCCCACCATGACTCATCTTAGGTCATATTCTGACAGCCACCGATGAGGCTTTGTAGCACCTTGCTCACCCCCTCTTCCAGAATGGTAGTCTAGCCTTGGCCAGAACTCGTGGGGTCTGCCCAAGCACCAGGCTGTCTCTCCTCCTGCGTTCTCAGTGATCCAAGGTGGCAAAGCCTCTATTTACAACCCCCCAGACTCCATTTCCTCTTGCCAGATATGAGCCACTGTCTGATGTTAATGCTCTGTGCAGATTTGATCTACCCTATGTGGACATGTATAAAGATTGGAGGTGTTGATTAAATGCTGTGCTGCTTGCTGGATACTGCATTTGCACAGGGGGCTGTCCAAGATGTTCATTTTGTATAGTGTTGTTTTGAAGTGTCCATATCCAGATCTCAGTCTGTTCAGCTTGACTCATGCTTCTTGGTCAAAGTTGTACCTAATGGGGGACTTGTTAGGTAGGTGTTGATATAATATGCTGTAGGAACAGATTTCAGACTGGATTACTCCAAGCAATCATTTAAATTACATTCACCCCACCCCTTATCTAAAATGAGTTTGATACACAAGGCTATAATATCTGGCCTGCTGGGCTCTCCATGGGCCCAGAAACCTGGCAGCAGGGGATCAGTTGGGATCTGTCTTCTTATTTCACTTGATCTAATGCCCTACAGTGCAGGGAATACATCTGCATGTGTAAATTGTGCAGCCTGTTCTAAGTCTCTGAACCCTGTTAGGTATAGCATCAAGCTTTTTAGTGTGACAACTTCTGGGCCATCCAGGAGCACAGTGATCTGCTAGGACGTATACCATTGCAAGTGTGGTAGTTCTGAGCACTTTGAAGTTGGCACATCATGTCATGCCGGTTAAACATTTTAAAGAAGCTATCTGTGCAGAGACTTTACTGGTGACATTATGAATGTGATGTTTATAGGTGAGGGAACAGTCTAATGTGACTCCTTGGTAAGTTGGGGTATGCTCATGGGGAAGGTTGTGGCTGCCTACTCTGATATTCAGGGTGCTCTTGGCTCCATGATTGTCCATGTGGAAGACTGATGATACTGGATTCTTGATGTTCTCCACTGACCTTGTGCCTCTATAACACCCCCTACCCCTGAATCCCCATGTCACTGGCCTGGAATGAAGTGGAGGCACCAGGGTCAGTACCCACTTCTGTTGTTGGGGGCTTAGCAGTCTGTTTTACACTGCATGGGACCATAAAACTAGTTAATTGATAACCAGCTACCTCATCCCTCAAGGTTACATTGCTTTCCTGTGAGAGATCAGCATTTTTATATGGATCCACCTAACACAAACTTGCGCCCAAATACACCGCAAAAGACACTGAAAACTTTTTTTTAGACCCAGAGCTGAGGTGTTACAAGTTTCAAATCTATTTTTGCTAGCATGCATCTTGCTGCCATTTGGCAGAGTACCTACTTATGAATATTGCTGAAAGTAAGATGCAATGGGAAATGGGAATTCTCTCTAGCAACCCCTCTCTCCTTCCTTCCCTCTCCTCCTGGACATCTGAAGTAGGCTTACCCCTCCAGGCCCAGATGCTTGGGTTCCCAGCCCTTCCAGCTCCCACAACAGGGAGATGGACCCCAGGCATCTTGGTTTTCCCAGCCAGGAGATGGAATCCAGGAGTTCCATGGTGTGGTCAATGCTGGGTTGTGATCCAGCTACAACGCCCAATGGCATCAGCACCACCTTCTGCAGCATGGCTATTTGCCCTCCCAGGCAAGAGTGGAGGGGCAGGCCGTGGACGCCCCACCAGCATGGAGAGTTCAGCTCTAGGGGCTCCTCTCTGGGAGACGTGCCTGGAAGTCCCACAGGGAGAGGCCATGGATGGCAGCCATAGAGGAACTCTCCACATTGCATTGATTGGGAGGCTGCAGCTGAAGAGCAGGGGAGCCCTGGAACAGGACATATAGTATGTGGGAGCCCCTAACACATGGTCCAAGGAGCCAGGGAGGTATCTGATGGGGCCTGCTTTGGGAAGCAGCATTCGGGGAGGGAGAGGAGGGGCACCAGGCTGCCCAAGACCTGATGCCAGAGCCAACACTGACTTAGCTGCCTCACTATGCTAGCCACTGGCAGTTGCTGGTGTAGGTGCAAGGCTACAAAGAGGTTTCAGGTCAGGCCTAGAAGGGTGCAGGTGTGCTCAGAACTGGGGGGGAGGCAGCCTGCTGAGTCAGGCTACTCAGGCCCCGTGTCCCATTGGAGGCATAGACCTCTGGCCAGGCTATAGCCCCATGCCCTGCACCCTGCCATTGGTACAGAAATCATACTGCTGCCACTACCCCTGCTGCTGCTAGGCTCTGGCTCTAGCTGGACTGTAGCCCTGTGCTGTAATATAGGTTCAGAAATCTGGAGAGCCTGTGGGGCATGCTGGAAAGTGTGCAAGAGTGTGTCCTTCCCCCCTCCCTCCCAAAGGGCTAAGGTGTGCTCTGTTTGCTCACAACCTAAACTTGGACACTTAGAGTAGAGCTCAAAAGTTAGATCATGTCTGCTTCAGCCTTCTTGAATGCCTGTACTTAGCCCAAGGTGCTACTCTGTCTGGTCTTCTACCTAATATTAGACTAACATAGCTATTTACCTCTCTCTAGCCATTGGAACTCCTAGTCTGTGACTTTCTGTTCCAAGTCTCTCTGTCAGTAACAATCAGCATGCAACTTCAATGGTTTCAAGTTCTCTTGATTTCCTTTTAGTCATTTCTCTGGTTTTCATCCAAAACTTCCTCACAAACTATTGCCACCATTTGAGCTGCTTATAGATGAACAGAGCACCACAGAGTCAAGCAATTTTCCCCTTTGAAGCCACATAAATTAATTTCACAAGAACTTCTATCCTGCCATCAAGAAACAATACGAAAATGTCATGCGTGCCTGCACATTTCTTCTTTCTGCTTTCTTCTCAATCTTTATAATCTCTTCTCTCATTTTATCGTAAATCTCCTCCTATGCTACATCAGAGATGCCAACCTCAATTGGTCTTTGTCTACCCCTCCCACTTGTGCTTTCTTCCATGCTGCCCTATATGCATTGGGAAAACTCCCACTCAAAATCCATAAAACCCTTGCTTTATTTTTCTTTGCATCCCTCATCTACTTCAATGCTTCTGCCAGCAGCTCAGCAGGCTGGGGGCTGAGACTGCAGCTTATTGTGGTGTACATACTCCTTTCAATCCCCCTGTACCTTCCACCTCCTTTCTTTGTTTCATCCAGCTGTTGCCTCCAGTTACAATCCTAAATGGTTAATTCTTTGGTTAATTGGTTAATTCTCTGTTTTGTTTTTGGCACTTATTTGTAGTGGGCCTCATATACTGCAGCCTGTATCCTTAGTGGAGCCAGCAGGTGCTACTTGAATAATAAACTAATGGAATTTTTCATCTGAACAAATCGTTTAAAATAATTCTATAATAGTTCAGATCCTGTCCCTGGTACCTTGAAAATAAGAAAAAGTAATGAACTGAGTTTGTCCTGTTTACCCTTTCTGTTCCCATAAATTTCCAGTGTGAACATGTTTTAACAAGGGCAAATGTATGTTTCATTTTTGAGAAATAGACAAGAATAGGAGTAAAGTCATAAAAAATTGTGTCACAGTGGTAAAAGCACAATCATTGATAGCTTCAATAGAACCATATTAGTGGACTGTCCATGAATAACAGATAGCTCAGATGGAAAGGCATGAAGACAAACTCACTTCCCAATTTTCAAAAGAATTAGCTGAGAAAGCCCTTAAACATATGAAAAGAACTGAAACAGAAAAATACTGCAGGTCAGACTCTAAAACCTTTACAATGGGTGCATGTATATGTGCAGTTCTTTCAAAGCAATAAACTCTGGAGCAGTTTGAGCTAGAGTAAATTACTCCTGGGAACAGCATCTACATATGTACCCAGGACATCAGCAGTTTGAGCCAAGGCAGAGAAATTTATGCCAAGGATGCTCGTGACCAGGGTCCAGTAGATGGCAATGGTCAGCAGTAGGATCCGGGAGGTAGGCCCAGGTAGCGGGTGGTGGTGGTGGTGGTGGTGTGGCCCAGTGTCCAGGGGGCAGGCCTGGGCTGGCAGGGGTCACAAGGCCCTTGGTTCCAGGTGGTGGAGGGCTGACTGGGCCATGTGGGTGCTGAAGCTGTGGAGCCATGTGGCTAGGTGGCAGGCAAGCGTCTGACTGGCTGGGCTGGCCAGGCACAATTTATGCAGCATGGTCAGTGTCTACATGTGAGTTTAATTGCAGTTAATTACCCCACTGTAAGATAGTACTGTCCCTGAGAGTTCTATCTTACAGTGGTGTTAAGTAGCTTATTGCAGCCCAATAGTATTGCACATGCAGATGTTGATGCTTTACTTGGCAACTAGTTTTAGTCTACTCTGCAGTTAAGTGCATGTATAGATGTGGCCAATGAGTGGCAGTGTATTCCCCAAGTTGTGCCATTTACTTCAATAGATCCACTTGTGGAACAATATGCTACTCAACGTGAGCAGGGTAATCAGAATCTGGTCCAATGCCATTTTCCAAGGACTCTTGATTATACTGATCAGAGAAAGAGGGAGGGATATTTTGGTTGCCTTTCTTTGCTAATAGCTCCCCACTTTGCAGTCATTGACACAAGGGAATTCTCCTAAATGCCAGTGGCTTGTCTGTGGGGCCCTTTGCAACATTTCTACAGCAAGAGGCAATGCCTCTTTAGTGGAGAAAAAGAATTGCTGCTAAAAATCCTGATGTGCACTCTGCTGATGCTACGGATTTCAGTCTTTTATAGCTGTCATTTTGATGTTTGTTTTGCAGTGAGATGATTCATGAAAGTGGGCACTGAGGAATGTCAGAGATCCAAGTATTCTACAGATAAAATAAATATATAAATATATTTGCAGAAAGAACAGTTGTGAGACTTATTTGTATTTCACCTGAAATCTAAAGGGTTGCAAGGAATGTGGCAGTGGACTGACTCTGACCTGGGGTGGCATACTATTCTTTCCTGATTATATAAGTTGCCATTTTTTGAATGTCTTCAGGGCATTTTCAGTATCATGCACCTAAGGGAATTTTTTTTCCTGGATGCCTTTGGGCAGCTACATAGTTCTGCCAACTGCTGAGGAAAGCTGGGGTGCCCCACTTACAGAGACATGCCCTGGAGATTGCCCAAGTTGCATCTCTGCAAGCAGAAAACCCTAGCTTTTCCCTTTTACAGAGACCTGCCCTGGGGAATCTCAGTGGCACATTTTTTGTAAGCTGGGAAAGATAGAGTTCCCTACTTATAGAGGCATGGCCTGGACAGTGCCCAAGGTATGACTCTTCAAGCGGGGAACCCCAGCTTTTCCCTCTTACAAAAACGTGCCCCAAGGAATTGGGTCAACGCAACGTGTGTTTTGCTCAGTAAAGCAGATCAACTGTGGTGGGACGGACACATGGCACCACAGATGATCTGCTTCATTTGGAAATGTCTGTTTATAGCCTGTCCAGTAGTCATGGGGTTTGGTGATTTCCATTTTCAGGCATCTAAGGTCACTATGCATTCATAAAGTATGCAAATACATACTGTGGCTGCTACAGGCTCAGTCTGTATGACTATGTAGTAGCACATAGCGGTCCAAGTACACAGGGCTGCATGTCCAGGAATAGAATTCCCCTAATCATCTGATAGATGTCCAAAACTGGGTGCTTGGATGATGAGGAAAAAATAGAACATCACCCTTGGTTTTGTCTATTTGTCTTCACTTCATCCCTATATATAAACCCATCCTTGTGGATTTGCACTTACACATCTTGCACAAAGCAAGTATACATTTCTTCTTATACTGAAAATAACCATTGTCACTTGCATATGTGTTAAGCTTGTTAAAGAGGGTAGAGGCATAATTTGATTTTTCCTCTTAACTTTGGAATTTTCTATCCACCTCTCACAATTGGGTCAATAACGTTAAAATTGTGCAGTGTTCTATAAAAGTGAAGTGTTAGAGATCAGTTTCCATCAACATTAAGCATGTCTCGCTTTTTCAGTTTGTGCACAAAAATATTAATAAAATTAGGCGTGTAGCTTAATACTTATCATTAGTTCTGTTGCAAGGGACTTCTTTCACTGATATTGAAATAACCTCTTACACATCACTTAATTCTAGCAAATGGTTTTAATTTACTTCAAATGGTTTAAAATGTGCACTAATATCAAACTCTATCATGCAGAAGGACATCCACCACTTGCACATACCAGCTCTGATATTAACCCATTCTAAACCTACTCTCCCTGTAGAGAGAGGTAGCTACCCATGACAGAGTGAATTTAGGCAGAGGCAAGACAGCGCAGCACCTTATAGACCAGCAGCTGTCAACCTTTTAAAGCTCTGGGACAGACTGACCCAGTTTGGATCAGAGGTGGGAGGCAGGCAACAAGGTGGGTGCTGGGACCAATCTGCCACCAGTGCTTCTCCCCACACTGGCACCAGGAAAGTGCCTGCAGCTGGCCCTTGAAGTGGCAGAGGAAAGTGACTGCTGCCCAAGCCCCTTGTCTGTGGGCTGAATCAGAAGGTCCATGGACTAAAACCAACCTGTGAGCCATAGGTTGCCAACCCCCGTTATAGACTAACTTGTTCAGGTTAGGAATGTATATTGCATTTGTCCCGGGACAAGTTGTGCTTATGTTAGTCCCAGAATAGAATTGGCATAAACACATCACCCTTGTAATTAGGGTTTAGTGAGTAGATGAATGTAGTGCTGCTTTTCTATCATTGATTCAATGATGCAGTCGTGGGATGTTTAGATGTAGTTTCCAGTACTTCTTAGCCCATGAATATTTTCAGGTTTTATCCTGGGACAGTGGACACGGGTGTCTGAACAAGTACATGTTATCCCCAGATAAAATGCTTTACCCTGGGATAAGTCTAATGTCTGTAGCCTCAAAGAAGCATGCGCTTTTATAGGCTACAGCCTACTCTGCCAGATGCTATGATTTAGTTTATAATGTGCCATACTGCCCTGCATTCTGCATAGTCTCATTGTATAAGCATTGACTTAACTTTGGTGAAGGGTTTGCTTGGTTTTTTTGGTGGTATTACAGACTTGCATTATGATATGAATAACTTTTTTTTTTTATCCCTTGTTCCCATGTAGAACAGTTATCTTAGGGACCTGCTCCCATTTTTAAATATGTGTTGTCTAATTTCAGGTGCCTCAGTTTTGGGTGATCTATTTTAGATGTTGAATGCCTAATTTTCAGAAGCACTGCTCTGCAGTGCCAGCTAAAATGAATAGGGCCTGTAGTAGCTCATCAACTCTAAAAATCAGGCCTCGGAATGATATTTTTTCAAATGGGCTCCTATTCAGGCACCTAAAAAAGGGTTCAGGTTTTCAAAGGGACTCATTTCCCAGTTCCCATTTGGACAATAAACTAAAGTGACCAGTGAGTATGGTGGGGATCTTTTGAGTGCTGAGCAGTTTGGAAGCTAACCTCTTCATCTGAAGAACTTTGAAAATCTTTCTAACTTGATCCCCAGTAAAGAAACAGCCACATGGCTTTGCTATGTCATTCCCTTCACCTCCACCCACCCGTTAAACAAGGTTCAATTCATTGCGTGCTGTTTCTGGAGCAAACTAGGCGACAGGTCATGGGGCAAATCCCTAGACCCTTTTTCTCTGTTTACAGGTATCTTAGTTAATGGATCTGAGACATGTGGATAAGGGGTCAATGGGTGAATAAGCAGATGGGGCAGATCCCAGCAGAAGAGTGAGAGGGCTTATACCAGGGGTCAGCAACCCCCAGCACGTGTACCAAGCATGGCACGCAAGTCCATTTTGCTCGGCACACCACTGCCAGCCCAGCCTCTAAACAGCTGCAGCCAGCCACGGAGTCCAGGCTGCTCCCAGCAGGCAGCTGGCAGGCTGCAAGCCCTGCTGCAAGCAGACTGGGCCCCATGGGCTTGCTGCAGCCGGGAGACTGCAAACAGCTACTCCGAGCTCCGTCATATTGGCACTCTGGCACCTTCTAAGGTAGACATTGTGCTTTTTTCTGCACTTCAGCCAAAAAACGTTGCCTACTCCTGGTTTATACAGACAGTTCATGGATGTGGTGGGAATCTTGCTGCATTTATTTCCCACGCTGATATTGATAGATAAGTGCCAAACATCTTTGTTAACTTTGTGAGTTAATTATATTTTATAATTTTGTGAGTTAATTATATTTTGGCACCAAAATAGTAAAAAAAGTCCATTTGAGCACTGGACAATAATATTTAACACGACCACATGATTCATATCAGGAGCAAAAAGACAGTCAAACAGCCGGTGAAATAAAGCCCCCACACAAAATCAAGTTCCAGCATAATTATATGCAAGAATGGGCTTTTGTAAAACCAGAAATGGATATGCAAATGTCCCTTTTATTCATTCTGTCCAGCCAAGACACTTACTAAGAAAAAATATATTTTGAAGCTTCTTTTGGATGCATATTGTTGACATGAAGCAAGCAAATAGTTGGAATAAACAGTGTGTGCACTCAACTTCCATATGCCTCATAGTGGCTCGTTGACATGAGACACTAGGAAGGTAAGCAAATTTGTAATGGAGGAATGGTATGCAAAAGCACAAAACATTTCAGAAGGGCCTTGACAGTGAAATGCTGTCTGTTCACAGCAGTCTCTAAAAACTGTAGAAAAGCAGACTTCCTTTCTACCATTTTACTATATATTCCTGGATTTATTTCTCCCCCACTAGCCTGTATACATTTGGAGCCTAGTGTTTTGTAATATAACCCACCATTTGCACTCTAACCTCTTGAAATAGGAGGAGAGTACAATAATGTATTAGTCCATTTTTCTCACTTCTCCCTAGTGTTTGGACCAGCAAAATCTTTTGGACCCCTGCACTAGGGAGAGTCTGCTGGTATTCACCATGGAGAACACATAACACAGACTCTCTCTGTACCTGAAGAGGGGTGTTTGTGCCTGAAAGCTTGCAAAGAACACTTCTTTCAAGTGTTTTAGTTGGTCTAATAAAATAGATCACATTTACTCAAAAAACCTTATCTGCTGCTTTAGCTGTAATTCCACTATCAGGAGACAAAGATGAGGAAAGCCAATAGCTTCTACCAAGGCCACAGCAGGAAAATTTTTAACAGGATGTGCCTTTAAAAAGCATTTTCTTGTAAACAGAAACCCCAAATGCTAAAAATCATTATGTATACTTTATATAATTGTGTCTTATGGCATATAAAAAAGGCATTGCTTGGCCTATGGTTATAGTATGGTGTATCAGACTGGGGCGATGATGCCTGGCATGTTGATATTAGATGTGTGTCATAAGTTCATGGTCTTGAAATGGGGAATGTCCTTAAATTGCTTGTATGCCATAACTTTGCATTTCCAGACTGAAACAAGTTTGCATTTCTTTTCAGTTTAACCCTGCCTGTGAATTTTTATGGCTTTGCAGTACTTGCTTTAGGGATACTTACAACACCACTATAATGGCTTATATCTGTAAGTTAATGGTATGGATTAACTCCAAGTCCATATAGTGTGTCGTTCCACCCCCCTCCTCCCCCCGGCTGCTCAGGAACCTTAATAAGCAATATCAATAAATTTATATAAGTACAGCCTTAATATACAATTTGATACGTAAAAAGCACACAATATACTCAGATCGTAATGAGAAAATTCAGTACTTCTCCTTGTCATTATTGTTAAAGATCAATAGACCTGACAGGTATATAAACTCCTAAAGCTAGGAGGAATGAAAATCTTGCTAACATTAGTAAGGGATGATTGTATTTCACCATTGGTGGAGCTGAAAGAAACAGACTCGTGAGTCAGTTATATTGAATTGTCATCATTAACAAATTAAAAATAACTCTCTTACAACTCTATGCTGTACATTAGGATGCGCCTGCCCTATCCTAGTAGAGCTCAAAGACAGTGAATGTTACTTGTAAGTGGGTACAGTGTTTGGGGTTTTTTTTAGCAAAGTTCTGTGCTAGGATCAGTTTGGTTTTACCAGTCAGATTGTATGATGTAACCAGGGGATGAATGGAGGGGAAACATAACTAATTTCAACTGACTCAAAAGCTTATTGCACTGAAGGAATTGGATGATTTACAAATTGAGGAAAAATGAAAATTTTAAAACATTGGCCCAATATTCCAGCCAAGTCTTAAAGCAACAGCTGTATGCCTGCTTGTAGTTTGTCATTTACATGTCTAAATGACAAACTTACCCTCACTCCTGTCGGTTACTTAGACTCAATTATTTCACCTTTCTCTATTGTAGGGATGGATGATAACTTGATCAAAAAGATACATGACCACTAAAAATAATCTTAATAATCATGGAATGCCATTTCATGCATGAAAGTTTAGCCTCCTAATGATGAATTGTGCAAAGAAAAGTGTTCCCCTATATCAAGTTAAAATTTGTATCTTTCCATTTCATTGATTAATTGCCAGGTATTTTGTGTTTTGTTAAATAGAATCTCCTGGCTTATAATTTATTATTTTATATATGTTTGTTATGACCTCTTTCCCTGGGTGCTTCTCTAAATTGAAGAGAGACTAGTGTTTGGACTTTCTTTCACAATGGTGTATCACAGGGTCTCCAGTCATTTCTCCCAGTCTTTGAAGCCCTTCAGCAGTTAGCCTTGCTGTATTATATCCATTGGAATCTGTTTGAGTTTACATCCAGTTTTATTAAAGTGGGGTTTTCCTGCCCTCATTAGGATGTGAAGGGCATTCCAGGAGCTCTGGAGTTGCACATCTATCGATCTGTCTGTTTGTCTATCTTTTTAGTATATTTTAACATTGTCACAGGGCACTCAGGTAGCCCTGTGCCTGCAGAGGAGTGGAATTGCCAGAGAGGGCACCCTAGCAGCGATTAGGCTGCGCAGCTGCAGGTTGCCTTGGCAACTGATGAAGGTCAGCTGACCCAAGAGGGGCAGAGCTTGGCTCTTATGAAGCCCGGAGCCAGAATCAGGCTGGCAGTCCTCTGCTGGCAGCTGGAGGAGCAGGAGGTCCGAGAGGGAGTGGGAGTGGGAGTGGGAGTGGGAGTGGGAGTGGGAGTGGGAGTGGGAGTGGGAGTGCAGCTCACAAGAGCTCCAGAGGCAGGAGCAATGATGTTGTGGCCTAGTCAAGAGGCTTTTGTTGTAGTGGCCGGGTGCCTTATGTTTATGTTATAGCCGGAGGCTTGTGTTTATGTTGCTGTTGTTATAGATGAACCGGTGGTTTGGGCGAGGCTGTAGGGGTGGAGGAAGCCTCAGGGGCAATCCACAGTAGCATGGGGCCCTAGCGACCAGGAAGGGGCACGATTTGGCGCTCGTGGGGGCACAGCATTCATAGACGCCTGTGAGGGCACAGCAGCACAGGGGTGCAGAGACCCCAGCCCAGAGAGGGAGCATAGGATAAGGAAGCCCCAGACAGGGGGCATGGGATGAGGAGCCCAAGTTGGGCATAGCAGAGCTAGCTGAGAGAGGGGGCAGCTCTGAGAAGGGGGTCCAGGTTGGACTCGGAGAACCCCTGGAAGGGGGGAAGCACTGAGAAGCCCAAGAAGGGCACTATTGGAGAAGCCCAAGTTGGGCGCAGTAAGCCCCAGGAAGGGGGCAGCATTGAGGAGCCCTAGAAAAGGGACTATTTTAATGAGAAGCCCAAGTCCGGGCATTGGAAGTCCTTGAAAGGGGGCTGCATTCTTTTGGAGGCCCAAGTTGGGCATAGTCAGTCCCAGGAGGGGGCGACGATTGAGAAGCCCAACAGGGGCAGAACTCAGAGGCCTGAGAGGGGCTGCACGGGAAGCCCAAGTTGGGCGCAGCCAGTCCCAGGGAGGGGGCTGTTTTAGTGTGTAGCCCAAGTTCGGGCATTGGGAGTCCCCGACAGGGGGCGCAGGCATTGGAGAGCCCAGGTTGGGCACGATCAGCCCCAAGGAGGTGGCAGTATTGAGGCCCCAGGTGGGAGTAGAGCACGGAGAAGCCCTGTGAGGGCAAGGCGAGCCCAGAGAGGGGAGCGCCATATGTAGGAGCCCAGTGGGGGCGTGGTGAGCCCAGAGTGGGGAGCGCCCTATTGGGAGCCCAGTGGGGGACGTACAGAGTTCAGGTGAGGGACAATTTTGAGATAGCCCAGAGGGAACAACAGAGGGGCCGTGAGATCCACGAGGCTTCAGCTGCGGTATTGGGGAGGAAGGAGCCGCAGACAGCGCCCCCTGGTGGGGGGGGGCAGGACGAGTAGAAAGGGCAGCCTCCCGCTAATGAACCAATTAAGATCAAAGATGTGGCAGGCGAGTAGGCGGGCGGTTGCCCAGAGGCAGGTGCGGGGGCCATATTGAGGGTGGGCCCGGCGCGCCCTGTCACAACATTCATAAAACTCTATAATTTATTCATATATGTAGTAGCATAACTGAGGAGGGAGTAACTGGGGCACCAGACCAGGGTGGTGCCTTTGGGGTGGGTGCAAAGAGCGTGCAAAACAATTTGCTACTGCAGCACCAGCTGATTACACCACAGCTATCAGCAGCACCAGAGCAGTCAGTGCTACCTTGGTCACTGTACAGCTGCTCTGGGAGTAAAACTGCCCTGTTGTGCCTCTGCATATGTGGATTTCATTTTGCATAGAGTTCAAAGTTTTGCTGCTATGGAAATGTACATTTAATATGTAGGATGTAATTGGGTCCTCAGACCTTGAACTATGAAAGGTTCAGTAGACCAGTAGAATGGAATTATCACAAACCTATTCCCATAGGCCGCAGAACAGGGTGGGCCACCTGGGCCATAGCCCTACCAACTTTTAGCACGTTAATTTAGCTAGCTGTACAGTTAAAAAAAATAGCTATACAGTTTTAACCAGAATGACAATTGCACATTTGTGGGATATGTAAATTAACATGGTAAAAGTTGGTCAGGCCATGGCCTGGTGGCCCACCCCCTTCCATGACCTATACCTACTCCAATATGTAAAAGTCCTAGTCCTATAAGATTAGTCCTGTCCTATAGCAATGGAGTGTCTTCTTTTGCAGGAACTGAAAGTAATTCAATGGAAATCTATCCTCTGTGAGTAAATAGTCTAATTCTCCTGTCATTCAGTTTCCATCAACTACATGTGTGTGAAATCAGTGTTAGGGCCCAAGCTGCAATGGGGTCTAATGTACGATCCACACAGTTATGACTCCTGCCATGCCATACATGCCACCCCTCAGTTGCAAGATTCCCAGCCCTGGCTGGGCATGCTGCACCCCGTAGTTGGGCCCCCAGTTAGCTGACAGGGCTCCCAGCCAAAGGGAAGATCCTGCTACACATGTAAAATAAAGCTGGATACCAGCCAGCTATAAGGTTAGCCAACATATTTGAGGTCTAACTTTATAGCTGGTTTGTCCTTTTTAGGTACTTTGCATGTATAGCTGGTTTTAGTAAATTATGCAATTAACCTGTTCATTGTGCAATACTTGTAATGTGCAAAGGGGGCCTTAGGGAGTGTTTTCCAAGTCCCACTGGATAAGTCCCAAGCGTAACAGAATGGAGATTGAGAAAGGATATGATCACTTTTACAAGTGTATTAGTGGGTGAAAATTAAGGAAGGAAAAGGATTTTTTTTAAGCATTAAAAACAGCATGGGTACAAGATCAAATGGCTACAAACTGGATACAGATGACTTTAGATTGTAAATTAGAAGAACATTTCTAATGATCAGAGGAGTGAATGATCTTTCAAGCAAAGTAGTAGACAGCAAAGACTGTGACTCACTTCATGATTGTACTACATAAGTTCTGGAAAGGATGGTATGTTAGGACACAGAATTCTGTCTCAATAATCAGTATGTGGACACGTCTACTCATGCATTTTAATGCACAGTAGCCTATTCTACTTCACATTAAAGCAGCATGTAAAAAACATGTTATTATGGTAATGCGCAGTAGGATAGGCTACTGCACATTAAGCACAATCTAAAAGCATGTTCCTGCACTATTGAGCAGGGCCTAATGCACATTTAT
Organism: Caiman crocodilus; assembly: GCA_030014935.1. NCBI lineage: Eukaryota > Metazoa > Chordata > Crocodylia > Alligatoridae > Caiman > Caiman crocodilus. Next base: position 28,267,303 of record JAGPOW010000229.1, read on the forward strand.
GTAAAACCTCATATTGGAGGGTGCCTATA
>JAGPOW010000229.1:28277629-28290778 GCA_030014935.1 Caiman crocodilus
GGCACCAGTGATCAGCATGGCAATGCTACATAAAGGTCAAGGTCCTGCAGGTGAAGTGGGTCCATGTCACTGACCAAAACTGCTGTTCTGGGATGCCTGAAAAAACACGCCCTTTATGCAGCAGCTAGCCTGCAAGCTTGCTCCCTGGGACCTTGTATTCAACCATGGCATGCTCTTCAGCACAGGTGACCTGCTGGAGCCTCCACTGTGGCCTGGCAGTGATGAATCTTCTGCAGGCGAGGGCCTTTCTGGGCACCAGGTGTAGGTCCTGGCACACTCCTCATCCATGGCCTCATCCAGCAGCTTCAGGAGCCAAGGCCAGTGACCGACATGCCAGCTCCAGGGGCACAGATCCACCCAGACAGACAGCCAAGGGATGGCACCAGCTGCTGTGATGAGCTTCAGCCCCTCCCCAGAGAAGGCCACTGCCTGGGCAGCCAGGTACCATGCCTCTGCACCCTGGGACCTCTGTCAGTGGGAGCTGCACCTCATTGCTGCCTGCAGGGACAGACTTGAGCTGCTGGAGATGCCTGCCATGCCCATCTTGTAAGTTCCAGAAAGGGAGGAGGGCCAGCAGGGGTGAAGGCAATGACATAGCCACCTGGGCCCATGTCAGCTCTTTTGCCTACCCCTGGGCTGCACATCTGGAGCCAGCTGGCCCTGCATGGAAGGAGGGTACTTCCTTACTCTCCTCTGCCCTCCCCTGCCCTCCCTCCTCACCCTTGCTGGCTAAGCTTCCCCCTAGCCCTTGGGGGAGGCAGGAAGTAGTACAGAACTTTACTGAGCATCCAACACCCTCCCAGCTAGGGAGTCAGGGGCCTGTCACATGCAGAGAAAGGTGTTGATGGCAATGGTGATCTCCTCCTCAGCTGTGGGGGTCAGGCACTCATAGCACACACACAGATACCCCTTCAGAAAGTGGTGCACACTTCAGGAAAATGGAGGCTTGCTAGGGGCACCATTGAAGGTCAGGGTCTCATGATAGGTTCTAAGGTATGCCTGGGGCAGCATGGTGATCGGAAGCAGTGGGGCATAGTGGGTTGGGCACCCCTCAGTGTGCTCCAACAGCTTATCATGGCATGCCTGGGGGACTCTCACCAGGGGCATTCTCCAGGCTCAAGCCCTACATGGTGGGGGCACTGCCTTGGGCCACCTCTCCATAAAGGCCCACCAGGAAGAGGGCCAGGGCATCACCAGTTCTGCTTCCCACCTGCGTGAGAGCCCCTTGCTCTGCATGTCTGCCTGGTATGGGCCTGGTGCAGGAAGAGAAGGTGGGGAATGGGTCTGGAGCAGCTATGGCAGCTGCTGCCAGGAGTCAGTCCTGCCTTGGTTTGGGCAGGGGACCAGGATGACAGGCTGCCTGTAGCAAGCACCTAAGTGACCCACCTGCCCCCATGGAGGAAGTGGGAATGGAGGACTTGGCTGGTGGCTGCCTGTGTCAGGGCCTGCCCAGCCAACTTACCATGGTTCCTAGGTACCTGTGTGCACATGACCCCTAATCTGAGGCCAGGCAGTGCAGTTCCTTGGTATAGTGCGTGTTACCTCTAAAATGTTGCAAACACACAAAGAGCCTCTCTCTCCCAGTTGTGCAGGTCCAGCAGCTGCATGTGAGGGAGAGGCACCACCTGCTGCTAGGGATGTGCTGTCAGGGATGCTGCCACCCTCAGCTGGTGCCCTCTGCATATACCACCTCTGACTGGCAGATGCAAGGCCAGATCCTGCTGCTGGGCCAGCTTGTCCTCATGGCAGAGGAGAGGCTGGTAGATCTTCATGGACCTGGCTTGCCAAGGAAGTCGCATGTAACTGGAGAGAGACTGTGAGGACTGGGCATTTTGGCCCTCAAGGACAGGCACATTGCCCTCTTTAACAGGATGTTGGGGGTACAGGAGCAGCAGGCTGCTATGGTGGCCCAGGCAGTGGAGGCCACAGAGGAAGACTACTGAATGCTGGACACCATTCTGGTCCTGGCAGTCACTGTTGTGCTGCCCACGGCCCTGCCCCTGGCCCTGCCCCTGGCCCCACCTGCTTCATGGCAGCTACCCTTCCACAGAGCAGAAAGCCCCCCCTGAAGGCAAGGGCTGAGGTACAGCAGCACCTCATGCTGGATTCGCTGGAAGATAGGACCCCCGCCTGGGCTTCCCACCACTAGCCCAGGTGCCATGGCTCCCTGAGCAGTAGCTGCCCACAGTGGGGCCAGCATGGCATATATGCTCTGTTGGCCCTGGCCCTATTGTGAAGGAGGGAGCCAGCAGATGATGCAGAGCAATGGCCTCCCTCACCCCTGGGTGAGACCCCTGAATACCTGCCTTGCCACAGTGACCCTACCCACAGTAGTGTGGCCAGAGACAGGGGTGCTGGGCACCTGTCCCTGGAATCTGCCCTATGGGTGCTTCTACCCCACTGTCCACCACCCTGAGAGGGCACACAGAGTGCAATGTAAATAGTTTGCATTGGGAAGAGGGTGCTTTATTGGTGGTGAGGTTGGTGGTGGGATCTGTGGTTGGAGAGGGAGAGTGGAAGGGAATCTGTTTGGGGAGGGAGGGTGAGTGCAGGGGGGTCTGTTTTTTGTGGTGAGAAATAAAGACTTTCCCTGAAAACTGTCCACGATGAGCATGGTATTGGGGTTGCGCGGTGGGCCTGGGGTCCATCTACCCTACTGCAGGGGGTGCAGGAGGAGAGATGGAGATGGTTCACCAGTGCCTCACACGCAGTGCCCTGGACTCCACTGCCGGGCATGCAGCTCTCACAAGGCCTCAGTGGGAGAAGCCAAACTCTGTTGCTTCTGCTTTGCTGTCACTCCCACTGTCAGTTGTCCTCCATCTGCTGTACCTTCTTTGCCCATGTCTCATGAAAACACTCCCCTCAGGCCTCACAGATGTTATGCAGTACACAGGCTGTGACGATGACCTGAGGGATGGTGGCCTCCACAACTTTGAGGAGGATGGTGAGGGTGCACTAGCATCCCTTCAGGTGGCGTAAAGCACACTCCACCAGTGTGTGGCTTTAGGCCAGGCATCTGTCAAAATGTCTCTGATGGGGGCCAAATGGAGCATTGTAGGTCGAACTGACCAGTGTAGGGCTGTGTGAGCCAGGGGAGGTGCGGGTAGGTGGGGTCCCCGATGTGGAGGGGGTAGGGAGGGGAGGGAGAGTCACATTGCCCAGCTGAAGGTCTGGAACATCTGGTGCGATGTGCCCGCTCTCCGCCAGGGTTCACAGGGCAGAGTTCTGGAAAGCCAGGGCCTCGTGGGCATTGCCAGTCCAGCTGCTGCTGGCATTAGTGAAGGTACCCTGATGGTCCACCACAGCCTGAAGCACAACTTAATGGAAGCACCACTAGTTGGACATTGGTGTTGCCCATGGGGCAGGCAGATGACGGGGATGTAGGTCCCATCCAGGGCCCTGAGGCACTGTGGAAATCCCAGGGTGCAAAATCCCTCCACTCCCTCCAGGGTCTCATTCACTTGGAGCATGGTGTGAATCAGCACGTCCTGGAGGGCACCACAGACCTCCAGAATGGCCTCCCTTGCAGTCACCTTGCCCACCCTAAAGAGGTGGCAGACATACTGCAAGCTGGCAGGCATGGCAAGTTTGAGGAGGGTGATGGCTGCCTGGGTCTCAATGGGGAGGGGTGGTAGCAAGATGGTGGGCTGCTAATCCAGGTGCAGGTGGAGCTTGTCGAGTAGCTCCTGGAATGTGTCCCAAGTCATTCAGAAGGAGTCCACTTACTGCTTATCATCCCAGGTATGCTGGACAATGTGGAGCCATCAGTCCTGGCTGGCATGGTGGCATGGTGGGCCCACACATGCTAGGGCTGGAGCCCCAGAAGCTCATGGATGGCACCCATAGCAGCATTCATATGGGCATCATCAACGTCCCTGCCAAGGTCCCAGCAGCAACCTGGAGGCAGGAGGCCACAGGCAAGGCAGTGGGCCTAGCCATGTGACTGTGTAGCACAGGGTGGAAGACAGGGTTGTGTTGGGCCAGGCAGTGGTTACTGCAGCAATGAAGCATGGCTAACGTGGCAGCAGGCAGAAGCCTGAGACATGGGTCATCACTTCTGGGACCTAGGTGTGGAGCAGCCATTGGACATTGGGCACAGGCTCTGCAGACAGTATCATAGACAGCTGTGCCAACAAGCTGCAGACACTCCAGGCCAGAAAAGCAAGTGCTCAGGGAACACTGTCTGGCTGCCCTTTAAAGAGTGTCCCTAGTGCTTGGACAGCTGCAGCTACAGCTTCCAGGTCCCTTTGACTGCTGCAAGGGGGCAGAGCAGGACAGCAGCCAGGTTTGAAATATGGTGGGGCTCAGGCGGGCTGAGCCTCCCACCCCGCCATTACAGATGAGAGCCCCTGGTCTGCCGCAGTGGCAGCTTCTCCCCACTTCCAGCTGCCACTGCTGCAGATCCCCCCCAAAGAGTTGGAGTGTAATTCAAACCCTGGGCAGAAGGAGACCTGGAGCTCTACTCCTATAAGGATCAAACCTCATTAGCCTAATCTATTGCACATTAGCATGGCAGGCAAAGCCCATGCTAATGTGCAGCATATTTATAGTCTAATGAGCATTAACATCCCTTAAAAAGCATTCATCTGTGCTAATGCGCAGTAGCACCAATTACAGAACATTAAGTTAGTACTTGTTATTACTGGTATTAAACTTAATGTGCTGTAATTACAGCTCATTAATGAACATGCAGACACAATTAAGAGGCTGTGTATGTAGAGCCTTCCTAGGGTTGTTTTACTGTACAAACATGATTGTGCAGTAAGCCCAAATGGCACTAATTGCACGTGTAGATGCACCCCCTGCCATTGACATTTCTCAGGGAAAAATCTATATGCACATTTGCATATAACAAAAAAAGCCCAAACAAACAGAAATAATTTCTGAAAAAAAATGTTTTTGGTGGAAACTTTTTTACCCCAAACTACAAATGCTCAGGGTTTCCATTTATTTCGTGGACAAAAAGGACCTCAAAACATTTTGCCATTTTTTTTCCCCACTGAAATGCTTGCCTTACAATGAACAAGCTTTTTCTCATGTACAATCAGTATTTTGAAAGACGAAATCAGCCCATTCCATCTTTGCCTACCTGGCACCTGGTCCAATGAACGCTTCTCTGGACTTTGTTCTTGTGACCCAGAGATCAGGTGCAGGAGCTACACTCAGCTCAACACTCACCTGAACACTCAGCTCTCCTCCTGCGTTTGTAGCTGACAGCCAGAAACAAAGCCTTCCCAAACCTAAACAGTTTCATACCACCTACCAAGAGCATATTGGAGAGAGGCCAGCGGACTTATCTGACCAAACATGGAGTTGTACAAGTGCTTCCTCCTCCCTCAAGCACTAGAATTCACTGGATTATAAATGGCTTGAAATAACTGATTTCACTAAAATGGACTTTTACTAAGAGTCAGTCTTTCACTTAATCCGCTAACGATGCCGTTCTATCCAAAACAGCAATCAAGTTATGTCACAGACAAATCAGGCATTTCACAAATTTCAAGTAGGTCTTTTAATGAGTTTCTACGGCACTGAGAAAAATGGACCCTGATCCTAACTAGGACATATGAGCACCATGGTAACATAATAATAACAAATCATAAATACTACTTTCTCCTTTTAACCCAGTACAGTGATACCATCTTTAATTACAGAGGCATATACTATTTGTTCTACAGGATCCTCATCCTGCTCAGCGCTCAGGATGGGCAGGAAAGTGTTCAGAGCTTTAAGAGTAGGGATCTTCTCTTGTTGCCGAGCGTTTGGAGTGAGACTCAGGAGAACTGGGCTCCCCTGTGATGTGGGTTAGGCAAGAGAACGGAGACTGAATTACGCTGGCCCAAGGAACTTTAATAGTGGGATTTCTTAAGCACTTAGTACTTGACTTGGAAACCTGCATGGTATTTCCTGTAACATTTTGACCATAAGATACAGTTAGGGCCAGACCCCTCCTCCCACTGAAATTAATGCTGGATGAACTCCAGGTGGAGGACATAAATCTTTCTCTCAGCCCCCTAGTATGCAGACCAAATGTGCCACACGACACCCACCCACCCACTTGGTGTTCAGTGATCCCCACTCCACCTGGCCATCTCCATAGCCCCATTTTTCTCCATCACGCCCCACTCCTCCTGGGACAGATGGTGTTAGAAGAACAGAGACCCTGCATTTGGCAGCCTTGGTGGCTTTGGAACGGGCCACAGGGTTTTCTCCTAATATATACAAATCAAAGAATGTGTTACAAAAGGGCAAGTATACGGATTTTCAATAGGGCTATTTAGCAATGGAGAAATATATTATTTGTGAAATGGCCATATAGTAAATTATATCCAGTTTGTATATTGGTTTAGATAGCCTGGATGCAGCTAACCAGCTGCCGTTCATGAGGAACTTTTCAAAAGCTGTAGGAATAGAAGTGATGCAGAGGCATGAAAAAATGTATACAAAAAAGGTATCCCATCTTCAAGATATGCTATTGCTAAAGAAAAAACATTGAGATTACCCATTGCCACGAGCCCTTCCATAGCCAGTCACAAAGGATGTGTTGGAGAGGCAGAATAGCTAGAGTAAGTAGGATACTATCCATTTTCAGCTACTGAATCCTAGAACAAAGGGGAAAAAGTGGAGATAAATTCAGTAGTGTACCAGTTATACTTTCCCCTTAGAAGTCATCAGGTCCTGTTTAGTCACATTCATGGTTTTAGCTTTGTTTTTTTCTAGTTGAATTATTTCCTGTTACTTGTACCAATGTAAGCTAGCTCATAATTAGGAGGAAGACGAAAGAGTCTAGCCCAAGAGGTTGTTTTTTTCTGTGGTACACACTCATCTTTCATGGCTATTTAAACAGAGCTATTCACCAGCAGAAATCTTACTAAAATACTCCAGGCCAGACCTTTAGCTGGTAGAACACAGCTAATCATTGATTTGAAGGGAAACACGCTGATTAGGAATACTGAAGGCCAACAGCACCTGGTTTCTTTTACTTTTCCTCTCTTCTGTGCCTGTTTTCCCCATCTCTCCTGATCAGCCAAGAATGGTGAATGCTGGTGGCAGGATTTCAGACCTAACCTTGCCCGCTCAGTTTCTGGGCTACTGCACCTGCTCAGACCTGCAGCACGTTATGTATCTGTAGTGCATTCTCAGAAGAGCTACGGTTTTCTCCGTATCCCTCTTCCGAATGCAAGGGTCCTGACCTTGCATCACAACCTTCCTTGTGATTTCAGCTGAGAGTTCATTGTACCCCAAGGTGCACTGCTTTCCAGTGTTATACAGAAGATTTAACAAAGCAATTGTGAGTAAAAAACTTTCATTCTTCAGAAAAGCAAAGCACGCTGGGTAAGTCCAGCATTGCTAAGCAGTGCATTCAAGATAGATATAAAGCAGTTTGCCATGTTTCCATAGATAACTGTTGTAAGTGGAACTCATGCATAAAGCAGCACTTAGGCCCCAATTTCCAAACTGGCTGAAAAGCATTTCCTGATAAAAGCCTTTCAGAGAAAGGAGTGTGAAGAGACCACTCAGAAAGCCACTTGCCATCATGCCAAGAGAAATGAAGCACAGGGCGTAAAGAGCTTTTTTCTGTTCCTAGAGGACAGTGGAGGTAAAATCTTGAACAACCCAGAAGATGAAATCAGTGCTGTGCAAGCTGACAGGTGCATTCGGCATAAGCAGCAGACATTAGGGACTGACCTGGTCTTATATCTACTCACACAAGGCTCAAGGTTAAACACCTTATTGCATTTGGTTTTTGGTTTTTGCAGAGGATACACTGGGCATTTAAGGGGCTTTAGGGGGTCTCTTCTCCCTTCGCTGCACTCACAATATTCCCATTATCTCTAACAGGAATCAGACATGTGCCTCAAGAGGCAGAGAAACTCTATACGTTTAAACGATCAACTTCTGGGCATTGCATTATTATGTTCAATTGTAGCATTCAGTGATTTAAGGACTAACGCATCTATCACACACCGCCATAAAATGCAAACCTTTGATAACAACGTTAAAAAAAGTTTAAAAAAAAATCATCCTAATGCAAAACAAACAAACAACCTGAAAGATAAATGAAAATCAGATTCCAAATAGCAGAGAACATGATACAGTTTAAATATTTGATGGGAAAACTATAGAAACGTGATTGTTCCTATGAGACATCAGTCTTGAAGGCATAATGAGCTCAAGTTAAGAGAAGGTGGATTTAGATAGGATGTTAGATATAAACTGGGGTGCTAAGATCAATCAGAGAGAGTGAGGAGAAGCAGTTATCCAGGAGAAATATTTGCGGCAAAAATCTATAGAGGTTTTCAGGGGCAAAACAGATCCACTCACACAAATATAGGCCTCTTCCAGATTACTGCAGACACTTGGGTGGGTAATTCATGCATCTCCCACCTCTACAGTCTCTTGCATCATAGATTTTGCATACTATAGAGAGTTTGTAACAAGATCTCTGGGACTAGGGGTTGCCTGTCCACACATGGAGACAGAGTTGATGATTGAATCCAGAGACTATCTGATCAGAAAATATTCAAATATATTCCACAAAACATTTTTGAAAATTTAACAGCAACAACAACAAAATTGCAGGAGTGTGCTGAGCTCTCGATGAAAAAGTACAAACCACAGAAGTGTATTTTTCAAAAAACTGAAAAACACTTCATTTAATTTTGTTTCATTAACAAACTGATATCTTTGAATGAATAGAAAAACATTTTAAAAATCATGTAAACAATCTCAGTTTGTCTGGGGGGATGGCGGCAGGGACGGGTGGGTGAGGAAGAAAACAGAAACATGACAATTCTTCCGATTTTCATCTTTTCATCAAAACATTAGAAAATGTCAAGCACAACACAAGTTTTCCATCCATATCTTATTGAAAAATACTCATTTTTGTTTAAAACATGTCCCGATGGAAATGTCTCAGCTGTACCCAGTAACCCCTTCCACTGCTTTTATTTGCCATTCTCTGCCAACTTTTAGAATTTTTCTGACAGCATAAAAAGAGACCAATAAAAAATTAGCTCAGCTTTGCAGTGGTTTCTTCCCTGCTGTTATCTGAATGAGGGTAACTGTGTTCATGCTTTCATTAATTTACCTCCCTGAAAGGAAAGGCTTTTGCAATATTCATCATAAAACTTCCTCTAATGGAAATGTGCAGCTTCCAGACAATCTCTTCGAAAGACATCAGTAACTTCTAAGTGATTCACTCATTCTTTTAGATGAAGCCAGGGAAGACCCCATCAGGAGAAGAAAACTGTAGGTGTATGGAAATGCAGTCATTGTTTCTAAACAGTAGACTATCCAGTTTAACCTTTTCTGTGTTTAGGGCCATATAATCTGTTCACCAAAGACGATACAATTTAGACAATCAAATCTCCACTGTATGTATTAGATAGGTAAAGTTCTGAAAGGAGCAATTTTTCATTATTGCCTTAAATACTCTTGAATCTTCACTTGGAGCAAAATCACAAAACCTATAATTTGTTGTTTTCACCCCAAATACCATAGTATTTGTCAGTTTCAGTCATAATGGATATGCTTTAGTTCCCTGTAACAAAATATCATAGTCAGTGGCATTTTAAGCCTATGAAAGTACCCCAAAGTCCTTTGATATCTCAGTTTTCCTCTGGGAACAAACTCCCCGTCGCTCTCCTGCCACGACTTGATGTTTCTTTGTCCTTGAAGAGGAGGCAGCTCCAGGGCTTCCCAGGTGATAGCTACACTCTCACTCTCCACCGGTGAGGGCCTTTTGCCTTAGAGGGTAATTGCACATTCCAACCTTCTCTTAACGTGCCTCATACCTCACAGGTGTTACCTGTATGTCTCTGTTGGGACATGTGGTCTTATACATTGTTCTATATATTGGGCTATAACAAAATAAAGGTTAAAAGGCAATCTGCCTGCTTGCAGTTCCATGGCTCTATCTCTGCATCCCAGTATTTGCTGCTCTCCCTTAGAAAGCTGCTGCAGCTTCCTTTGGAGTTCTCCAGAGTCCACCCTCTCAGCCAGTCACCCCTTGGCCAGCTCAGAACAGGGTTTATATAGCCTGAGCTTTCTTCCGGTCACCTGATACTCCAATCACCTGACCAGCCGGCCAGGATCAGCTTTTAACCCTGGCTCTGACAGCCTGCAGTGCCCTGAAAGGTCTGGTCTTAAAGGAGCCATCGTGCTTCCTAGTAACAGGGCTCAGGTTTCCTGTTACATTCCCAAATGAAAATCATAGTGAATGTTTCCTTGATTTCAGTATAGCAGTACTGAGCCCCAAATTAGCAAATTTATACTTTCCAAGCAAAAATGGGAGCCTGATTCTCTGCTCTCTCATACCCTGTTTAGTCATTAGTATTTGTTTTGAAACAGGGTAAACCTAAATGAATATGCCTTGGCAATGCTTTACATGCATTTTTGCGAAGTATAAATTAACTATGTGTGATGTAAGGTGGAGGAAGAATCAGATCCTGTAACTTTTTAATTTTTTTTATTATGTTTTACCTTATGGAACCAAAGCTTCGTAAGGGAGGAGTGAGAAGGAGGTCATTAAGACTATAAAGGGACATTTCATTTGACCTGGGATTAACTGTCCCATGGTTTTACCTGGATTAAAGCAGGTGACACTGTCATTTATACATTGCCCTTCTCAGCTGCATTGCTACTGCTTCACCAATAGGTATCCAGAGAGAGTATACAGCCTGATGAGTTTTTCTGTGGAATAAACTGCAATAACTGCAATATAAGTACACATATAGAACAGGCTGTTCCAGGGAAAAGTGTTACTACATTTTATCTGACATACTTCAGAGGAAACTTTGTATGTGTACATCTGCAACAGATTTTGATCTGAGTATGTTTAAACATTATGTGACATTAAGATTATTTCTCTAGTGTTTGTCAGGATGGTTGTGAGGTAGAAATTTGAGGAGTCCACCTAAATCCCAGTTTGACACATAAGCATTTTCCCTTGTATTGTGTGTGTGTAGCTCACAAAGTATACTGGTAACACTCTATCCCAAAGTGATGTTTATGAGCTTTTTATTAATATTTTATTTGTGGTTAATGGATGATCCTGTAAACTTTCCTTATGTGTTAATAAGCATTTGCTAAATATTTAATTCCAGATGATATAACTGATAAATTGATTCTAATAAAATCTTTCAAAAAATGCCTCTCCTATCTTCCACAATGTTTTGGTTATATATTTTTTAAATACATTAGGGAAAAGGGATTATATAGAACTGAAAGCTTTTCCATAGAATACTGTCATGTTGGTTTTCCTCTTTCACTGCTATTGGTTTGAGACTTGGACCTACACATCCCTTCCCTACAGAACTATTTCTCCAACATCATACAAGCATCCGTGTTGATTCTTATAGGTGTTCCATCCTTTTGACACTGAGAGGTGTCTTCACTACCCATTTCACTAATTACTGTTCACTCAGGCTCTCTTTGATTCATCTTCTTGGCTGCACTGTGGTCTATCAGGGTGTCTGGGAGAGGTAGCACCTTCAGAGAAAGAGTACATCCTGCTCTCCTGAGTGACTCTTCCTCTGTTGGTCCTCACCAGCACTCAACTCCCACCTGTGACTCCAAGTAGCTGCCTTCATGCAACAGCGGCCACTCCCCAGTAAACCACCTTAACGGGGGGTGGGAGGGGAGGCTAAACCACGTGAGGGTACTCAGTTGGTCTTTTGACCTCTGGGGAGATAGGGGCATGCCTGCTTCTGCCTGCAAAGTCTGACTCTGGCTGAGTGGGCAGATGAGACCCTCGTATGGTCCAATGAAGGTGGTACAGAAATGAACTGAATTGCATAGAGCAGGACAAGGCAAAAAAGGTGCCTGGTCATCCGCTGCATCTGGGCCAATCTCCAGCTGTCCTGACACTGTCCTGCTACTGGTTACCAATTGTCTCAGATGAGAGAGTGAGGCTGATGCTGCGCAACTCTTCCTCACTTAAGTACAAATCTCATGCAATTCACATCCAGCAAAAGCCCCATGGCGATGGGCCAGCAACAAAGCAGCAGGTGTGGACACGCTGGAAGTTGTAGCCACAAACTAGCATGCAGGCAGCTCAGGGCTTTTGGTTGCTTTCTGCTGAGAAGCAACAGTAGAACTTGGCAGCCCTCTAAGTCACTGAGCAGCCTTATTCAGGACCGCACTGCTCACCTCCTTGAGTGAGGAAGGGACTAGAAAAAGTGCCCCAAACATTATCTGCTTCACCTCACCCTGGCCAGCATACTGCGGCTGGCAGGGGTCCTGCTATAGCAGTCGAAAAGGAAAAGGAAATAAATCAATCCCCCTCAAGGTAGGTATGTGGAACATAAGTACATTGACTGCAAAGCAAAGATCGGACTTATCAGTCACTTAAGTACTCATGTGACCTAGCCTCCACCCCACTTTGTTCTCTTCCCTTTCCATTTTTTTTTCTGCTTTTCCTTCTTTCTCCTTTTCTCTTTTCTCCATCCCTTTTTCTTTCCCACTTCTTTTCTCTCTTCTTCCCTTTCCCCCCCTCCACTGGATGTGGTCATCTTTGCCCACAAAGGATAAAAAAGTATATACTGTGTTCTATCAAACCCAGTTTGAAACCCTTTTATTTAGAACTATTGTTATTCAATACAGGGATCCATTGTGTTTACTTCTCTCATCAAATTAAAATGCAAATATAAAAATCTTCTGCTTATTGTGAAGGCCTTGTTAAAAAAAAAAAAAGATTAATTTACCAACAATACATTTGTGGTACAGTAATACTTGCATACAAAGATACTCGGTGAAAAAGATCTCTTTCTGTTCTCTTGTCTCTTGATCTAACCTAACTAAACTTCTGAAACATTAGCAAAAGATATGAAAGCAATACACAGTCAAAAGAAGTCACTGTTCTTCCAGGTGCATGTGAATTATGGAAATGGTCTTCAAAAGAAATCTTTTACAAGTTATCATTGTCAGTTTATATCCCTTGAGGTGATTAGATTTTTGTTCCTCCAAGAAAGAATAGATTCATACCTTCTCTTTACTGTGACTTTGAATATCACTGCAGGAAAATAGTGAAAGTTGCCCTCACATGCTTCCATTCTACAAAGCCTATGTTGGAGCTGGAATTAACCTTAGACTCTGTGTCAATATGTGAAATTTTCCAGGAGCAAGGCAGAAATCTACCCAAGGCAG
>JAGPOW010000229.1:28296792-28312264 GCA_030014935.1 Caiman crocodilus
AAGTTATGGTTGATTAAAAGAAGCAAAAAGTGCTTTGTGTTTCTGTCTGTGCATCTATTTTAGTCAAAACCAGGAAAATATAATGCACAGTATATTGCCACACTTCTGTTTTTTAGCCTCATTGGATAGATGCTTTTTGTGCATTGCTGATGAATAAACTACTTTTTGAATGAAGAACAGAATCCCTAATCCTCCCCCTATCCTTTCAGTGGGCCAGAAAGTAGACAGAAATGGGCTTCTGTTAAGCCAGACGCTTACTGATCCAAACTATAGTAACAGATAAGAAAACATAAAGATAAATCTTTTAAGGAAAGATCTTGATGGTCTCCGAAACATAACATCAACATTATATACATTTTGATTACATCCTAAATAAAGTGGTTAGCTATACTTGGAAACCTTGCAAGTATGGTGAACACTTCCTTCTTCTACGCGTAAAAGTTTAAACTGGCATTCCAAACTAGGAGATGACACTAATGGTCCAGGAAGTTACCAATTTTAGTTATGGTGTGGTACACAAATTTGTACAGTCTGCTTATTGCTTCATCGTGAGTTCAGCAGATAGGTATCCCTTAATGAATCCGAGGAAAGCTTACTGGCTTTTGCAAAGCTTAATGTGGGAAGCCAAGGGGGCTAGAGGAAGAAGAATGAAAAGAAAAAAGATTTTTACCGTGAACATCAGTGGATATTCCTGAAAAATCTGGAGGTCCAATATAGAAGTAATTCAGTCATCTCTGGTGAGGGTGACTCTCTTCCATACCTTTCCTAAGCATGTTGGGGAACTGCCATGATTCTTCCAAGCTCTGTTTGCTACTATTCAGCTTTTCTCTTGACCTGCAGGAATCATTTCTGATCAGCACATGTTTCACCGCTGTCTTCAGCAAGGCTGTCATCTCACTCATTCTTCCACTTTTCTTGAATGGTGGATCTGTTTTAAACTGTGTAATTACAGTTTAGATCCTCCATTGACTTCATCTCAACACTTCATAGTCAGCAAAGCTGGGAATTTTTTTTTTTTTAATTTCTGTATTTTATTGAATTAAAAAAATCAGAAAAAATATGTGCTTTACTTTCTTAAATCACAAAGTTGCTTCCTAAAACCAAACTTTAAAATGCAACCAAACACAAATGGAAAAAAAAGATACATGCTTAATTAAATGTAAGGTTGTGGAAGAGCACTAGTCATATGATACAATCCTGTAAGGTTCATATCAGTAATATGTGCACCGGTAATTTTGTGCCTGATTTTTTAATAGCAAGTGCAAAGGGGTGAATGTTCTGTCTTTAATTCCCTGGTTCAAGCACAAATCAGGCATATGGAAGTATGTCATTTTGACTTGCAGTCTCTCTTGAGTTGGGGGCGCCGAGTGGGGCAAAGAAATGAGAGCAGATTTTATAGCTGTGTCACTCCTGTTTGCAGCCTGTGGGCTGAAAACATAAATATGAATTTTGCTAGGGTGTAAAAGTAAGATATTATTTGTTCTGTACATCTGACAACTCTGTTTTGTGTTCCAGATTGCTTTGGAACAGTGCTTAGGACAACTGATATATCCCCTTCTCTCCCCCTCTCCACCAGGATATGAAACAAATGCAACAATAATAATTGGTCGTGATTCTAAATGCAGTTTCTTGTGATGTGTGTCGTTGCTTCCTCATCCTCTGCTTTTGGCCCAGCTGGGATCCAGGAATACACACAGGATTCCTAGTCAAGCAAGAAGAAAGAAATTGATTTTCTGCTACAGGAATCAAAATTGTTGGTGCAGAACATCATTAAATACTGCCTCCCTTGTTGTGGAGCAGGCACAGCTAGTACAAATGCAGAAGTGCCATTTTTGTTCCTTTCTCTGAAAATCTCTTGTTTTAGGTTCTGCCTGTATGAAACAGAAGGGATCCCACGGCACTTTGGGATCACTTTCAAGCGTGCAATGGAGGGCTCTACAATATTAACACTGCTAGGTTTGCAAGAGTGATTCACCAGATGAATCTAGCGTTTTCAAATAGGATCCCATAGTCTTAAAAACATTCTGGCCTGTCGTGGGCTTCTTGAGTTCTGTGCAACAGACAAATTATTCTATTATTGTTCCATAGCCAAAAACAAGTGCAAATTGAGAGTTGCCATTTTCTGAAAATGGTTTGACTCTAAGAGGGGATGCCTTGTGTACAAAAAGGTTGAAAACCACTACCTTAGGGGCAGAAATAGAAAGTGGTGCTAGATCTAACCTACACAGGGCAACTCCTTAGCAAGGTCTAAATACAGAACAAGGGTAAAATGTGTACCTATTTCACTTGAACAAGCATCAGCTCACCCACTGCCATGTGTTTTCCTTTCCAGGAAATGGAAAAGAATATCAGTTTCATATCCTTTTCAGGACAGGTGCATCCTTTTTGCTTCTTATTTGAATTATGTTGTAAAGCTCAGTGTATGAGGACAAGAGGACAGAGCTCTGTTAAGACTGAGAATGTGCAAGAAAAGCAAGATAAAAAAAAAGGAGAAAAGCTGAAAAATACTTATTTTTAAAGAGATTTAGAAAACTTTGCATCATTATTGAAAAAAACATCCATTAAATGGCACTAAATGGGAACTGTGAGATGAAGATCTAGCTCCCAAAAAAGTGATATAATATGTGATGCTGTATAGCGGATGCTATCTCCATTCTACGATGATGTATTTGTTAGGTGAGTAAATTATAATGGCCCTTCTCTATAGAACATTGAAAGTCTGCCTGGTGTATTGTCTGAAAAGTTGCTTTGGAGGATTTTGGAGGGTTTGGGCAATGGGAGAATAGGTCTATAGTCTTAGATTTTTTTGTTGCTGCTGTCAAGCTGTTGTGTACAAAGAAGAATTGAAAGTCTGGCTGCTTATCTGCCTCTTTTAACTGTGGATCAAGCACATTCAGAGGCTGGCCTTGGTAACTACTTTTGTGGATGTAGGAATAAATAATTAAGAATGCTTTGGGGAAAAAGATCATAGCTACTCTGAGCTGCAGGGCTCCTTTTGCTCTTGTAAGGATGGTGTCATGTGTTCCTTCTACCTCTTCTGATATCCCAAAATTTTGTTTGGCTTTTGTGGGGAAGGAGGAAGAGCTCTGTTCTGCCTCCTGCAGCTTCAGCAGCTCTGATTGGCTGCCCTTCACTAGCAAGTAGGGAAGACAAGCAATGAAACGATTTTTCCATGAGTAGGTCTAGAAGTTGTACTTGAGCACCTCATGGCAGCTGGCAAGAAAATTGCTTTTTAAGACACAGCTGGCAACACCAAAACATGAACCACCAAGGACAGAAGGGGTGGCATTCTATTTATTTCTGGTGGTTTCTTCCTGACCATTTTTTCCTTGGTTATCTACATTAAAACCATTTTCAGCACCTACATGCAGGTAGAAATTGTTTTCCTGGACAAGTAAGCTTAAGCATATAGATGACTACTTCAGCGAAAAGAGTGGGCATGCACAGTAGTAGGCTGTGAGCTGGTTGCATACGTATCTTGCTGCATAGGTGCCAGTTTCAAAAGGAGAGTCGTGGAGAGGCATAGGCAATTCCTGATCTGAGAGGTGGTGATTATAGCAGTGTGTCAGAAAGTCACTGACCCAGGTTCAAACCTCCTCTGGGTAAAAAAGTCCTATGATCTGGACCTTTGGCTTTTCAGATGCTGCTCAGCTAGTGCAGATAAAATCCCCTTTCTGCTATATGATTTATGTGATGTATAGTTGTCTATGTGAACGGACTTACGCATCCAGGAATAGAAGTCCTACCTGTGCATAAGTACCAAAATGCTTTGTAAGGTAACTAAAATATTGATACCCTCAGAGAACAGTCAGATATTCCCTGAATGATACTAACACTAGTGATAGCACAACACTACAGAAACCTCTTGATCCACAGATCCCAAAGCACTTTGCAAAGGAACATGGTTATTCCATTTACAGCTGGAGAAATTGAACATCAGGAAGGAAAGGCGATTCACTGAAGATCAACCAGAAAATCTTAGCAGAGTTGTGAATTGAATCTAGACCTCTCAGACCTTAGAAATTAGCCCCTCTAGGGAAAGTTAGGTTAAAATAAATACATTACACTTGTGCTCTGGATTAACCTCTGATTTGGTTCTGAACGTCAAGTAAGATGGACGGTTTTGTTTCAGAGCCCCAGTGGCTTGCTTTATCTTACACCTATGTTGCATCACGGCATCTGCAATCAGCTGGAATGCTTGTTTTTTTATTGCTGAGCTGGATTCCTGTGTACAGGTGACAAAGCATGACCCTGACCTTTGGGAATCACTTCTCCTTGTGCTCCTTCAGGAACCAGGACTCCTGTCTCTCTCTTTAAACTGAATTGGTGTAACTCACTGGAGAGTGTGTGGGAGGTTGTAATGGAAAGGAATAATCTAAGCTGTGACCATCAGGATGGATGGTTGTAATTTTTTTCACATGTTAAATTACTATCAAAACTGCCAGGACATACATTGAATGGTTTAAGTAGGGCTTGGTATATAATACTTTCAAGTATAGACCTTTACTTTCTACAAACCTTAGATTACTTGATGGTGTGGAGGCTTCTAGATGTCTTAAATGACCACTGGGGAATGATTATACCTAAATATTCTTTTTCTAGCCTGTCCATCTGATTTGGCGATCTTATTTTGAGGTTGTGTGATATCTGGTGTTTAAAAACCAAACCACACACAAAACCCAGCCATTTTTAATTTTATTGTTACCTATTTATTTTATTTCTCAGGTGCCCTGTAAACCACAGTAGCTTTACAATGAAGCTACCTGTTAGGAGGAATCCAAACATCCTGTGGGTTTCCTCCATTTATAAACTGTAGCTACCAACATGCAACAGAAACTGTAGCTTGTGAGAAGGCTTTGACACACCGGTAACCTCCTGTGCTCCCTGTCTTTGGCCCTCCTCTCTGACAATAGCAATGATTAAAAGTGATGAGTAGCAGATGCATTTGAATCTCAGAATGAATCCCTTTGTGAATAATGGCATTTTCCTCTTCCGTGAATCAGCATGCGCAATCCGGGTGCTCAGCGGGAGCGACTATCAGCCTTCACAGTTTCCACTGCGGTCCCAGGTTGACTCCTTGTGACACTTTCCTTCCAGCTGGCAACCTTTAGAAAAGATTAATGCCAGCATATGAAAGAGCTTAAACTGGTTTTGTCATTCTCAAATCCAAGGTAGTATTCCAGCCATGGAACGAGTACCACCTTCTTGCTTATCCACCAGGTTGTCAGCTTCATATATATTCTGGTGCACCTGGAAAGTCATGCTTTCCTTGTTTTCCATGCTGCTGTGAAATGTGGCAGAATGCCAGTGCATTTTGCAAGCTGCTGAGAGCAATAGTTAGGTAGGGACTGGCTAATCACAGAATGGAATTGCTACGTGTGGGGTTATTGGCTTTTTAGTTGACCCCATATTTGCACTACTGTAGTTCGCATTATTTAGGGAATTGACTGGACTCAGCATTATTTGCTGAGTGCTGAGCAGTTTGCCTTTTATCTGACATTGCTTTTGCTTAGAACTGGGGTGTAGCTTGAACTTGTCAAGTCATTTGATCTGCATACTGCTGGTGACAGCTTAAGCATGTTCCTCACCATGGAGAGAATGGCACGCCCACTTTCTGTTTCTAAGGATAGCATGTATTTTACAAGTCCTTCTTGACCTGCACTCCTTTGGGGGCTTCCTGTCTGAAATGTCTGGTGCTAATGTTTTCTTTATGAATTATATATAAACCTTTTTAATGACTAGAAATTGAGTGTGTCAGCTAAGTGTTTTTATCAGAGAAATTAGCCTATAGTACCTGACGATACATGAAAGAACTCTGTCTGTTATTTTAAGTCTGGTATTTGAAGTACAGCTCAAAAGTCCATTGAGATTAATTGAAAGATTCCCACTGGGTCATGCCCTTTATATTATCAAGAGTTCAGTTTTGCACACTCAGGTCATTCAAATATTCAGTTCTCTGGGGTCAGTAAATAGAATGCCTCTTACCCCAGACAGTGTGCAGAAACGTGCAAAATGGCTTGCTGCTGGTTCTGAGTGCATTGATTTGTACAGAGCAAGGTTTTTATTTGTGCATACATAAACAAAATCACATATGCTCCAAAAGAAATAGCCTACCGACTGCTGGGGTGCTACTCCCTGAAAAAGTTTAGGAGGTTCTGGTTTTTTTTTTCTCTTGGCATGCTCTAAAGCCCCTGTCAAATGGGAGCCCCAAAGGTTTGTGGCATGTGCCCCTGGTTAACCACTTAACTACCAAGTCTCCTTTTTTTGGACAGACAAGGGTTAATATTACAAGAAAAACTATACTAAGTGGTAGGATAACCCAGAGAACCCTAAGGGAAAGAACATCAATGAATGTGACACAGCTCAATGTATGGTTTCAGTCCCCATGCTTGATATAGAAGCTAATATGCTCCGACCAAACCAGTCCAAAGCATCACCTCTCCCACTGTACTGCGGGCCCTTCTGTGACTGGGGTATGTATGATGCTAGGGGTCTGTGTCTCGTATCCATTAGGATACACCATGCCTTTATTTCAACAATAACATTACAGAAATAATATTTTGAAATGCAGACAAAATATGGGACAGTATATGGTAGGTTAACCTGTTATCTGAATATATTAGTGTCCTGTTTTTCTCTTAGAAACAAACTTAGTTTTTTATTTGAGTATCCTTCTATCTGATGAAATGTACATAATTTCTATATGACAGTGTAGCCACTCTACCATGGGTGCCAAACAAGGAGATGCATTTTAAAGAAAGAGGTTGATTCATTTTAGCTATCCTACTGTTTGGTGGTCAGCAATTCATGTATAATGAGCTTCAAGATAGCTGCTTTTAACTAATTAGTAGAGGGTGGTTAGAATCATAGAAAGCTAGGGTTGCAAGGGACCTCAGGAGATCATCTAGTCAATGCCCCTGCTCAAAGCAGGACCAGCCCCAACTAGATCATCCCAGCCAAGGCTTTGTCTAGCCAGGTTTTGAAAACCTTCAAGGATGGAGTTTTACCACCCCACTGGGTAACCTGTTCCAGTGTTTTACTACCCTCCTACTATGGAAATTCTTCCTAATATCTAACATAACATCCCTTGGTGCAACTTGAGACCTTTGCTTCTTGTTCTATCATCTGCCACCACTGAGAAAAGTCTAGTTCCATCCTCTTTTGACCCACCCTTCAGGGAGTTGAAGGCTGCTATTAAATCCCGGTCGCCGGATGAGCAGAGGTGGAGGCAGAGGCGGGAGGCGCCAGGCGCCCGGGAACCCAAAGGCCCTGGCCACCCACGCCTGCCCGCCACCTGTCTTCCATGCTCGCCTGCCCGCCGGCCGAGCGTCCAAACCCCGCCGCATGCTCCCTTCCTTGCTGTGCCCCCTCGCCGAGGGCCTTCGCCCGCCTGCGCACCCACGGGTGCGCGCCGTTCCCGGGGAGGGGTAGGAGCGTGGGCCTGAGACCCCCGCGGGCAGCGGTGTCGCTACAGACAGCCGCACGGGGCGGGCTCGGCTCCCCCCAGCAAACCCCGGGAGCAGTCCCTGAACTGTTCTTTCACCACCGAGGGCTGCTCACCTCCCTACCAAACTGTACTGCGCAGCGCAGTAGTCTGAAGTCACCTTGTCTATGAAGATTGAGGCAAAAAAGTCATTGAGCACTTCAGTCTTTTCTGCAGCCTCTGTCACAAGGTTGCCTACCTCACTCAGTAAAGGACCCATACTTTCCCTGATTCCTCGCTTGCTACCAACATACTTGTAGAAAGCGTTCTTGTTACTCTTCACATCCCTTGCTACTACAACTCCCATTGCACTTTGGCCTTTCTGACTTCATCCCTGCATACCCAAGCAATGCTTTTATGTTCTTCCCTAGTTATTTGTCCAAATTTACACGTCTTATAAGCTTCCTTTTTGTGATTAGGTTTGCTAAAGAGCTCTCTGCTAAGCCAAGCTGGTCTTCTGCCATACTTGCTAGTCTTCCTGAGGACTGGGATGGTTTGTTCCTGCACTCCCGTCCCATGGTCACTGCTGCCCAAGTTGCCATCCATTACTACATTCCCCACCAATTCTTTACTCTGTGCTCAGTAGGTCAAGAAGAGCATGGCCCCTTGTTGGCTGCTCCAGCACTTGCACCAGGAAGCTGTCCCCGGCACTCTCCAAAAACTTCTTGGATCTCATGTGCACTGCTGTATTACGCCCCCCAGCAGACATCAGGGTGATTGAAGTCACCCATGAGGACCAGGGCCTGTGATTGGGAAACTTGTGTTAGCTGTTTGAAGAAAGCTTCACCCACCACTTCTTTCTGTTTTGGTGGTCTATAGCAGACCTCCACCATGACATCACTCTTGTTGCTCTCCCCTCTGACCCTAACCCAGAGACTCTCAAAGGCTTATTTCCAGTTTCATGCTGAAGCTCTGAGCAATCAGATGGCTCTTTTACATAAAGTGCAACTCCTCCTCCTCTTCTCCCCTGCGGGTCGTTCCTGAACAGTTCGTATCCATCCATGACAGTGCTCCAGCTATGAGAGCTAACCCACCAAGGCTCTGTTATCCCAATCATCTCATAGTTCCAGGACTGTGCAAAGACTTCCAATTCTTCTATTTACTGTTCTAACTTTTATCTGAGCCTAATTTGCACACAATGATATATTCCAGCCAGGAGATCTTAGAACACCTACAGCTCTCTTGTGAAGTATGAATTTTCATTTCCACGTAGGAGAAATGTTATAGTCTTTGCATTCTCCTGTGCTTCAGGAAGGGTGTGTGTGCCTGAAAGCTTGAAAATAAAGACATTTTTTGCAACTATCTAGTTGGTCTAATAAAAGATACCATGTCTGCCATGAGTTCTCATTCCTTTTGCCTGTAGACCAATACAGCTACAACCTGTATACCTATTAAAGGGTTATTTCCATAGCAGTATGATATCCTGGATGACATATCAACATGCTGAGATGTATGAAAAGTTTTTCATTAACTTCACTGGAGTAAAATTTTCCACTTTCTATTATAGTATCCATTTATTGGTGCCTTATACCCTTAGTTTTCTTTGATCAGGTATGGAAAATGAGTTATATATGCAGGCCCTACTATCCAAATGAGGGAGAACAGAGTTGCTTGCCATTATGTCAATGATGCCATTCTTATTAAAGAAAAACAGATTTACAAATTAAAGCAACATTTTTATAGAAACCTTCATTATATTTAAAATTTACCATTTCATTGTCATTAAATAACATAAAAGCTTTGAGTGGTTTCCTATATAGGACCATCAAAGCCTTAAAAATGTAACTGCAGCTGGGCAATTTTTTCCATGAATCATAAATTTGCCAAAAAACCAGACATGGATTTTTAAGGGATTGAAATGATTCACAATCATTAGTTGGCCTGATGAACAGCTTTAGTTGAAAAATATAGTGATTTAAAAAAAAAAATAGCCAATATCTTGCTTCAGTATCTTCCAAATAAAAAAAAGTTCCAAAAATGTAGCAACATTTTGTTTGACATTTAAAAAATTAATTTTTCACCTTATCAAGAAGTTGCTTTTTGGTGTAAAGACTGAACTAAATCCCAAGGGAGAAAAGAAGTTAAAAATAACATTTGAATAACCTGAAACTAAAACACCTCCTTTGATCTGCCCCACCCCCTCACATATTCTTATCAGTTTTTTGTTTAATAAAAAGTCAACCACATTTCTGTTTCATTTCCAATTTGGTTATGAACTAAAAAATCCACTCTTCAACCAGTGCTGCCTATAACCGCTTTGAAGGAGATATGCAGGGTTTGCCAAAACTGTTCTTCTAGCCTGCCCTCTCCTTCTTCTCCCTTATCAGATATCAAATACAAAATCTTTAAAAATAAACCATTTTGGGGCCTGTAATAAACTTCTTTGAAGTCAGTGGGAGTCCTTAGTTTACTTTAATAAGATTTAGTTCAGGCCCTGTTAGAGTAATTTAATTCAATGTGCATACAGGGAATGTGGGTTTGGCATATTGATATTACAAAGACTTTTGTGTAAATCTATGCTGAATGACTGTGTATAAGGCTGATCATGGTAACTA
The DNA here is from genome assembly GCA_030014935.1 of Caiman crocodilus. Lineage (NCBI taxonomy): Eukaryota > Metazoa > Chordata > Crocodylia > Alligatoridae > Caiman > Caiman crocodilus. The sequence continues at coordinate 28,306,831 of JAGPOW010000229.1, forward strand.
GATAAATTAATAAAATATGAAACTGGTTAAACTTTGAGTTCTTAACCTTGACTAGTCTTTTAGCCCTGATCATAAAAGCTTAGAGGGGTAGTTAGTCTGTAGTTAGGTAGCAGACAGGGCAAGGTGGCAAAATATGGCTCTTGTATTAAAGTGACTTTTTGTTACAATACTGATAATTTCATTATCACAGAAAAATAAAATTAGACATATTATTGCCTGTTAGGGCATTATTCTAATACCATTAATAACTCTGCCTTCACATTTTTTCTTTATCCTTACTTATCAGGTAGTCCATAAAGTTTTATGGGATGAATCAAGGAGGAATGTGCTACTAGTCTTGAACCAAAATCTAGGTCTGAGATACCAAACTGGCCCTGCGGGCTGAGGCCAGCAAGTTGAGCTGGTCTAATGCAGGTGCTGGATACAGAGTAGGGGTGTTTGAAATGGGCCCTATTTGATTCGAATTTGGCTTGAATCAGCGACAGTGATGCGATTAGTTGAGTTGGATCACTGTCCCCAGTTTGATTTGGCTGAATCAAATCTGAAGATTTGATGCTGATTCAGAGAATCAGCGATTCAGATACAACCACTGCTTTAAAAGTTTTTTTCTACGTACCTCAAGGTACTAGCTTGGCTCATGATTGCTGCACTGGTGAGGCAGACGGAGCGTCCCGCAGGAGCGTGGGGGGAGAAGTGGGGGAGCCTCCACTTGCTCAGCGGCATACTTTCAGTCCACTTCCAGGTCTGCTGGGGAGCACACTGGGGGCAGCCCCCCATTCCTCCCTGGGTTGGCATTTGGCCTCAGGGGGACATCAGGTGCCCCCCTAGACCCAGGAGACAACAGTCTGGGGGGTGTGAGGGGACCCCCTGCATGCTCCCCAGCAGACCTGGAAGTGGACTGGAAGTGCTTCTGTGTTGTTGTGGGACACTCCATGCACCCCAGCATTGCAGCATTCACTAGCCACCTGCAGCCTACAGGGATGTAGAAAAAACATTTAAATCTGTGTCTATGTCTGAATCACTGAATGTTTCCAAATCTATTTAGAGGGTTCTTGTTTGGTTTGGAAAGATTAAAAGGTTTTCGTATTCAATTTGGATTTGGAGAATTGGCCACTGAGTCAGGCCAAATCTCGGTCAGATCAAATCAGGGACTGAAGCTTTGTACAGCCCTAATACAGAGTATACCAGACTGCCTTTGTGGATTGCATGCACTGTGTGGGACTGGGCCAGTGTGTGTTGCATGCAGTACGTGGGACATGTCCAAGACCCAAAGGCAGCACTGTGGGCTGGATGATAGGGCCCCACAGGCTGGCTGTATTGTTAGCTCCTTGATTAGGTATAACAACAAATTGATTTATATAATTTTTGAATAATTTGTATTAATTTCATGCTTCCAAGTCTGTAATTATCATTGCACAATCATATTTTAGATTTATTTTCTATACTTTTCCTACTTGTTTTATTGATCTTTTAGTTTCACTAATACAGTTCAGAAAGGCCTGTGTTATTTTGATCTTTGAATTGTGACAACACAAATTCATCTAATTTGTACAGGAGCTGGGATTAAGCAAGGAGTTGCATGACATGTGATTGTTTTTTGTATGCCAATGCTATGCTATACAGCTCCTATACCTGGTAAGTGAGGGGCACCAAGGTTAAGTAACTTGCCTAAGGTCAGTATACCAGTAGAAAAGAAGGGAATAGAGTCATTCTTATTGGCACCTAACCTGTGACCCAAGCCCTGATTAAGCAAGTCCTACTGATTCATTATTATGCATATTCTTAAGTGCTTTATCTAGGGATGAAGTATAATGATTTAAATTCAGCATTTGCTTAAATTCATGTCCTGAAATGAAGTCCTTGTTAAGCAATCATTTAGACTGGTGTTCCTTAACTTTTCCAGGTTGGTGGCTCCCCACTTGAACTCAAAATTTTTGGCAATCTTCTTTGTCTTTCTTTGAGTGGGAGGAAGAAGCCCCCAAATTTCTGAGAAAAGTTGAGAAAAGCTTATATTCTTTGTGTACTTCTTGACACACAGATAAAAACCAAAATCAATTATACAAGCTTCTCATGGACACATTTAATTTTTTTTACTGTAAGACCCTTTTAGGCTAAGTACAGACAGTCAAAAAGCCCAAGGCTGAAGTGATTCAGTCTTTGCAGGTTAGTCTAAGCTGCAAAAATTGAATGAATAAGCAAATGAACAGACATTCACTTTTGATTCAGGAAATGCAGCCACATGCCTGCAGTGGCTCAAGCCAGAAACTGAACGGTGCTAGAGCATGAATTTCTGGAACACAGCCAGCATGGGTTGTGTATTCACTTCCTCTTCCTGCTGCCCCTGAGGTCTCTGGGATTTGCAGTCCACAATCACAGCAACAGGACTCTACAGGGTTGTTCATCACTTCTTGTTCCTGCTTCCAGGTGTTTCTGGGATTTGTAGTCCATAGTCACAGCCAGCACTAAATAAGCAGGGCAGAGCAGGGCATCTCTGTACTTGTGGGGAAAGGAAGTTTAACCCCCGTCCCTGGCACCAGACCCCGGCTGGGCTTTGCCTGGGAGGTGGGGTGGGCCATGAGCCAGCCCTCACTGCTCTAGTTAGGGAACAGAGGGGTGGGGCCAGTCCTGCTCTCTGCAGCAGATAGCACAGCCCAGGGCTGCAAAATGCTGGGATCCTGAGGGACTCTGATTTAATTTGAACCAGGAAGGGGTCTGGGACAGGAATTTCATAAATGGGTTTGACCTAAATCAGTTACATCTGGAACTACATTCAACCAGGTTTATCTTAAACCAGTTTCAGCCATTTTGAAACTGGTTTAAGTACACTGAGTTTCTGTTCTGTTACAGGTTTAAACCAGTTTCTGATCATTTAAACTGGTTTATGTGTAACTTCTGTCCCTAGCCTCATAGTCTCAGTAAATTATCTGTCCCTGTTAAGCCTACATAATTTGGTTGAGCACCATTGGGTTAAGCAAGCACATGTATAGGGACATTTAGAAAGGGATGATCCTGCTTTAAACAAGGGGTTGGACTAAATGACCTCCCGAGGTCCCTTCTAATCCTGCTTTTCTGCAAGGCTGTGAGCCTATGTGTACGTAGGTTTCAAGAAGCTGACAGAGAATACTTGAGCTTAAAAAGAAGGGATATGCAGGAAGTTGGGAAGCAAAATTTTTTCCCTGTTTTAGCTTTGTAACAAAATAAAAAATCAGCACCTCTCCCTTTTGTGCATGCAGGTGGGGAAGGGGGAGAGGGAGTGAAGGGTGTTGGTGATGTCAAACTGTCCTTCTGTTCCTGGTTTCTAGCTGACCCACTGATGCATGTATTGATCCACATCCTATTTTTGTATTAGGTGCCAAAGAGCCTTGTTACTTAGTAATTTAGGGCATCTCCTGGAGCTATTAACCCCTGGATTATTTTCACCTTAACACCCTAAAGTGGTTTAAAGCATTTGTTATGTGTCTTAAAGTTCTGCCACTCCAGGGCAGAATTATCTCTAATCTACGCTACCCAGCTCCTGTTCCATTAAGGTGCGACTACTCCCCCAAGATGTGCTGCTCAGATTGAAAGTGTAACTGCTCCAGACTCCAAGCTATCACTCAGCTCATCAACAAGCGTGCAGCTTGTAGAGTAAAGTGCAATTAACCCCTCATTATAATCCTATTTCTCCCTGCTCAAGAACCTGAAAACCTGTTAATGCAAAAGGTGGGTGGGTCCTCTTCCTCCTGATTTCTTTTGTTGACTTAGCTTAGAAACAAGCATTGCATTTGTCCCACAGACAAACTGGGCATTGTTAATCCTAGAACAGAACTATCCCAGGACTGGCGTGTTGGACATCACCCTTCTAATCAGGCCTTAGCAAGTGGCTGAATGCATTGCTGCTTTTCTGCCATCTATGCAATGATGCAATCTCAAGACAACAATTCAGAGGTATTTTGCAATTTCCTGGGATAAACTGTTACTTCTCCTTATCCCGTGGACCTTTTTATGGTTTATCTTGGGACAAATGCAACGTTTGTAGTCCAAGTCTCAAGGCTAAGATGACAGCGTGTTGCAATTTGGAGGAAAAAGACTATGAAATAGATTTAGCATTTTCTCCTTCACTGTAGGTATTGGCACAAAACTACATCTTCCTCGATGTTATCCTTAGCATCCTTGCATTCTGTGACAAATCTATTTCACTCCTCCAACTCTTATGATCTCTTCTTGGCAGGGCTTCTTTCATCTTCTCTGTTTCTTGATGCAGACAATTGTTTTGTATTAAAGGTGGCTTAATTCACTGTAGCTACCCTCTGTGGCACACTGGAGTGAATATTTTATTTCTCTATATGCTTGCTGCCTTACCTAATTAGAATAGTACTGACCCCAGTTAACATGTATCCGGCGCTACTTCTCTGGAATTACCTCATTAAATGCCAGCTCAAGATATATTTTATTGTTTTTTGTATTATAGAAATATGCAGTGAACCCTGCCAGGGCTTGGTGCTCATGTTTACAAACAGATATGAACTAGTCTTAAAAGAAGAATCAGGGGAACTAGTTGTAATTAGTACTGGTTAATGAAAAAATGATCTTTTTTGGCAAGAACTATTCATGTGTATTCAACTTAATTTAATAGAGAGAACAAACATTTAAAAAATCAAGTCCCAGAGCTATAGATTTTTGGGAAAAAAAATTTAGTGCACAAAATATTTCTTTTCCAAAACTGACTGTTTCCCAGCTTTGGGTTTCAGTCTTTACATCTATTTAGTATTTCAAACATATTGCCTCCTCAGATTTCCTCTCTCTATGTCTTCCTTCCTGTTTATTACCTTCTCTTCCTTCTGACTCCTCCATTATCTTTTCCTACCTGCAACCTATAACTCTGTGAACACATTTCAGTAATAGCTATAGGCACTCATAACCAAAGCTTTGCAGCTGAATCCATTAATCTTGTTTCTTGATCTAAGAAATGTCATCCAATACAAACACTATAGCTTTCCACAAATATTTACGAAGTGAAGAGGGGTTACAAATAGGACAAACGGAAACCTAGCTGTCTGATGCTATCTCTGTGGCATTTGTGTAACCTCTTATGCCATATGAGTTATCTACAACTTGTTTTTAATCTTCCTAGGTAAAATTGGCAGTTGCACATCAGGTCAATACAAGTCTACATACTGCTTATTTCTGGAAAATGAATCTTCTGCTCTGCTGTGGCACTAGCAAGGCCTCACCTGTATTAGACTGTCCACTTTTATGCATCCCACTTCAAGGAAAATGGGACAAATTAGAAAGACCCTAGCAGAGAGCAACAAAAATGATTAGGGGTTTGGGAAACAAACAGGACATATACAGAGAAGCCAGAAGACCTGGGATTTGATACAATCTTCAAATACCTAAACAGTGGTTATAACTTAGCAGAGAAGTAGTTAACCAGGTTACACTGAAGTCAGGG
>JAGPOW010000229.1:28312364-28322754 GCA_030014935.1 Caiman crocodilus
GAAGTCAGGGTAGGGAACATCATACAGACTAACTGAATCAGAAATGCATAATTTCTTGTGAACGAGAACTCACTACGTCGAATGTTATAGCTGACCAGATGCTATAGCATCTGATAAAGTGAGCTTTTGCTCACCAAAGCTTGTTCTTGCTTTCCAAGTTGCAGCAAGTGAAATTTAGATTGGATGTTAGGAAATTTTTTCTCACTTTGAGTGTGGTGAAGCATTGGAATAGCTACCCAAACAGGTTGTGGATAGACTCTCCATACTTGCAAGTCTTTAAGAACAGGTTAGACAAGCATCTGGCTGGGATGGTTTAGTAAGGGGTGACTGTACATGAGGCAAGGTCAAAGCACTAAATGATTGTCTGAGGTTCCTTCCTGTGCTGCTTTCCTATAATCCTATTATCTATAGTCTTTTTTGTTGGCCTGACAGGAATTTCAGGGGCAAACTGACCTTGTGCCCTATGCAGAGTGAACCTTATGAATACTACATGCAAATACTATGCCTGGCACCAGGAAAGGCAATGCAATGTAATACAGCAGGTACCACCAACATCATTCTAGAAATAAAGAGTGAACCTATTACCTGCTGCCATGATCTAAGTGGGAGTTCACATTGTGACCCAAGCACCTAACACAAGGCTAAGGGAGGGTGCCTGAGTCCAAGACAGAGATGCGATTTCAGACACACTTCTTCCACAAACCTTGTCCATTGCCAGCATAAAGGGACTTAGATGTGAAGACACGTAGGGCAGCAGCATTGAAAGTAGTGAGCATTGGAAGTAAGGCTTCTGTCTTGGAGTGTCATTCATATGCCCAGGTCTTGACTAGTGATAAAACACATGAGAATTGGCAACAACATTAATTGTGCTACAGAATTCATTCTAGAGTCGTAGAATGGGACAAAATAGGTAAATGGGTATAAAACAAGGAAGGCTGTGAAGCCAGAATTTAAGGCCCCAGATTATTTCATAGTAGTCCTTAACAGCATTAACCTTCATGTCAACATAGATCTACTTCATGTAGTTGTTTAATTACGTTCTTGTCACAAAGAAAACCTCATCCTTCTCCTGTGCGCTGCATGTCAGAGTGACTTATAGCAAGGTTCACCCATCCATCTAAAACTTATCAGAAATAAAGAAGCACCATGTTATATTACCTATTCATTTTTGATGGAATCATTCAGATAATCAGCAGAAAAGCAGCTATTTAGCTATCTTTTTTATTAAAAGACCTGAGAAATTCAGTATGATTCACATTGGCTGCTGGTTGGATCTGCAGTTTAGTCAGCTAAATTATCTGGAGACAGCCCAGCTAAGTCAGGGCAATCTCTACAGGTTTCAGCAAGTCTACAGAGGCTATAAGGACAGTGAGCACTGTACAAGTTGCAAAGGGGTATCATTGTTTAGATTAAATAAGAGGACTAAAACCGTAGCAGTGGCTCCTGCAGACCTGACGAACACTCATGGGACCCTTGTCTCATCTGAGGGCCCTGTTCTTCATGTGGCCTATGCCTTCACCTTATCCAGTCAAACCTGATGAAATCATCTAATAGGGCCCTCATAAATTTTTCTGGGGGTTTCATTTTGAAGCTGTTTCAACGCATTTCAAACTCGAAACAAAGAAGTTGAAATGAACAAAAGGCTTTGGAACAGCTCAAAAGGAAATGAGGGCATTCAAAACATTTGGAAACTTTCAAAATGTTTTGAAGCTGGGCTTGTTTGGCTTCAGCGCCAAGTCTCAGCCAGCAGCGGCAGCCTGCTGTCATCCTGCGCACAGATCTGGGGGCCCACGCCCCCAGAAGGAGTCTGGCACAGCCCTGCAGCCCTTCTGGAGGTGTGGGCCTCTGGGTCTGCACATGGGGTGACAGGAGGCTGCCACTGCTCACTGGGGCCAGTGGAAGCAGCAATTTTTCTGGTGCTGGATGCAGGCTGCACCCAGTGCCGGTCCCAGGAGACCAGGAGCAGCAGTTTCCTGTCATCCTGTGAGCAGGTCTGGGGGCTCACACTCCTGGGAGGAGTCCAGTACAGCCTCCCAGGGGTGCCAGCCCTGAGATCTGTGCGTGGGATGACAGGAGACTGCCTCTTCCAGCAAGTGGAAGTTCTCCTTTCAACGGTTTAAGGTATCGTTTCCCAGAAACCTCTGCACCTATCTCCTTGAAACTTGGCAGGCTTCGTTCTCTCTACCATCCCTGAAATTTTCATTTGAAGCAGGCAAGAAATGACAAAGGTTTAGGCATTTTCATGATTCCCCATTATAATCTGCGGGCGGCAAAATGTCAAAACAGTGACACATTTTTGACGGAACGAAACAGAACAGCGCTTCAAAATGAAACGGATTGACTAAACAAAACACTATCCCTTCGAAATGGTGAAATGGAAGTTGAAACGAAATGGTGCTGTTTCAGAGCCCTACTACCTAACAATGCTGAAAAAGGCACTGCTTTAAATCGCCTCCCTAGTCCTGGCTCCTCATGTCTGATGGGCCTTTAATGCAGGATTGAATTGAAATAGATCAAGATAGGCTGATTAAAGGCATGAAAGGTAGTTAGCACCCAGATCTCATAGTTTATTTTTGTGCTTTCGAAAGTCTCCCACTGGAGTTCTTATCCTTCCATAGTCAATTCCTGTAACTCGCCTTTTTTGAGAGGCCAGAGCATGGACTGTACCTCCTTTGGGGCTGGCAGTGTCTCACACGCTGGGAGGATGTTACTATTCAGGGAAGTAATGATATTTCAATGAGTGGTTGTATGATTATAGTTCATTAGGCACATCTGTCCTGGAGTAACTCAGCCTATACCTCCATTTATATTTATTTACATCAGCATATGACCAGGATATACTTTAAGATCCTTAGAAACGCCAAGTTTTCTTAGTACTGTTGGAGTATACAATTCTTAGCTATCTGGTTTATTTTACTTGCTTACTAGGATAAGACCTTAACCACATTAGGTTAAATTCTTACGCAAACTCCCATAAGGTTTATTATTTATGTCAAGCAAACCTAGCTAAATGTTGTAGTCTCTTTAATCTAGTCAGCTCTTTTAGATAATTCTTTAGTAAGGGATTTTCATTTGTTTTGAACTATGAGTAGTATGTCTTGTCCAGTTTTTATATTTCCTCTTTTAAGCTTGTCAATAAGAATGGTTTGAGTGCTTGGCACTATGATATTTTTGGTATACTTCTTTTGGGATCAGCCCATATCCTTGTGAGAATTTCATTGATTCTAGGTCATATATGAAGCTGTGTTGCTTTGAATTGTTGCACCACAGCAATAGACCCAGAAGCGGTATACTTCATGCTACTGATTAGTTATAGGCACTTCCAGTCCTAACTGATTAATTAATTTATCTGGGCTGAACTGGTCTTTCAAACTTTTATTCATATTAAAATAACTGATAGTCAACAATATTATTCACTCATTTTGCATCCCCTGTAAATGCTGGAAGCAAATAAGATTTTAAAGCTGGCATAAGAGAAAGCAAAGATGTGAACACACCTAACAACTGAGCCATTGTCTGTCTGTGTGGACCTCCCTGATCCACAAAAACTGTGAACCAGTTTCTAGTGAATGACATTTTGTGGATCAGGGAGGTCCACACAGACAGTGCCTTAGCATCCAGGTAGAACAGTTACCTTTTAAGTGTTGAAGTGCTGCAACTCTGATGCTTGGGGGTGGTAGTGACCACTGATCCCATCCTACCTCACAGTGGGTAAGTGTGGGGGGTGCTTGCACCCATGCCTTGGGGATCCCAGGTGGCGAATGACCTGTAGACAGGGGCATTTTCACTTTTCTGATTTCCTTTCCTAAACACGAGTTCAATAAAGGTCAGTATCCCACATTTGACCGAATCTGCAGTGTACTTGCCTGACTAGGAGTGCTCAGGAGAAGTGGATGTGTTTGGACCGATGTTTCCAGGTTTCCAAGGCCTTGCAGGGAGTGGGGGGGAGGGGAACAGGGAGAGAATGGGGCATAATGAGGGGCCATGGTTGAGTACAAGAGAGGACACAGATGGCTGTAGAAAAATAGTTTTTATTGAACAAGCAGTGCAAGGGAGATCCTTGATAAAAAGTTCAAGCAAAAGGAAAAAAGAGGCAGAATTCTGGCTGTGTACTAGAGTGGCCGGTTAAACTAATTAGGGGAGGAGGAAAGGAATGATGTGATTTAATCTAAAATCTATTGAAGGATAATGCCATAAGCATATGTAAGGAAGGCTAACACCATCCTGTAATTCTCAGTGCATACTGCATGCTTGGTCAGCTATCAAAAATGTTGTCCTGTTCCCTAGGTTAGTTCAAATTGTTCTTAAATAATATTAGCAGTTTAAACTCACCTAGATTACTGCTTGCTCACTTACATGTGCTCTCTTGCCATGCAGGACACATGTAGGCACTTTTGTGTTTTTCTAACATACTCCCTAGTAGCCTCTTCCCATGTCACTTTGCTCCTTCCTTCCCTTCATCTTCACTGTAACCAAGAACTGCTCTCCCAGATCTTTGCCTTGTCCCTAACCATAGCATGAATGGTTTGTACTGGCCAAGAATTAGGCAAATACAGTATTGTAAATCCACTTCACACCAGTTATGCAGCACAGGCTGAGTGTAGGGCTCTAGAGGAACCTGTGTAGGCGTTTGGCCTATTTAGAAAGGATACCCTGAAATGACAAAGAAAACCAAGCAGCATAACTAGAAATGTGTGACCAGGCAAGTTGCGCATTTGTGCCAGGGAAGTAGTTAAAGAGGGTGCCAGCAACAGGAGTGGTGGCAGCACTGAGGGTCAGGGCAGCACCATGGTAGAGGGAGGTGTCACCAAATTTAGTTTTGTGATGTCTTGGTAGTGGTGGGGTTTGGTAATGCTACCTGTTGCAGCAGTGGTGTCTTCCATGCTGGGAGAGGGGCAGCATGTTGTGGGGTGATGGAGAGGGCTAATAGGGCTTGTGCCCAGTGTTCAAATCTTACCAGTTATGTCTCTGAAAACAAATGACAAGTGGGCCTATGTTACTAGCAACTTCCAGACATTTTCAGTATTACCTGGCAGGCTGTGGGACTCAAGGGTATGTGTGCATTGTGAGAAAGACAGACAGACTGGCAGAGTGACAATGTGTGGATTTAAAATCCTTCTGCAATGTGGGAGACTATGCTAGACAGTTCAAATAAGGAAGGACTCACTGACCTCTTCATTTATATTTTCCTTTGATTCTCCACAGTTCCTTCTTGTTCTGCGTTGGTTGGCTGGTGCTTACTGGTAAGCGTAGCTTTGCTCTTCCTGGAGAATGGGGTTTCCTTGAGCTCTTCTTTCAGCCCCTGCATGAAAAGCTGATGAAGAACGATGCCAAAAGTTTGTCCCCTCCAAAGTGCCACTAGCTATTTTCCATTGCACCAAGTCCAATACATCAGCTGCCTTTAGAAGCTGTGATAGTAGTGTTGACAAGTCTTGATCTGCACTTATTCCACACGGTAAAGCTGCATAACCTTGACATCCAGGTGTTGACCATGATAATGCAGCTGTATTCAACAACATTAAGAATACAAGGAAGCCCTATGAGCACGACTGAGTCCAAAACAGCTGTGCTTACTAAGTATATACAAACAAACGGGACTTAATATAATATATATTTGTGTCCATGTGCATGTATATGTGTGTGTGTACATATGTGTTTAATTCTGTTCTCTCTGTATACAGGCCTGTGCTCAGTTAGGTGCTGGTATCTTCTGTGATAGGAGACAGGGAAATATGCCTGCATTGCTTTCACAGCACTTGTGTGAAAACTGCTGAGAAGGACATCCCACCCACACGACTTCTCTCTGCACGTACCAAAATCTAGAAATAAGGCAGTGAAGCCTTCCCAGGAACACCCTACAGTACTGCTTTTCAGCAGGCCAGGGACAGAGCACTCTCCCAAGAGCACCATGGAGGCAGTGTAGGTGTGCCCCAAGGCTAGGGACAGACATTCAAAAAGCTTGAATTGATTCAATCTTTGCAGGTTAATCTAACCTGGCTAGGCTGAACCAGTTTGTAACACACAGACATCCCTTCTGGACTGAAGAATTGCAGGCACATACCTGCAGTGGCTCAAGCTAGAAACGGGTGGGTGCTAGAGCAGCCCTCCCTTCCCTTCATCAGTACTGAGCTGAGGGGGTTGTGGCCGGACCCCGGCAGGACTCTCTGATTAGGGAGATCTGCTTGCAGTATCTCAGGCTTTTCCCAGCTTGCTGCTTAAGGGGTGGGAGTTTTGCCAGCTCCCAGCCCCCCACTAGCACTCTGAGACAAGGGGGGGGGTGTGCAATACATGCATCTGCTGATGATATGGAGCTTTTCAATCTCCCTCCCTGCTACTTTATACTGTCTGCAACAAACAAGTGTGCAAGCCAGGAGAGGGCTGATAACAGTGTTTATCATCCCATCAGCAAAACAATAGCCTCTCATTAGTTCAAAGTCTTTTTAAACAGCTTTTTCCAAGAAAGGAAGGAGAGACCTTACCACCTGACCTGTTGATTAGCTCCAAAAAGCTCTAAGCAGACACTGTTCTGTCTGCCTGTCCCAGTGAAATTGGAGACACATACACAGACATGTCTCAGCATTAGCTAGCATACCACATGCCCAGGGTCCATGGGGCTGGGGTCCATGCTGTGGGAGATGGGAGGGGGGATTTCCTGTTTGAGCAGTGAGGGTGGGGGGGTTGGGCAGGGGGAAGCCAGGCAGACCCTGCTGTTTCTACAGTCTCTACTGGAGCTCTAGCCAGGGAGCAGGGGGGGCAGGGCCAGATGTGCTGTGGAGCAGAGAGCCCCATGCAGCCCAGAGAGCATGCTGGCATATTGGTGGAGTCTGGCTTAACTTAAATTAGGAAGGGGTCTGGGACAGACATTGCATAAACCAATTTGACACAAATAAGTTAAGTCTGAAACTACATTCAACCAGGCTTATGTTAAACCCATTTCAGCCATTTTGAAACCAGTTTATGCACACTAAACTTATGTTCTATTACACGTTTAAAGAAGTTTCTGATCACTTAAAACAGTTCATGTGTAATGTCTCTCCCTAGCCCAAGAGGCCAATATAAGGGTTCTCTAACTAGCTAAACCTAGTACCTTGGAACTGTTCTATATCTTCTTTTTCCCCCTCTATTTTTGCCTTTTCTCAAGGGGTTGAGAAGGAGTGAAGTGGAACAAAAGTATTACCATTAAAGATTGTCTGGCAGGTCTTCCCCAGGTAGGGCAGTCTGAGAGTCCCCTGCAGCTGCACAGTGAACTTGACATCATTAGGTCCTTATCTGATTAAGACTGAAACCAAATTAAAAAAGAAAGCTAGCAAACTGGAGATCCTGATATCAGCCTAACTTTAAAGATGATGTGCTCAGTGAGCTGTAAGCACAATTTCTTACATTATAAACATCTTGCATTGTTTATCTTTGCATTCTCTTTACATTAGCTTCTAAAATACCTCATGTGCTAACGCATTGTAAAAGGACCTTTCTGAGGGTAGCCCATAAACACTGTATTCTAGATATTTTTTTAATTCCTCATCCATTTCCAATACACACAAACATACACACCCTATTGAGTCTGAAAGGGAAAATGAAGCGTCAAATGAGGAAAAAAGGCAAATGGGAGCTTTAAAGTGAAAAAAAAAATCATGCATTTTTTTTGTAAGGATCCCTTTAGAATAGATGCAGGGACAGCTTAAAGTTCCAGTTTGAGAACTATTTCTTATGATGACAAACTAGCCAAAGAGCATCACATATTTTTAAAACATTTAGGATTTTGAAGAACTGTGCAGGTTATTGGAGAGTCATGTCCAAAGAGCTGAAATGCAGGTCTCCTTGGATGGAGTTTAATTGTGTCAAATCTGGGCCTTTAAAGAGTACCTTAAAATTAATTCAAGTCATTCAGGAAACTAACAGAATTCTCATTCCAAAACAAACATATATACCCAGCAAACAAAATCAAATTCTAGCCATTGTATCTGTTGTCAGACATAGATTGATGTTGCAATTGGTGCCCCTACCTGAGTACAAGTAGTTTCACAGCTATGTAGTGTGGATTATGAAAAATGAGATGATGAAAATCCTGGCACAAGGGCATTGTGTTTTGGATGTTGCTGCATAACAAAGAAAGTATTTCCAAGTTGGAGGTTAGTGCACAAAGTTGAATGACACTTAGACAATTGCAGATATGTATTTTGAAAGTGACAATGATGGAGATAAAATAAATTTACCAGCTAGCCTAACAGAGTTGGGTGATCTTCTGGCACTATTGAAGAAACTAGAGCTGTATTTCTTTTATATTTTCATTTATTTTTATTTTATGTGGACCTGCCTGTAGTGGTTAGCCAATCCACTGCTGATTTCCAGTTCAGTTCTTGGCCTCTCTCCTGACGCTTCCAAAGAGGGTGATGTATATAAATGACCTCTAGGAGTTGGACTGAAAATACAAACTCATTTCATGCAGGCTACAGAGCACTAGTTGCATGATAACATCTTTCAGTTACTGCTGACCTGGACCAATTTTGTACCAATGTCCTAACAGTGAAAGGTTCTGTATCCCATTATTATTTCTGTATATCCAATTATCCCTCCATACAGCTTCTCTAGAGCATAAATTCTGGCCAGGCAGTTTGAGCTGTTCTGCCAGCCTAAGTACAGGAAAGAGATAGTGTTTTGTCTGTTAATAATTGACTACTACAAGAATGTACACTAATCCACGTTGTAATTGTTCTAATTTACACCTCCGACCAGTTCTTGGTTACTTGTAAAATCTCCAGTCATATTACTCATCCACTTTAAATAACTTTAATTTCAGCTTGTAGATACAGAGGTGGCATGTCTGTAATAGAGGTTCCAGATTTTTAATGAAAATGCTTTTTGACATCATGACAATGTGTGATTTTGGATAAGTAACAGCCATATAAAGATCAGAAGAGTTTGGGAAGGGTCAGCAATATACAGGGCATGCATGCTTATTGTAATTTCTCCCAACTCAAAATTCAATCAGGTAATTTAGGCAGCAACTCCCTTGAGAATGAAACAGCATTACACTTTGATTTGTCCTTGGGCTGAAAAATGCAATCACAATTTGTTGTTGTGAAGAAACTCATTATATAATGGAAGACATTTAGAAATGGAAGAAAAAGTGAAAGAAAGAAAGAGAGAGAGAGAGAGATGTAGACACAATGGAAGAACAGTTTGTTTGCTCTTATTAATAGTAAATACAAAGGTTGGCTTCAAAGGAAGCAAAGTGGTGCAGTCAGAACCAAAAATAATTGCTAATCGAGTACTAATTTCCCTTTTATTTTAAATCCTTAGGTTGATTTTTAGGTCTGGAATCCTATTAGGCACATTTATTAATTTGTTTATTTTTCATCAGTGCCTGCAGAAGTGCAATTTGCTTATTAGAAGGTGATAGAAATGAAAATGCGAATCGTCTTCCAGAAACCATGTAACAAATGATATTACATGAAATGCTGGATTCCACAGCACTTTGAAAGCAGAATGAACTCAGTACAAATGAGAAAATTCTCTTTCTTACAAGCGTGTTTTTCCTCACAAGAGAACACCTGTTTAGCAATGATTAGTCATGTTGGACTAAATACCTTGAAGTGTACTGCAGGCTTAACGAGAGCTATACAGAATTGCCAGCCACACCACTGAACTCAAGTGTACAAGCTACTGGGGACAAGCAAACTGCTAACATTCATCATTTTTTTTCTTCGCACATCTCAGCGTGACCGTGGGACACACAGGGCTTTATCTAAAGCCTATCACTACCTGTAGGAGTCCTTCCAATGATTTCAAAGGACTTTGGGTTAGCCCCAGAATAAAGGGTTATCCTGATGTAGCATTAGGAATTGTCAGATTGGTTAGGGTGAGATTGCATTAGTCTCATTCTCTGGGTGTCATACGGCCAGATGGACAGGGTGACTCCCTCAAAGGAAAGCAATGTGGAACGACACCAAGGTAGTCACCTGAAGTGCTGTACTCTTGTTTCTTGCAGCCTCCCATCCCCAAATAACCAGTTCAGGAGGTACTCCATTCATGTATATCGGAAACCAGAATTTGTCTGAAAGAGAAGAGAGAATGAACCATAACATTTCATTGGCAAAAAATAAAAAAGGGAAAGAGGAAGGCCAAGCGGCAAAAAGCAGGGAAAAGTGAAAATGACACTATTTTAAACAATAAAGATACTGGGCTTAATTCCTTTCTCACTCGCAGCAGTTACTTCTGGATGGTATCTGTGGCAGTGAGGGGGCAATCAGGTCTGGGGAAGCCCTTTGGGTCCCAGTGAAGTTGCTGCAGTTCCTGTCTTTAGAAAAGCATCTGCTTGTATTGGAACAGGCAAGCAGGAAATGGGATTTTGAGGATCCACCACCAGCTCCTCTCTGGACCTGAAGCAAGT
>JAGPOW010000229.1:28327774-28340474 GCA_030014935.1 Caiman crocodilus
ATCCATACACGGCTAGCTACTGCTAAAAACATCCTACCCACTGTTTGGATTTGGCTTTGAATATGAAACACGAGAAAATGTAACTGCATAACTGCACTGACACAAAATCATCCAAGAGGTATTGTAAGATTTAATTAATAGAAAATCAGTCTGTGGTTTTTTTATTAAGCAAGTACAGTCCTCATAGTGCTAATATGACCTTGAAAAATTGCTAAATCCATTTAGCACCTTTTTGGAGGCATTTGAATAATTTTCATTCTAATTGAGATTGCTCTATCCTAGTGTTTCCTCTGACAGTCAGAGTTGGGCTAATGCAAAATTTTGTGGGGAAAAAAGGCTGCTATGGTAGATTTAGAATTGTATTCCTGCTCTCTTCCTAGTAAGTGGCAATTCTGAGTAGTTACATTATAGTTCCCGGTAAGTTATATTAAAATCTTCATGCAGTATATGTCTTCCTTGATGCATATAAAAAGCTTGTAGACCTGAATTTCTTGGCTTGCATCATGATACTTAAGCAGCATGTTGCCTGAAGCAAGGATACAAGCCCTTCCAGGCCTGAAGCCTAGAAATAAAAACAACCAGCTCGTCACGAATAACTTTAAGTCCCATCTCTCATTTCTTCCATGACGTCCCATTTGTGAATCATTTGATTTTGTTGATGCTTTTTGCCACTTCTCACCTAGTTTTTGCAGACGACTCAGTGGGTTCTGATTATGGGTCTGCCTTTCCCATGTGAAACTCCTTTGTCTATCACATCTCGACTGAACAGATGGTTCTCCCTTCTGAGCACATATATAGCCTTGACTCATTCCTTGTATCCAGATTTGCTCTTCTGGATGCATGAAGGAATTTCAGAAACTGGAAGCTTTCATTTTCCACCTCAAATTGCACTTCTGCCATAAATTGACCATCATTTATGTCCGTTGCTTGAGGGAACCTCTTTTGATCATCAGCTTTTGAAGCCCTTTGAACTTCCATATCACCTTAGTTAGGGGAACAGTATTAAACTGAATGGCTTTGTATGGGATTGTATAATGTACTTCTTTCCTCCATTATTGATTTAATATTGCCTGTGGGGTTTTTTTTTTCTGATGACACTGTCCTCACATTCCACTATGACTTACAGATGAATCTCACCTGATGAAGAAAGAAAGGGAATGATGAGAGGGCTGGTGACAGAAGTTTCCTATTGAGTCTGTCTGTGACAGATAATGTAGGATGGCTATGCAGGAAGTAGAGATTTTTTTTCTTGATGGACCAATATTGTAGTCCACTGGCTATCCATCCCCAAGGTACATTTGTTATTTTACAGATTTATCCACAAATGGCTTGCAATAAAATGGGAATAACAGGAGTCAAAAGTACTATTTACCATAATATAGGCCTTAACTGAAACTGAAATTCTGGGCTGATCATAAAACTTGAAATTAAATGTCATGGAAGAAATAATGTCTGGAAGAATAAAGAATTAAAACAAGCAAATAAAAAAAAGCCCCCTTTCTTACAATAGGCCATAGGTGAGTTAACTCCTTATGGGGTGAATTAGGCTCCTAAAATATTTTGTAAGAACCAAAGAGGTGTTAATGGGAAAAATGAAGAAAATGACTGCCAAGATGATTTGAAAAGAGCAGTTCTTTCATACACGGTGCGCCTACATGTACATATACTAAGCAGTAACCAAAATTACCGTGTAGTATGGGTGTGCATCTACACGTGCACTCCCATACTTTGTAGTAAGTATGATGACTTATGCTGACTTAAGTGTAAATTTGATACCTGTATCATGCAGGTATCAAATTTATGCCCAATTAGTTACTGTGCAGTAGTGCACATGTAGATGCCTTACTGCTCAGCAACACTGTGTGTGTGACTAACTTTAGTTATGAGCCAGTCCACACACAGTGTTAATGCACTGTAATGCTTGCACGCGTAGATGCTAGCCTATTTCCACTTCCTGCACAGTAACGTTCTGTGCAGTAAATTTAAGCCGAGGTAAATGCATGGGTAGACATGCTCACATATTCTCTCAGACTCCTTTCTCAATGGGCAACAGCTAAGAAGCTGTAAAAGGAGGAGACAGAGTAGAACTAGTGTCGTATTTAATATATTAACCCTCTTGGGGAATTCTGACTATTTTAATAGGCCTTAATGTACAACAGAAGGGTGCAATTAGAATGGACTATAGAGAAATAGTGTATCATCCAAACTGTGTGCAACTATAGCATGAAGATGTAGAGACATGACTTAATGCATTTGATGTCTGCAATGATCCACTTAAACAGATAAGAGAACAAGAGCTTAAGGCAATAATATCCATTTAAAGAAAGGAATTCAAATTTTCCCTAGCTCAGGATTTGTTTTACATTAAAAAGCAATATTTTTTTTTAATGAATGAATGTACATTTACAAGAACTTAAGTTAAAAAAGAGTAAAACAAAGTTACGGAAAGAGCTAGGGGGAGAGTTTTTAAACTACAAAGGAAAGGTCAGTTAGCCCCCTTTCATTTATGAATCATTTGTGCATTAATCTCTAAAAAAGTATTATAAGTAATTTTTGCAAGCAATGTTCAGTCAATGGGTGGTTTGTTAATTGATATGAATGCTTAATATTTGAGCTCTATGACTATATTATATGATACTGGTTCTGAACCCTGACTGGATGGCTAAAACTACTTAAATTGTCATTGGAGAAGAGATTTAAGGTGTCAAAGGAACAGGGACGGAACCATTGCTCTCTCTGCCGCAAGGTGAATGCCATAACCACTATACTACAAAGCTGTGCTCATGCTTGGGTACTCTTGCTTTGACACAGGCCCAGGCTCAGTGAACCTGCATTTTTTTTTCTGAAAAGTGGAAGACATTCACCAAAATGGATTGAAAATATTCCCAGCAGAATTTATTGTCCAGTGAGGTATGAGATGTGGCTTTGAATCCCTTCAGCTTGAGGGAGGCTTATTTATCACTCAGAGTTCCCACTTCCTGGGTGAGTGCTCATACCACTGAACTATTATAAAAAAGGGGAAACAAATCCTCCTCCATCTGTGTTTTATAGGAAAATGCATCTTATGCGGCGCCCAGGCCAGCAGGTGCTTTCTAGTTTTGCCTGCCAAATCCAGCAAACAGGTGAGCTAGGCAAATAAATGTCTAGTTTACTGATTGTCAACCAGAGTGCTGTAGCCTCCTGGGGTGCTTTGATACCCTTTCCAGGGTGGTGCAGGTTGCTGCACAATGTTGGCACTCTTAGATAGGCATACAGGATTTAAGATCAACTAGAGATTTTAAATGGAATTTGATAGTGTTAAAAACATGGTGACCTGCTGTGGTCTTTCTGACTTCTTTGCAGCAGAAGAATTGCTATATTATTTTTCTGTTGTCCAAAAAGACCCCCCAAAAACTAAGAGTTGGCCTTTTGTGAGAGGTGCCTTGAGTATAGAAAGGTTGAGAACCTTTGGCCTAGTTTCTGGACATATTAATTTGGGTGAGACAGGTAATTTTGCTGCTTGGCCCTGTCAGAACTGGGGCTTGTCCAGAAGCAGATCCTCAGGCACTTGGGGGAATTGCGTGTAAAAAAACTGAGGTGCCAACAGATTATCATTGCCCCCAGGGTTAGGCAGTAGTTGGCCAGGAGTTTTCAGGATCATGATTTCAGATTTAAATATCTGTTTTATATCCCACTTGAGATAGAGAGGCCCTTCTTTTTTCATAGTTGCTGCTACTGAGTGCCACACAGACACCAATTAATTAATTAAATAAGCAAATGATGGCAACAATCCTTTGCCAGTGCATCATCCTGTCACAACTGGTGAAGAATGTCATTCTCGTGTTGACGGACTGGAACAGACAGTTCAGCAATGATTGAAGTCCCTTTTTTGTTATTTTAGTTTCATTAATAAATGTTCTTCAGTAATGGCTATTATTGTATTTTTTGGTTGTAAAATTGACCCATTTTATGTTTTTTCTTTACATTCAGGACAATTTTTTTTCCCCAATAGGTTGCATCTCCACCAAATAAATAACACTTCAGTTATAAATTAGGAGAGCAGCAAAGCAAAGACTGCATGGATTAAGTTACAAATACACAAACAACACGTGCTGTAAAAATAAACTGTTGTTCCGGACCTTCAGATTAGGTACTGAGCTGTATATTCACTTGGCATTTTAGGGGGCATTGTTAGGGAGGCACACACTAATGAGGTGTGAATCTAAATCGCTCTGCACCATAGAACATTTACCTCTCGGGTTCCCATCTTAGATCTTTCCTTATGTGGCAGCCCTGTGAAGGCACTTCACATTCAAGCTAATTTGCTTTATATAAGACTAGGTAGATATGATTTTGTAATTAACTGTAATGCAAAGAAATCTGGCTTATCATTTATCATGATTAGTTTAATATTCTGTTTAATGAGTTTTAAAACATTGCTAGAAAGCAAAATGCATACCCCGTGCATAGCTGGGATGCCCATTAATCCTAATAGCTAATAGCCAGACTAATACTATTGTCTTTGTTGATATAGTTCCTTTGATCCAAATGCTCTTTACATCATTAGTATACCCAGGAAGCATGTCACTAACCCTTATAAGTTGTGCCCAATCTCAGATATGCTTCCCCAAGAATGCCAGCATTAAACAGTGTTTTCTTTCTTTTCTTTCTCCAAAATAGGGCCAGTTCCAAAGCCCATTGAAGTCACTAGAAAGATTCACATTAACTTCAGTAGAAGGCAGGGTAGATTTGTACCTAGTAGACTAACCAATTCAGAGATGCATATACTTTTTAAAGCAACAGTTCACTTACGCAGCTTGCTGTTGCTTATGAAAACTTATGCATCTGTGAATTAGTTAGTCAATAAGGTGCAACTCTATCCTTCTTTCTGCCTGACTTTAGACTAGCACAGCTAACTACCTTTCTACTGACTTCAGTAGTCTTTGGATCAGGCCCACTACTGGCAAGGTAACAAGCATTCCTAATTTACTGAACTATCATTTTGATAATTATGATAATATTTTTGTTATTTTCAAAGCAAATGCTTTCTGTCAATTATGATCACGATTACAGTATGCATCACCTATCTTGGAGATTGTTCTCTCAGGAAAAATGGCATGTACCCATCTGATAGTTAATGAGTCAGCATCCTACTGTGTAAATACTTCAGTTCTTGTGGGGCTGATAGGGAGGTTTCTCATGAAGTTGTCTGGCCAGGTTGGTATTGCATAGCCAAATACGTTTGGATCAGGCAGGGTGGCTTCTGAGAAACAAATTGGGGAGAAAATGGCAGCGTTTAGAGCTGGCTAGAAACTTTCCAACAAAACAAAAGTTTCTTCAGAAAACCTTGTGTTTGGTCAGAAATACTGTCTGAAACATCTTGTGTTTGATGAACCCACTCTGCCTTTCTCGTGAACAGCCTCCTAGGCACCTTATGCTTACAGGGTCTGCAGGTTCAGGGCACATGTGCCATGAAGCGTGATTTGAGGCTGAGGCCCCGTAATGCTTCCAAGGTTCTCAGCTTTGGGGCAGACTAACTATACATGGACTTCCCCATGGTTGGGGATCCTAGTATTCCAGTATTCACAATCCTGGGGCAGCCAGCCATGCCAGGACTTCTGATCTCACTGCCTTGCTACTCGAAAGCCTTGGAGTCCTTAGTGTAACAACTGGGTTAGATTGCTACGTCCTATATTTTGTGCATTGCACCTGTAAATGGAGTGGACTCTCCTTTCCTGCTAGACATGCAGCTAGTAGTCTTACACTTTGGAGACGGACACTGTGTTCATGGGTGAATCCAGGATGTACTAAAGGGAGGTGTGGCGTGCCACCTTGCACTTTTTGGAGAAATGGGGGATGAGGCCTGGCTGCAAGTCTACAGGTTCATGGGGGACGCTGGGGAGTTGGACAGGAGGCACCACTGATAAGGCATACGGCATCCTACTTTGTAAAGCATCCTAATTTGTCAGCGTCCTGGTCTCCCTGCTGACCTGAGGGTGGGTGTGGAGGGTCCAGTGCTGCTCCTGCCCCCTCTAGCTGGGGCTGTGAGGAGAAGCTGAGTGGGGTGCTGGGCTCTCCCAGGAACAGCGGTAGCTGTGCGCAGTTCCTTCCAACCAGTCCCTACTCACTGCCTTCCTCCCTTTGTACGCCTCACGTTCTCTACTAGCTGGAGCAGGTACTGGAAGGAGAAGCCTGCATGCCACTGATGCTGTACTCTGCCAAGCCTGGCATCTTGCACAGCTGCAGCCTGCATCTGGATACGGGCATGAATGGCTTTGGGGCTCCCCCTGCACCTGGATCAGCTGGGGACAGTGATAACAGTGTCCAAAGGGGGGTGCATTCACCCAACTGAGCCCTGCCCCACCACGCTCAAATGGGCACTTTACTGCGGTTCATTTTGTTCTCTGTATTCACTACAGCCTATTCAGATGGAAAACATTTGGTTTTCACATTACCCATGGAAAAAAAACAACTTAGGACTTTGCCATGTTTATGCTTTTTATTCATTTTTATCCTCTCTCCTTTTTTAGAGGACGTGGAAAAACCCCAGCTCAGAAATCACTTAATATCTGTGCTCCGAGAGCCCAATAGAAGCTGTGTTACACTGTTGCTCACCAGGGCCAGAATAAAGTTTATTACTAATAACCTTTATTTTTTTTTAATGTGTTTGATGACTAACTTTTATTTTGGCTCTGCTCTGGGCCAAAAAGCTCAAAGGAACTTATGTTATGCTCTCAGCAGAACTATTTATATCCTAAGACTTGCCTGTGGACTACTTTGTCAGTTGGTGTCCTTCCACCTGCTCTCAGTGCAAACCTAAAAACTTTAACCAAAAACTGCTGGCCTTGGCAAATTATTGAAAGTCCCTCATTTTTTCCTTTCTTCATACCTCAGTTTGTCCCCTCTCCCTGTCTCAGAAGGCAACACAGAACTAAAAGTTTCTTTGTGCATATATTTTGCAATGGCGTCTCTGAAGTCAATGAAGCTCTGTGAATTTTCACAGGCCTGCAGCTTGGTCCAGTGATACTTAGGCCACTTCTGCATGTGCAGGTAAAGGCACAATGGGATCTAGCGCATGCTCCCCACAATTGTACCTCTTACCATGCCATACAGGCATGCCTGCCTTATTGCTGGTGCAGGGGGAGCCTGATGCTGGGCTCCCCCTGCACTGGCAAGAAGCAAACTCCCGTGCCTGGAAGCCCACTCATTTGAAGGGTTCCCAGCTGCAGGGGCACCCCATGCACCTCCAGGGCTGAGGGATCATGGCAGCCACAATGTCTCCAGCTCAGTATTTCATGAAACCTCTGAGCCCTGGGGATTGCAGCAGCCGTGATCCCTGGAGTTTGTGGGTATGTGAAACCCCTGGGCCCTGGGGATCAAAGCAGCCTCAACCACAAGGCCCAGGGGTTTCATGCTGGCTGGGCTTCCCTGCTGCTGGGGGCCCTGTCATCTGAGGGCTGCAGGGAAGCCCTCCCCAGCCAGAGGGGAGACATGCAAATTAAAGCTCAATAGCAACCCACTTTATAAGTTAAAAAGGTCTAACTTTATAGCTGGTTGGAGCGTTCTATTGTGTGACAACTACTTTGCACATGTAGCTGGTCATAAGGTAACTGCACAATTAACCAGTTAATTGTGCAATACCTGCAATGTGTTGAGAGGCCTCCATTCGACATATTTCTCTAAAGGAATTATAATGATCTGCTCTCCAGGTTAATCTAGATGTATTTTTTTATGTTTTGTTACTTCCTAGTTTAAAAGGCCAGAAGTGACTGTTACGACTAGCTCTGACTTCCAACATAGCAGAGGTCAGATAGGATCCTGATATCCAGCCAGTGTCATATGGATGAGCTACGTTCTTATGCTTTTGGCATACGCTGCTTTAACAACAAAGAGACCCATTTGAAGTACCTGGATAGTACAGCCAGTTGAAATGTCCCCAAATTTGATTTTTCGCAGAATTATTTTGTAGCAACTTTGAATTTCAGTGAAAAAAAGGAAATAAATTATCCTAAAAAAATTAACTAAGTCCCACCTTCAATTAGTTCTACTAGTAAGATTAAATAAGAGAGCAATCAAGAAGTCCAATAACAAATTTCTTTGGGAACTCTGTCAGACAGTAGTGAAGAAATGCCCAGCTAGCATAAGCAGGCACCATACAGCTGGAGCTGCCTTTATTAACATGAGATGTCACATCCAGATCCTGCCCAGTTGGCGTTATTAATTATCCCATGGCATTTTTCACATGAAAATCTATTATCCTGACCACATTCTAATTTAAGCAAATGGTTCTTGTCTAATAGAGACAGCTGTCTGTAACCTACACTTCCTCCTTTAGTGTCATTAAAGTCTCATTTCAGGAAAGGATCCTTATTTCAGGCAGAACTTAATTATATGCTAAAAATTAAGCACATGAACCAATGATGTCCTGGATAGGAGTGGATTAACTATGTACTTACCAAATCAGGGCCCAAAGGTGATTCCTACTCTTAGAGAAGCAGTGGGCACCTTCCAGTGATGTCAGTGGGTGCTGTACTGAGAAATAAGTGTACTAGATACAAAGGGAATGCAGATGTGATTAACAGTGCACCAGTGAACAAGAATAATCACCATAAAAAGTGTTTAAAATATGTATTGAAGTCACAGACAGAGAGAGAGAGGATGAAACAGCTACAATAATTGAAATGGGAACATAATACACATATATATATAAAACCACTTTTTTCTTTCCCTTTTTGCAGTATGTTCACTTTTAAGGAAAACACTGTTTTTGGTAGTCATGCTGATATTATTAAAATGGTGTTAAGGTTGCCTGTTGAAGCATAAATAATTATGGGAAATGAGCAAACCCCCAGCTCCAGGGGCCTATGGGCAATAAGACTAAGTAATGCACTTTTGAGCAGCATCACACTATGTTCCCCTGTCAGTCTCAGTAAATTTAATTTCCTGTGACTGAGGGAAGTTTCAAAGCGTCTCACATGCAACAGGTTGCCCCTGAGCCCTGGGTTGGGAACCACTGCTTTGGATGTTCAGACATTGCTGTTGTGGGAGTACCGTCCTGCTTCCTTTGGGATAAAGCATGACAAACAAAAGAAAATAGAAAAATATAGCAGAAGGAATAGCAATTCTTTATGTAGTACTCTTACATGCAGAAGAACTCGATTGTGGATGGAGATTGATTTGCAATATCCAGAGGTGTAAAGCATTAATTTGATATGAGGAAAAAAAATGAACTAGATAATCTGGGCACCTCTTGTGTATCTTTTTTGGAAATCTACCTACGATACATGTAAATCATAGCTCTGAAAACAGACGAAAATATGCTGCAGCATTAAAGAAAGCCCACATCCCATCCGTGCATGTCACAGAGCATGCTGCGATAATTTAAAACCATTACTCAGCGTAGGATGTGATGTGTCAGGGAATAAATATACAAATCTGATTAGATACATGTAGTAGCTTTGTCTACTTAATATCTAGTCTGAGAAATTAGTGGTCATTCAGCAAAATGGTTCTGTTCCAACAGTAGGAGTTTTCAATTATTAGAGCTAGATCTGATCCAGGGATAATTTAGCATCAGCACATTCCTGATTGAAGACTCTCTCCCACAAAGCATCTGACAAGCCTAAGAAGTTATTTTCTTATGCTGTTTACTCACAATTGATTTGTTTCCCTGCTTTGCATTTCCCTGTAATTAATATTTTATCTCTGCTAATTTCATGCTATTCTTTCTTTTGCTTGTTATAATTTTTGTCTTGAATTCTTTTCCCAAGCCAGGCAATGCACAGCGAGATTGAGATTCATGTGGGAAGAGTGAAGAAAGTAAAAGTTTGACTGCTTTGCAAACACTCCTCCTTCTTCCCTTCCCCCAACAGCAGTGATTCAGAGCAAACATGTCAAATGTATGGGAGCTGCTAATATTGTTTCACGTTGTTGTAGTTCAATATTGTATTGTGTAAATTACAACAATAGATAGGTCCCAAATTTCCCATTCATGGACTGTGCAGGGTGCTGTATAATCACAGTCCCTGTCCTGGACAAACTCAGAAAGAGAGAGAAGACAATACAGAAGCAAAGCAACATGGTGGTGCCATGTTGTTAGCATCATGCTTTGTTGCAGTTGAGCTGGGGGTTGTTTTTAGTTTGGCATGGGGAGGAAGGAGCACAAGGAGAGAAATGACAAGCACAGGAAAGTGAGTCAAAATAAGCAGGAAAATAAAGGCAGGGAGAACTGCAGTTTTTTTCTTACTTTGTGTGTGCAGACATGTGTAGGTGCCACACCAACGGTAGTCAGAGAAACTAAGTATCTGTGACAGCTGAATGGATAGTTATGGTGAGCGAGTGGTTTGTCCATGATGAATGTGCACGCAGATATAGGTGTTGTAGGCCTTTATCGGCGCACAAGGATGTTTGTAGGTTCCCCTTTCAATTTTGCCCTGGCACATGTTCGAGTGAGTACCATGAGTGTAGCGGGACCTAGGTCAAGCGGCCACACAGGAATGAGGCCCAGGTGCCACCCTCTCAATGGGTGTCTAATTCTCCTGTTGCTGTAGCTCACCTGCCACAACTTGGTGTTACTGCAAACAATCTGAGGAGGTGAGGTGGTGTCTCATAAACTGAGGTTCATTGAGATGATATGGAGTGCGATGTCTAAAAGTCTTCTGTAGGGCTCTGCCGCCCCTACACCCCACCCCTTTCCACCTAGGTGTTGTCGGTGATTGATGTGGACACCTGGTCTTGTTAGGCATCCGACTTTAATGAGCAAAGGTCTGCGATGCAGAGTAATGAATATACCACTATAATTCAAATAATATTGTTTGTGCCTACTTTAGACCTCTTGCTGACCTAGCAGCGTGCCTGTTGTATCACCTGAGGCAATCGGGGCTCTTTGGGATCTACCCTCTTGTACGAGCTGAGTCTGAGTAGGTTGTCCTGTCCTGGGCAAAGCCCCTTGGATAATATGGGACCATGGGTACCATGAAGCCCCTCGGGGCTCCTAAGTGTGCCTGACCTCCAGCAGCTGGGGGATGATCAGGATGTCAAGTGGAGGGCCAATAGCTTGCTGGTCTTTGACCCAGATCCTTGCTTCTGATGGAGAAACATGGAATAAGCCAGCGCCTCTGCTTGTGCTCCCCTTTCATATGGGGCTGGGGCTTTTTTATAGCAGAAGCTTCAGGTTGGCCTGGGCTCATCTGGGGCTCTGCTTGCCCCTACATGCCCTGCAACCATTGCCAGGTGTGAAAGCCCTCGAATGGCTCATCAGCTTGCACTTGTGGCTACTGGACCAGGAAAGGGGCCGGGCCACTTGAAAGCCTGCTCCCCACTAGCTACTTGTCTCACCCCAGGAATGCGGAAGTGGCAGGGTACCCCATCATCCTGTGGGCTCACTGCTCTCTTGCCAGACTGGCTACGAGCACGCCACCTGCGGAGTATGCTTGCAGGCGTCACCTCGGTAAGTATGGGGCTCCGTCAGGTCCGTGCTACAGTGAGGTTACAGCTTCTCCTCTCGTGGTGGTATTTCCGGGAGCAGTCCGGAAGAGCTGATCCATCAGTTTAGGCTGAGAACAGGGATGGTTTCTAGATGTGCCATTTTCAGTACGGGGGGGGGGTACAAGCGACGATTAATGCGTTCAAGGACTGGGAGCAGTAAGCAAGACATACAGATTAAGAAAAATAAGGGGCTGGCTGACCAGTGAGTGAAACCATAGTCTTTATATGGTTGGGAAGGAATATATATTTCTTTCCTCCTTGTGTCAGCTCTAGCTTACGTTACAACCCTAAGAGATCAAGCACTGCACAGGTCCATTGCTCCTAGGAGCAGCCCAGCGAGCAGCTTGTGGCTCAGAGAATCCCATCTCCTCCTCTTGTGCTCCTCATGCGGCGGTGGTGAGGTACCTTGTGCTCTGCCACAGTCTTTCCCACGCCTCCCTCCCCCTTTGACATGCACAAAGATGACATGGCACTTGCATAGCACTACAGCCCTTCTCCCCACTGTATTTCTTTCTAATGTCTGGGTTTTCAGTGGGTTTTCCACATTAAGGGGGTACACCATATTCTTTTACCCCCTGCTCAGGTATCCAACCCAACATCTGCCATCTTTTCTGCCCATTTTCAGTGTTGTCCTGCCGGCTTTAAGCAGCAGTGAACAGAGCATCACAGCTGAAGTAGTCTTCAGATGCTGGAATGTTTTGCTAGGCTGCTCGGTTTTAACAGTGGATGTAGCCGTGCCACACAGAGATAATAGAGGTTACTAGCCCATTGCAGGTAATTAACATTTTTTTTATCTCTGACAGCTTCCCAGCATTCTCTTTTTTCCCCCTAGGAAGCTATGAAGAGGAACAGACATGTTTTTTTTAGCTTGCCAAACACCTGCAAGGAGGGAGGTGAAGGCTGGAGGGATGGAAAGAGGTAAGAGAGATTGCACAGAGGGAAGTAAAATATTTAGGCAAGCAAATGATTGGATCAGTGACTGGAACAGCCAGGGCCCGGCTGGAGATTAATATGAATGAGATGCTATGCTTCATTGGCTAGGTTTACCTAATTCCTTTAAACATCAATATTGTTTTTTATGGTGCAGTTACCTAACTTAGTTGCAGCTTGCTATTTAATCTATAAAGCTATTATTACCTGCACTTTGATTGGGAAAGCAGCAGGAGGATGCTCTGATTATGCCTTAATTATGGCATTGCATCTGAGCTGTATGGAGAGGATGTATGGTCCTGGC
>JAGPOW010000229.1:28376440-28389553 GCA_030014935.1 Caiman crocodilus
AGATCCTTAGATTTCTCACTCCAATTAAATTCAATGAAAGCAGGGAACCCAAACAGGAGTTAGGTGCCTCCGTACCTGTGAGGACCAGGAACTTTATGTTTCTGAAGCCCCTGATTAGAGAGAAAGAGACTTTTAATGTTATAAAGGGACATAACTTTTATAGCCTGATGTCTATACACATGCATGGAGGTAGAGGGGATGGGGGGCTAATTAGAGTGGTTCCTGGACAGCCACTCTAATTAAAATGGCTAACCATCATGTGCTTTAAGCCCACCCCCCTGGTATTTCAAAATGGCTGTGGGGGCACTTTAACTATAGATTATTTGACAAAGTTTATTTAAAGCGCCCCTATAGCCATTTTGAAATGTGAGTGTGGAAGGGGCTTAACATATGTGACAGTGAGGTGATGCTGGAGCATCCTAATTAGAGTGTGGAGCAGACACAAGTAATCGAGTTTGCTCCAATACGTGTGTAGCTTGGGTACACCCAGGGGTGCGTCCTGTCCTCCAATGACAGTGGTGATAGTCAGGCAGGGTGCTGAGGAAGGGGTCAGCTACCAGAGCGACTTCCTCCCTTCTCCATAGAGCTAGGCCAGAACCAAGTACTTAACTACGTACAATTTATTATAAGACTAAATACAGACACTTAATGTAAAACACAGAATATTTACACAACTTAACATACGATACTATGTGCCGCACACGATCCCCTTTTATACTCTTCCGAGTCTCCACCCTCAGAGTTCTCCGGACCTGGTTGGTGCAGTTCCGATTCAGGTCCAGCTGCTCCTTGCCCCCTCCCTTTGGAAAAGGGTGGGGAATTGCTTCCCCTCTGGATTGGTGGGTGGGCGCCTCCAATCAAACAGCAGACCCTTGATCCTGGGATTCAACCCGAGCTCCAAAAAGGTAAGCATGCTACACATTCTAGTGATAACACAAACAAGCATGTGTACATGTAACCGTATAAAATCTCGGCGGCCATGTCAATATCCCATTGCAGTTTGTGAGGGACGGCTATTTTGATTCCATGCCCTGTGTCCACTTTCTCCTTCTCTGCATGTGCCACGTGACTGAAAAATGCCATAGGGCTTCTTTTTGGTCATGCCTTCTGCACCACCCTACGACCCAGGCATGCTCATTAGCATAATACTAATAACCTCCCCTTCTTCTCCAACAGTGGTTATGTGACAATTTTTTCATCACATGATACATGAGGACTCAGAGTGAGGTTCCACGTGTGTTCTCCTGGTGGGGTAGTCCCATGCATGCCCCGAGTGTTCTCAGAAGTGATATTTTTATTCATATGAAACACAACTCCATTTTTCTCTATGTTGTTTTGCAAACTTAGCCATGCACAGAGGGGCTACATCTAGACTAAGTGACCTTGTGAGGTCCCTTCTAGCTCTGCTACCCTATAATCCTATGATCTCTTTCACTGGCAATTTCTTCACTGGCAAGTTTAAAGTGTCCAGTTCCCATCTTGGAGACATCTTGAATAAAAACATAAACCTCACCAGAATATTTTTTGCTGAAGTGGGAAGAACACATTTTGTTCACGTGTTCACAAAATTCTGCAGCCGAAGAGACTCAGCTCGAAGTAAACAGGGAATGGAAAATTTGAAATATGTGGATGTTTCAAAACACTATGAGCACATGACTCTAGAGGATTATAATGGAAATGGTTTTGAAACCTTAATTATAACACTGAGTATAATAATACACCAATATTTTTTATTCTATAGTAGTTTCAGCTCCCATGTGTTTTTTACTAGAGTGATGTAACTATTTCCTTATGAATGGAAGGGAAACAAGGCGCATTATAAGTCAGATTCTGTTTTGGCACTATTCTTATAGCCTCCTAATTCTGTTCTTTACTTACATTAGTATAGGACTGAAACCAGGTCATCTATTATGCTATATCGTCAAACCTGTTATACAAAATGGCAATTTCCCAAAACGACTTGCTGAAGTCATATCAAAGTTTAATTAAGGAACATTTAATTCCACTCAGGGAATTCCTATGTTCAGGCATAAGAAGCACCGTAAAAAGTGGTTCTTTTCTTCCATGGAAGTAGCCTGCTTATTACAGAAGAAAATTAAAAGACATGGCGCAATTGTCTGAGCCCTTGGATGTCTGTCACAGATAATATTTTGGCATTTCAGATTCCAACTTGCCTTCATATCTTGGAGTTGATGATTTTGCTCCTTTTGCATCATTTCATTCCTATTGGTTTCCTCTTTATTTTGGCAGGTTTAAGCCAGCTGCAAAGAAATCTTGAGAAAATAAGCCTCTGAAATAGAAAGGGTCAAAAACTTCTTTAAAAGATAGTCATGGAGAACAAATATTCTCCAAGAAGTGACACTGCTATAGGAAACATGTCTTTACTGATGTCATCTTTGAAGGATCGGGAGCTTACTAAAATGATTTTCTGTGACCCGCGGAAACCAGGAGAGACTAGTTAACAGGTTGCTTGAGTCCATTCTTTCAAGTGCTGTAGAATAATATCTGTAGTATTATTGCATGCCAAGAGCAATAGCTTGTTAAAAAGACACTCGACAATGCAGAGAGCACTGCAAGCCAGCTCCACGCAAAGTGACAGACTTTACCTTCAGCACTCTCCTGATTTAATGCAAACATGTTTTTCATTTCTGGCTGTCATAGATTTTTGTGGGAACGGGCTGGTATTATAGACACCGAATACAAAATCATATGCCTTGTCATACTGGCTAGGAAGATAACATATCACCAGCTTATCAGGGAAATTAATCAACATACAGGAGTGTGGACAAGCTGTTTATAGTCAGGGTAACTCAAAATTAAGTAATTGAGAATGTGGTTAACTCACAAGAAGACAGAGGCACTAGAAATAGATGCATTTGCCTGCACTGGCCAAACACTACTTTTGCTGCACAAGTTGGGATGGGGGTGGGGAGAGATTATGAAAATTAATATAAAGCAAATTATTTATTGAATGTAAGAATGCTCTGTGAATTTTGCTGCATGTTGCTTTGACTTTCTGGCTGCTTGATTTCGTATGGTTTGTTATGCATGAATTTTGCTATGTTTATGAGTGGTTTTTTAATTATTATTATTATGTTAGGAAAGAGACATTTTCAGGAGTGTGCAGCAAGCATCACTTTCCAGTTAGGGACCTACACCCATGGGTGGCTATTAAGAGGATCTCAACAGCCATTCTCAGCAGGGATGGGGGGTGTGGAGCTGGTTTGAAAATCAGGCCATTGGTAATTTTCAGTACTTGTCAGGGAGCCCTCAACTGAAATAACCTCTACTGAATATCTGAATCACAAGAGCATAAGGAATGTTTTTCCTTTTCTGTCCTCCCTCTGTGGAGTCCTCAGTACAGGACTTTTCCTTAATCCTACCCTTCCCTTTCTCTCAGAAGCCTTGCCTGACAAACACAGCTGGGAGAGACTCCTTCTTGAGCACCTCAGTGCTGCTACTACTCAGAGGCATTTCTTGGCTCTCGTGAGATGTTGCACATGGCTTTCCACAGAGCCACAGGTCTCTGCCAGCCAAAACAGCACCAGAGCATGGCATGGCATGACTACCATGTCTGTTGTATGAGAGGGTGAAATTCAGATTTACCTAGATGTGAAATCCTTTCCTTTAGGAGACTGACATACGCTCAAGGTACTTCATCTTGCCAAATGCTAAGTACTGCCGCTCTGATCCAGAAAAGCATTTGAGAACCTGCTTTAATATAAGCACGTGAATCGTCCCCCTGGATTACTCGTGTACTTGAACTTAGCCATGCGCGTAACAGAGCTGTGCAAAAAAAATTGAATTTTCTGCTCACCAGTCAGTCTGAAAAAAATTAAAGAAAAATTTACAGAGGGTCTTTTGCGAGCACAAAATAGCCATTTTTGAGGGTTTTTTTAAATGAACATGAATCAGTATTCTAAACTGAGCAAATGGCAATGAAATGTTAGTGTTTTAATTTTCCAGCTAATTAAAGCTCAAAAGCCATGTCATTTTGGGGTTGAACACAGTGCTTCATTTGGGATTTAAGTACTTTTTTTTGAAGTTATAACATTTTACTTTATTTAAAATTGCAGAAAAATTCAAACCAAGTTTTATAAAGTTGAATAGGATAGGGATATTTTGTTCAAAAGTGCCAAAATGAAATATTTTAACATTGACAATTATTTGGTTTGGTTCGGTTTTGCTTTGTTTTCTGAACAAAAGAAGTCAGTGAATGACAGCCTCACAAAGCATTTTTGGGTCTATGTATCTGATTTTTTGGGGTCAAAAATAAGCTTGGACCAAGCTATTCTACTTAGTCCAAATGCTGAAGGACTTTGCTAGGTTGGAGATGAAGTTAAACCACGTGCCCGGGTTCACACAGTAGGCTGAGGATGAATCTGAGCCGTATATCAGAGTCCTCCTGGTTGTCAGGACATACAATCTCTTCTAAGACACCGCCTTAGCTAATTCATGCCTTATTCAGAGCTAGAAAATTATTATTAAAAAAGTATTATTACTTGTATTGCTGTGGCACGTGGGGACCCCATTTATAGATCAGGAGACTCAGGTGCCATACCATCAACAGGAAAAAAGTGCCCACATAATCCCTAATAGCAGTCTAAGTCTGAGATGAAAAAAGGCAAACAAAACACGAGATGGACATAGGAAGACAGATTGTTTTTTGTGCTCCTTCATGAGATAAGGCAGGTCATTAGGAGAAGCAACTGTTCCTGCACATCCCTTGCTTGACCAGTGTCACAAGAGTGGTGCTAGAAGTAGTGGACATCAGGAGTGAGACGGGACTAGGGACTGGAGAGGCAGAGAACAGTTGCTGGGTGAGCTGGGAAGGGATAGAGATAACTCTGTGAGGTTCAGCTGGGGGTATACTGGATTTCATCACAGGACGGGGGAGGGAGAGCGGGGATCTGAGGCAGGTATGCACAGCCCAAGGCAGCTGCTGTAGCTCTGTGCCCTAGCTCTAGAACTGGGAACCCTATAGCCACATTCATGACCTCCTATAATGTGACTAATAAGTCATACCTTGCCACAAACCTAAATGGCCTGGGTGTAGTACTGTACTAACATAATTCTATTTACATTCAGTGTGCCTCTTTGCACAATCCCACACCTTATAGACCTAACTCTTTGGCTGCATCCAGATGAGCAGGGGCGTGCGTTTGCACCAGCACAAATTGTAGCAGCATGAATTTGTGCCACTATTTTGTGATACAGTACACATACCTGCATGTACCTTTTGTTGCAGGCCAGGCCCAGCTCCTCCTGGCTCCTGGCCAGGCTCCAGGTGTTGTGGGGTCAGGGGCTGGCTGGGGCACAAAGTTCCTTGGTGAAGGGCTAGCCAGCAGGTACCCTGCATCCTAGCCAGCCGGAGAGTGCAGAGTCCCTGTACTGTGGCACATGGAGACGGGGGACCGCCAGCCCTGGACTGCTGGCTTCTCTGTCCCTGTGTTTGTCCCAGCACACATTATTTTCACATGCTTTGAGCTGCTATTTTTTATCAGGATGCTTGGTTTTTTTTCTACCAGGAAATCCTGTTAGCAAATTTTGCCCCCATGCTGCAAATCATCAGTGCCGCACATGGTTTAACGTTCGATGGGTGCAGTTTGTGGTGCCACAAACCACATGTGTCTGTACATCTGGATGTGCCATTTGAGTCTTACCCTGTACAAATTAAGGGTAAAAGACCATCTTCATTGAAATCAACCATAGAACTCCTTTTAATTTTAGTAGGCTGAGACTGCCTGTATTATCTTTGGAGAGGAACTTATGTGCCTTGACATTAATAGGATTACTCATATCAAACCAGAGAATGTGCTTTAAGAACAGTTCAATATTTGCAGGTATTCACCAAGTCAGATGTATGTGGTACAGGAGTAAATTAGAAATAAGAGGATTATATAAATACGTTTCACATTATATTATGCCCAAGACAAAGACAGGACAGAAAAAAATCAGTATTTTCAAGCTTAGGTGCCTGTTTTCTTAGGCGGTATGCATAACATAGTGAAAGAAAGTCCCTGCTGCATGCCATTTACAAGTCTAAACAGGGACCGTCTACATGAGATGATTTATTGTGTAGGAGCATAGTTTACAGCACAGCAAGTATGTGCGTCTACATTCATGCACGCTTACTGCTCAGTAAATTACACTACTTGCGAGTAAATTTGCTACCTGCAAATGCAAGTAGCAAATTTTCTTGTGAGCATGCAAGCATTTTGAGCCCTGGGGCATATATGCAAGGAGCCTGAGGCCATTCCAGGCCCCTGTGTCCCCCTGGGCAGGCTGCAAGCTAGATGTACCAGCCTGACTGCACCTTGATGTCACTGCCTGGCACCTCAGTGCAGTGAGCCTGCCAGGCCCATCCCAGGCCCATGCCATCTAGGCCTGCAGGCTGCTTCAGGCTCCTGCCAGGCCTGCCAGTGCCAGGTCCAGATGCAGGCAGCTCCTGGCCACTGGGGCCAGCTGCTGCTGTCTGCAGTCCATCCCTAGCAGTCTGCCTGGAATCTGCAGGTGCTGTGGGGCATTGCCTTGCTGTGAGCCTCCTAGCCCCGTGCTGTACCCCTGTGCACCTGCCCAGGACTGGCAGCACAGGGACAGCCAGGCAGAGACCTGGAGATCCAGCATGGGAACCCCAATGGCCTCATCACTGCCCACACCCATGCCCACCGCCTGGGGCCCCAGTTGGTCACAGGAGGAGGCTGGTGACTTAATGGTGCTGTGGGGCAAGGTGGAGGTACAGCACCAGGCTGCATGTGGTAGGCCCATACAAATACAATGTCCATGTGTATGAGGGTCTGTTAGGTTAGATGTGGGAGCACATGCCCTTTATGTGACAACTAACAGGTCCTCACAGCCCAGGACCCAGAGAGCAGCTGTGCTGTGTACCGCAGCATGGGTGGCCTGACTGAGTCCCCCATGCCAGCCTGACATATGGGGTAATATGTCACTGGAGGAGGGCTCCTTGGGGCACCAGTGGCTCATCCCGCTGAGCCTCCTGCTTGCAGCCTCCACCAGCAGCTTGGGAAGCCTGAGCCAGCACCTGCCCCAACAGCTCCGCAGCTCCAACATCCACCACAAGGTACAGCTGGCCATGTCACTGCCAGCTTTCAGCAGTGCCAACTTCTCCATGGGGGGAGAAGAGCGGGGCCTGTACCCCACACCCTGCCATCTGAAGAATCTGCTCCGAGCTGCACATTGTCATCATTAGCAGGAATTGAGCAGAGCTACTGGCTGCACCAGCCCCAGCCATGTGGTAAGCTGCATGCTGGGGAGAGGCCACAGTTCACAGCCAGGATGTGGCTTCAGGGTCACCGCCATCCGCATTCAGGACCCTATGGATGCACTGGCTCCTCCAAAGGAGAACCCAGGATCATACTGTCCTCCTGGATCAGCTGGTGATGGCATCAGAAGACTATCTGGGGGAGGACATGACCTGCGAAGAGGCATGGGACCACTGCGAGAAGGTATGGGACTGGGCAAGCTGGGAGTTCTGGGTGCAGCTTCTGGCCCTAGAGCACAAGCAGCTGGAGGCCCTGTAGGAGCAGATCATGATCCTGGGCTGGGCACTGTAGACCACAGATAACAACTTCTCGGTGCTGGACACTGTCTTGGCCCTGGTGGTCAGCTTTGTGCCACCCACTGCCTGGCCCTTGACCCTAGCCCCACCTGCCCCCTGGCAGCTGCCTGCTGCCCAGAAGCAAACCTCACCCTGGGCCTGGAAGGAGGTCCAGCACCACCTGCACCACCCAGGAGCCCCTGCCCTGTCCCCTGGCCCAGTTCCCCTCCCACACAACCCCCTTGCTTGGGCCCAGGCCTATCGCTCATTCTAGCTTCACATGGGTGTGGATCTAGAGCTAGCTACAGTGGGGCCAGGACCACATGCTGGCCTTGCTGGCCCTGCACATCAGCTGCCAGAGTGGGAGTTGTCCACACTGAGGGACTATCAGCTACTGTCACTCCTGGGTGAGATCCCCATCCTCTGGACTCACTGTGGCATGTACACCCACAGGGAAACAGCCAGAGGCCAGGGTGCTGGCTGCCTGTCCCTGGGATGTGCCTCCTAGGCAACCCTACCCCATGCCCCCCTCAGGGCAGGAGTTGGTAGGTGGGGTCCCCGCTGAGGAGCGGTGGGACCACAATGGTGCCCAGCTGCAAGTCCAGCACCTCCAGCATGAAGCATTCACTCTGCACCATGGCTGGCAGGGCAGAGTTGTGGAACATGTGGGCATCATTGGCACTTCCCGCACAGCTGGCAGTCATGTTTGTGAAGGCACCACAGGGGACAATGGAAGCCTAGAGCACAACAGAATGAAAGCCCCTCTGGCTATAGTAGGGGCAGCCACCATAGAGTGGGCAGGTGACAGGCATGTGAGTCCTATCCAAAGTCCTGATGCTCTGGGGAATCCCAGGGCGTGAGACCCTGATACCACTGCCAGGGGGTTGTGTATACAGAGCATGTGTACCTCACCATATTCTGGAGGGCATCACACATCTCCAGAACAGGGTCTCTGGCAGTGGCCTTACACACCCCAAAGAGATGCCCCACATAGCAGAGGCTATCAGGTGTGGCCAGCTTGAGCAAGGCAAGGGCCAGCCAAGTGTCTGTAGGAAGGGGTGGCTGCATGGCAGTGTCCTGCCACTCCAGATATTGCCAAAGCTGCCCTGAAAGGTCCTAGAATGTGGCCCAGGTCATGCATAATGCCTCCAGCCACTGCTTATTGTCCCAAGTCTACTGGATGACATGCAGCCACCAGTCTTAGCTGGTTTGGAGGGACCCGAGGCAGTGGAGCTGGAGGCCCAGGAGGGTAAGGGCAGCTCCAATGGTGGCATCTAGCATCTTGTCATCAGTGTCCCTGACAGGGTCCTTCCAAGTGGATGGATTCCAGACAACAGCTGCAGAGCAGCAGCATCTCTGGGACAGTGTGCTGCAGCCAGGCAGGTGGTCGTTGCATGTTGGGGAGCCAGTAGGACCCAGACAGTTGTGGGTCAGCTGGTGGTTGGCACAGTGGGCTAGCACAGTGACCAGCAGGAGCCTGGGGTGCTGGTCATCAATTTCAGGGGCAGACGCTGGAGCAGCCATTGTATAGGGAGGCAGAGGCAATGAGGAGAGAGCTGCTGTGCGCTACCCCTGGACTGTGCATACTGCTCCTGGCCAGGGAAGTGGCTGGCCAGGGAACAGAGAGTGGGGTAGTTTTTTCAAGATGGCTGCTGGCAGCTGGCATCCGCGGCTTGGACCCTTGAGCTCTTCCCTTGGTGTTGGTAGGGGCTCACTGCAGAGCCACAGAAAGTGGTACCAGTTTACTGCTAAGAGCAGCAAATCCGCTGCCATGCCCCTGCACGTGTAGAGGCCTGCCCGGAAGCATTTATTCGCAAGTAGTTTACTAGCAAGTAAATTAATCTTGGATCAAATACATGTGTAGACATGCCCCCAGAGAAGTAAAAATCGTTGCCTGAGGTCAGACAGAAAGTTAATGGCAGAGCCTAGTGTAGAATCCTAATCTCCTGAGTTCCAGGCCAATGTCCTGCCAATATGACTGAGTATTATATGGTGCCTATCACTGGCTGCCTTAGATGAAACACAGAAATATATATTTTTGTGTATATTACCTCTTACTGCATGCTTATACATTACTTAGTACACTTCCCACTATGGAAATACTTAAACATCTTAGTGTAGATCATTCTCCTAAACATTGCACATTTATACGTATAGGACAGTCCCCACTCCATTTGTTTGCTTTCTATTGCTCACATGCAATCACACATTTAATATGGGACCTACATTCATGCACCTTCCAGAATTAGACAAGAAAAGGGAGGCAGTGGGGAGCTCTGACTGTCCTGGGGCGTTTGTGTAACAACTATGAAAATCATGGAGAAAATGGTGAATATTATTACTGGGGTTAGTTGATTATACATATAGTTGTGGGGGTGGGAACATTGTGTGCTGCAGGAGGATATGTTGGTTCATATTTATAGGCATATACGAACATTAACAGATATGCATGTACCCAATGTGCCCATCCATCAGACCACATCGGCACTTCATCATGAGTCAGCAGCACTGAAAGCTATTGGGAGCTGTCACACACTTCAATATGTAGAGAACCTGGACCAGAGTTTCCGCCTTAAAAACCTGTGTCTTTCAAAGGGATGAATTTCCAAAGACTTATGGATGCATATACACAGCCTGCTCCATATATCCCTATAATTTGGATCAGTAGCTAAGATGCTGGATAAAAACTCCCCCCTTCCTCCTTGAACTCGCCTCTCGATGTTGTCTATCCTAGAGCACATTTGACTTTTGTTGTCAAATCACTGTTAGCAAGTGTTATCCCAGAGTTTGTAAATTCTATTAGGAGCTGTGCACCTGTTGTTCCATTTTTATCTCCACAATGTACTGACAGCCTATTCTGGGTGCCAGAGCACATCAGACCCATCCCTGGGGTGTAAGTCAGTTCGTACTGGCAGAAAGTGAAATATTGGCAGAAGGTGTGATCCTGAATTATATTAAAGCTTTTGGCATGCTTGTTCTTTGCATCCACTTCTTCTTAATTATGTCCAAGCCTACCAGATGTGTACAGAAATGCATGTTAAAAGAGTAATGTGGGCAATTCCTTCTATTTATATCTTTTAGCCTGTTTGAAAAAAAAAAAATGTTCTTGAAGAGGATCATTTGGCTTACAACTGAGTGTCAATTTGGGGCAAAAAAAATATTTAGCAGAGGTCATCTTTTTTCCTGTAAAAAAATTCCTTTTTTCTTATTTTTTTCAGCTGTTTATATTCATGATCCTACACTCACACCCTTGGGTGGTTGCCACAGCTATGTAGGTCAGGTTCTGTTACTACTGTAATAATTTGATGTTACAGCAATTAGAAGTTATCGTTGTTTTAGGGGACACAAATTTGGAGTTGTTGACTTCAAGAAACTTGGCAACAGACCTAAATTTTGAGTTCCACAGACTTGCCAATTTGCGTGGGTTTGATGCACATGGATGTTTATGGCAAGCTGATCAAAAGGGGTACAAAAAGGTCAAAGAGAAATTTTATTTAGAAGTTGCCAATATGTTCACAATTATTTTTTCTCACTCTCCAACCAGCTCCAGTTTGAGCTCAGATTAAAACCTATAATTGAAGCTTTTGGAAGTAACCATAACCGATCTAACTGCCCCCACTTGCAGTCAACTGGGGCACCCCTTCTGCCCCTCCCCTCCAACTTCAATGGGAACAAAATCAGACTATGGCTGAGCACTTTGAAAACCTAGCCCAATCTGCATGTTGGTAACTCTAGTTACCCAACAGCAGCACTTAGAGACATCCCTGGAACTGGAAAGTGAATGTTGTGTGTAGTCCCCACTGCTACATAAAGGAGAAGGGAGACTTCTA
Organism: Caiman crocodilus; assembly: GCA_030014935.1. Classification (NCBI taxonomy): domain Eukaryota; kingdom Metazoa; phylum Chordata; order Crocodylia; family Alligatoridae; genus Caiman; species Caiman crocodilus. The sequence continues at coordinate 28,387,829 of JAGPOW010000229.1, forward strand.
GGGCCCGCTGCAAGGGGAAGGATCTGCATGTGTGGATGTAAGAATTGGGGTTTATCGGCCAGGTTTTCTAAAGGATTGTTTTACACCTGATTTATTCTGGGATTTTTTAAGGAAGAAACCTGGCTTGGATGCCCAGTCCATAGAAGAGAAAGGAACCAGGAGCCACCTGCACTATGCTTGCCAGGAGGCATCATAACAGCATCTCAAAGGCAATCTTTTTGGGGGGCGAGTTAATTTTTTCCCCTCCTGTTTTTTGCCCATAAAAGCCAAACTTTTTTTCTTTTCTTTTTTTGTGTGCCCTTGGGGCTTTCAATCCTTTGATGAAGAGGTGAAATTTTCTGCAGAAAGCAAAATCTTTTCAACTAAAACATTTCTTTTTGTCAAAATGAAATTTGTAAAACAAAAAGATATTTTCCTTCCAGCTACGCTGCTCCCATTTAGGCGTTTAGGTATCTTGTGTTTGTTTGTCCCCCCCGTTCCCTACCCACTTCCAGAGAACAAGCACTGCTGCAGACAACGAGAAATATGTATTTTCAAAATTCTGGTTCTTAAACTTGCTTCAGTGATGCTGAAAACAGAATTGTCAAGGTATTTGGAGGTGCAGCCCCAGATCTTGGGTGCAAGGTGACCTAAATCCCACCCAGCAAGTATCTGCATCTTCAGGGGTCCAAGAATATTTATAAATCTGTCCTTTGTTCTTTGGATAAACTGGCCCACTTGGTTTAAAATAGAGCTGGAAAGGGCTCCCCTTATCCATGAAAGCAGTACCTGTGCATGCTAGGTCATCTTCCCAAGAAAAGCATACCTTGTTCTTGCTCACTGTCTCTGGGTGAGTTATTCCACACAAAGGTAAAGCTAGGTATTGCTATTACCTTGCTCATTAGTTGTACAGTTGTGTGTGTCTCCTGGTACAGGTCCACTGACAAATCACATACAGGTTCAGTTTCCATAGACACTGGCAGTGCTGGAAGCATCCCTAGCAACTGCTTATTTAAAGTGGAATGATCCACTTGGAAGCATTGCACTTTTCATTTACAGGTAGTAAAAACTGATGGTCAGTTCAAATGTCAGATAATTGCATTGGAAAACTATTTACCAACTCCACTGACGTTATTGGAAGCTAATTAATAAACCTTGAGATTACAAAAGATTTTTATTATTACATGACTAGGATATCTGATCCTTCCTGAGTAACAAATGTCATTTTATCCTAATCTCTATCTTATCCCTATTCAGATTTTAATAATAACTCTTAAAAATAAAGTGCCTTTGATCCCATCCAAGTGTGAGTGCAAATGCACAAGACTCATTATTTCTTAATGATATCACAATATTCAGTTTTTTAAAAGAGCACATGTCTGTGTCCCCTGCCCCTTGCCCCGCAATGCCGTGATTATTATATGCCATCTTAATCATCTGTAGTCTTGCCACTAAATAAATGGAGAGTATAGTGTCTTATTTTTTTTTGTCTTTTTTTTTTTTGCACAAGTCACATATTTGAAACACAGGAAGGAATTTAAGCTATTATTATAATTTTAATAACATTTATAAACATAATAACATTTAATAACAATTATTAATGTAATTTATTATAATTTTAATAACATTATTATTATAATGTTAACACAGTTGTGTTCCTGGTTCACAAACTTGTACCATTTTCTAAACTCTTAGTGTTCAAAACTTTATCCTCCAAAAACACATAGCAAGGTGAATACTCTTGTT
>JAGPOW010000229.1:28406364-28426550 GCA_030014935.1 Caiman crocodilus
CTGGAAGTGGTTCAAACACCAACTTTGAACACCTTCTAGAGAAACCTCGATGTTTTTCTTGCTGGGATCCTATGACCCCAGCTGACTTCCTGTCCCTGGGGAATGGGGCTGGACTCGATAATTTTCCAAGGTCCTTTCCAGCCTTAATGTCTATGGAATCTATGGAATCTACGAATTCTGTACCAGATTATACTCTGACTTTTGGGAGGTTGGGGAGTCCGCAGCAGTGGCAGCCAGAAGCCAGAAAGAGCCACTGCTGCTGCTGCCACCTGCCACCCGAGTTGCTTAGAAAAGTGCAAGGTGGGCTGGGGGCTCTTATCTTTTATGGGGAGAGGGGGCTCTCATCTCTTATAGGGGGGCTCTCATCTCTGATGGGGGATCAGCCCCTCTCAAGGCCCCCTTGAAATTCAAACTCTGGTGCCAGGTGATGATCTCACCCTTCTCTGCCCTACTTTTTCCTTTCTCCACACCCAGTCTCTACCTGAGGAGGCAAAGACAACCCGCACTGCTGTGGCTACTCCTCTGGGGTCTCCCACACCAGTGACCAGAGCCATCTCTCCCCGTGGCCCCTCTTGCTAGACCTGGGGGTATGGCAGGAGCGGGGGTGAGCTGAGCTCAAAAGTATGGTTCTGACACCGCATCTGCAGCAGAGTGCACTGCTCAAGAGTTAGGGAGTAGGGGCAGCTGGCACAGGTGCTGCTTGCCAGGGGTGAGAAGCAGCCGCAGCAGTCCCTAACAGCATCCACAGGCACCTCTGGGGGAGACTGAGGAAAGCATTCACTTCCCTGCACAGGGACTGGGCACCGCAGGACACATAAAGGGATTGCATGACACCGAGGGTAGCACCTGAGTTGAGAATCACTGGTCTATTTAGACAAGACAGAAAAGGGGATAAGTGGGCATAGCACCAAGTTCTTGATGAGGCACAGAATCCTCAGCTACATCATAATTACCTACTTTTAGATATATGTCACTTTCCAAAAGATTCACTTTGGCTTAAAACATTAAAAATTGGGGCCCAAATCTTCAACAGGTGCAAAGAAGTGGTATTCCAGCAGAGCCCGGTAAAGCCACAGACATTTATGCTGACTGAGAATTTTGATCCTAGTCCCACACAGAAGTTTGGTTTCTTTTCCTTTCCATTTTTCTTTCTTTGCTTGTTAAATAAATGAGGAGGGTGGTAGGAAGAATTCATTGATACGAGTTTTGTTTCTTTTTAAAATAATTTTATTTTTAGTATTTCTTTAGGCCACGTCTGTTTTGCCCACAATATTCCCCATTCTTTCTTTAGATGCATGCAATTTCTGGAGTTTTTCTATTTCAAGGACAAAGGACGGAGAGGCTCAGAATATGGCTTCATTGCCAGCAGACAAACTGAGTGATCTCTGCATACAGAGATCACTCAGGGCTCAGAGACCATTACTGAGACTTTCATGTTCACAGTATTGTGAGCTCTACAGACACAGCCAGTGAATGACAGACCGCTGACAGGTGCAGACTAACAAAAGCCTAAGTTATGAATAATGGCTGCTTAATTTGGCATACAATCAATGATCAATAATGAATAAGGTTACATTAAGTCATAAGCAGTAGCCTGGAAAAGTAGAATAAGAATCTATTTATCAAGGCCCCTAATATTAGGCTAAGCCAAGAGTGAAAAACTGCTTTTTTTGAAAAGTGCTTAAGAGCAGCTGAAAGTAACAATTGATGTTTCGCCTGTTGATAAGAACTGAATTGTATGTAGTCAGCTAGAGCCCTGTTGCAATAATAATGTATCTTTGCTAACTGAAGCCAAAATGTATGCTATATGTAGAAAATAAATGAAAGTGGCATTAAAGGTGCTCTAGGATGCTAACCCTGGAACACGGAAGAAACGGTCCACCACTGAAACTACCTGTTGTCAGTCTTGGTCATTTTCAAGGGACTTACATTAAAGTGCAGAAGTGTGGCTAAAAGCAAAAGGCCCCAAGCCTGTTTCAGGGGGAATATTGTGAGGGTAACAATATGAATTTTGGGGACTACTGGGTGTGCAGCTGAATGAAGGCTTTTCCCTGTGTCTCAGCAAAAGCTGCTGGTCACAAGGCTGGATAATAAATTAAAAGTAACCTCGGTAAAAGCTGCTAATCATAAGCAACTAACTTTGCTAATGCTTAAGTAAGCGGATTCTTAACAAAAGGGTAGGGTGCAAGGTGGATGATGTGTTGGGTAAAAATAGGATGCAGCCCACCAGCTATCATCAGGAAATAAAGCAGAAGTACAGCCTTGGTGATGGTGCTGAAGTCAGCGGGAAAAGTAGAAAGAACCAGCATGTAACCACAATTGACTGGGAGAAGATGGGGGTCAAAGTCTTACACATGCACTCTTAGCAGAGAGGCATGTAAATGAATGAAATGCATATGCAATACCATGCTAAGGAAGCAAACACTAAACAGAGGTAGAACTTAAGATGGGAGGAGAAATGGGTGGAACCGAAGGAGGCACTTAGGCAGGGTAAATGTTAATAAGCATAAATCAAGGTGTATAAAGTGTGAAAAGAACTACTGTTCGGGGCAGGTCCCCTGGTTCATGGGCTCTGTGTCTGCAAGGGACCCTTGTCCGAAGCTGTCTCCATTCTGTTGCAAGCTAGGTGTACTGGTGTTTGCTCCCTGTTTGCTCTGGCTAATGAGTACCAGGATACATGAGCAACTGGACCGTCATCTCCCTAGTCAGTGGATGCTACATGGAGTCAGGGTCTAACAAACATTTCCAGACATTAATCTACCCTGGTCAGCAAAGTTAAAGGGACAGAATGTGGCAAGTTGTATTCCCAGATAGTGAGGGAAAGAAATAAGTTCTTTCTCCCAGAACTGTAATTTTCACAATTACATAGGACAAGGACAAGGGCATAGACCCCAGGGAACTGGCATCTTCCAAGTCCACAGAAAAAAACAGAAAAAAAAAGTTCAGTCTGATTACCAAAGTCTTACTGGAGAAAATGCATTTGAAGGCAATCAATCAGGGAATATTTAATAAAATAGCTCATCTATAAATATTGGGTGTGAACAGGGGGAAGGGGCAGCATTCAGGTGACCTCAGTACATTCAAGATAAACTGGTGCCAGTCTGCATGCCACCTTTCTCCTCCTTTCTGTATCTCCCCAGCCATTATGGGTGAAAATCCATGTTGTGCTGTTGCAGAAAGCTAGAAAGGCATTGACATAAGTGCTTATTATTGTGCTTTTGGGGGTAATCAATGAAAGGCTAGGTGTTAGACCTGTCTCTTATGTCTTTATCTGACTTGGGTGGTAGTTATGTCTTACCTGCTGAAATGGAATGGAGGATCACTGGGAATGATAACTGTACCTTGATTTGGTGAAGGAAAAGGGTAATCATTAGGGGAATTGTAATTACCATTTAATTCTGCAGCTAAACTTGAAAAAGATATCTCAATCATAGGTAGGTTGCAGTTTTGTCTGTCTAAAAGCAAGAGGTCCTGGGTTTTTGGTAACAGTCTAGTTAGAAGGAATACTACCAAACTGCTTAATCAGGTATCTACCCAGAAACAATTTGAGCATCGCGGCCAGTCCCAGAGGTTCAAAAAGTTGAATTACTCTTCCAGACTTTAAAAAATGCTTTCAGTTCTTTCTATTTGCCTCCTGAATTTTGATCTCTTCCAGCCCTCAGGACCACACAGTGCACCTGGCCAAAAAGTGAGCTTTACTTTCAGGAAAAAAAAACCCTCCAAAAAACCAACCATTTTTGTTTGTTTGTTTTTGAAATCCTGATTTAAGGCAAAACAGTAAGACGTATTCTTTTTGTATGGAAGAAGGGAGGACATTTTCTGAAAAATTCATCTTCAGAAGAACCCAAAGATGTAACCCCAGAGGGGAACACCTGTATAAGGACCTAGGGAACGAGCCACGCAAGGAGCTGCTTTCCCGTAATGCCCAGTGCCCCTGGGAACTGGCTGCCTGTGATAGCAGAAGACCAGGCAGGCACTGCAGCCTGCATGTTTGCTTGGTTTCCAATGGACATTTCAATTTCAGAGAAACATTAAGATTCCATGCAATCAGCACTTTCTGACCTGGGGATGCTCAGTCACACATCTTCTGACCACCTCTCCTGGAAAGTTAATTTTGTCAACAGAAAAGCAGGAGCAGAGATTCTCTTGGAATTACCTGATGCCGGCATCGAAAGCTGGGTGATAAATTGTGGCAATCTGGCAACCCTGGGCTAGATTTTCAAACTAACTTTTGGCATTTCCTGTGGGAGCTGTAGAATACCGAAGTCTTTTCAAAATTTGGCTCACCTCCAGGTGCAAAACTCTCTTCGAAACTTAACCCTTACTCTAGTGTATCCTTTTATTCCATCTGCTGATGAAAACACCATTAAAAGACATTGTCATACATCCTCCTGTGAAGAACTCTTTGGCCCCAGGGCTCCGATATGGATGCTTTCTATGTTCTTTAAGTCTTAGACAAAGTATGAGGAATCTGTCCCTGAAGCATCTAAAGAACAAATAGAAGGGAATATAAGATCCAATCATAAAGGACAGTCAAATCTTTTTCATCAAACCTTTTGATGGACAATTAGGGTTTTGATAATACAGGGGAAGCTAGATCCTTCACAGGGTTAGATGACTAACTCACTTGTGAAAACTGGGGTTTGCAAAGTAACCAGGGGATAGATCAAGCCACAGCACACATTTGTTAGGGACCGCTGTTTGCTGAAGCTTTTATTGCAAAGACACCATTTATTCAGTCAGATGCCTGTGACAAGGATGAGTTCAAGCTGATCAGAGAAGTGCCACTCTTTGGAGGAAAAGCCAATGCAAGGAGCAGAGCAGATTGTTCTTAGTTTAGCAATCTGCTACTAACTAAGCAGTTTGCAAGCCCCTCAGATACAAAAGGCCTGGGTTCTGAACCATGAAGGCTTATATTCTCTGTGAATCAGATGCTGGACGGAGACATAGTACTATTTAAATGGTTGTCAGTGGGGTTGGGGGAACACAGACACACTAGGCAGCATGTTACTAATGAGACCACTGACTGGTGAGCAAGAAATATACACAGTGCCATTTGCAGCTGACACATGCATAGCTCTTACAGGCTCAAGCAAATGCAGGTTTTTGTGTGATTCATGTTTAGAGGAAGGTGATCCTAAACAAACCTGCTGATAGTAGTATGGAGAATAAGCATACAGCAAATCCAGGGGCTGAATGAAGAATTCTGATCATTATTTAGCCCCTAGGTAGTATCAGAACTTGAAGTGGCAAACATTTCAGATGATGCAGTAAGGTCTTTTCCCATAAGTGCTTGTTTTCCACAAGCAACAGTGATACATCCAGGAAGGGAATCCTAGAACAACTCTGCTTGTCCGTGCCAACAGAAGAAAATATGACTCCTGTAGCCTAGGCTTCTTTTATCTGGACCACAGTGGACACAACTAAAATAACTTAGTTTTTCACTGATCTAAGGAATAACCTTCTTTTTGTATGGACATCCAAAAGAAATATTCAAAAAAATGAAATGTTTGCTAAATCCAGTTAAAACTCTTTTCTAGATGATCCTTCCTTTGGCATATATATTTCCTTTTTACTGATGTACGGTGCCTTACTAATCCAGAAAATTCATTGCTTTCACCAGAAGTGCTTGGAGAACAAGATATTCATCAGCATAAGATGTGGAAGCACACTATCATCCTTAAGACTTGGAAATATGATGTATTAACATCAATGCATTTATATTGCTTTAGGGCATGGATGAAATACACTAATCTTGTTGCTGAGCCCCAGCCCAAATCTGGGTCCGTGTCCGGTATGCAAAAGCCAATACGAATACCAGGGTGGAAGTTTGAAAAAGAAAAGATTTTTATTGCCAGCAATAAAGGTGCAAGGTAGCAAGCACACCAATCACTATTTCTAAGCATCTTTTATACAGAAATTTTCAAAGGCGAGCAAGCATACTACTCGATGATTCGTTACAGGTGAATGATGCGAGAAGTCCTCTACTGAGCATGTCTCTATTCCTGTGTTTTAACCATGTACCTCATTTCCATACCTGTATGTTTCATTAGCATACTTTTTCTCCACCCAGGGGTGTGTTTTTTAGTATTATAATGAGCCCTTTCACCTACTTTCCTGTGTATCTTTTTTATTTTCCTTCAAGGCCCCTTGCCTGGTACACCCATCTCCTCCTTATCAGTGCAGATGGGCATTTTTCACATAACAGTCTCACAGTCTCCTCTTTTACTATGTCTTGGGAAGATGGTTCGAGGCCGTTCCCAACATTGTGTGTAGACAGATGAAAAGATACCCCAGCATAGCTACTGCAGTGTGTCCTATTGCATTATCTCACTAACAGGTGTCAGGGAAGCATGTAAAGAGACCGTGAGCATGTCTACACATAATATTAGCACACAGCAATAAACTCTGGCACTTATTGCTCTTGAGTTTATTGTTCCCGGGCACACCGTTTGAACTTGCACCTGGGACCAGAGAATTTTGAGCCAGTTTACAGCAGCCATGGCTAATAGGGTGCCTGGGTGTGGGGGAGGTCAATCTGCCAGCCTGGAGCTGCTCCAACCCAGCTGCAGAGGACTGGCTGTGTGTTCCAGTGTGGGCCTAATTGGCAGGTAGCCCCTGTACTGAAGCATCCTCTTGCCCCAGCCAGCCATGACAGTGTCTACACATATGCTGCTGTGTAGTGAAAAACTCCGTAGCAGGATAGTGCTTGTATTTACCCTGCTGAAGTGTTTATTACTTTACTCCAGCCTAATAGCCTTGCATGTGTAGATGCCGAGACATGTACTACAGAACTAATTAATCTACTCCACAGTAAACTTCTCATATAAATGCACCTTATTTATACTAAGCCGTCCAACTTCTAAATGGCTGGGTGCCATACATGTCAGGATCCCACTAGTAGGGGGCAGTGGTCTCCAGGAGCCTCATGTCTCCCCCTCACCTCCGCATCGTGCACTCAGGTGCCCCCATCACTGCACCTGTGCCTCTGCTGCTGAATCATGTGCCCAGGCACTCCTGCTACTGCAGCACATGCAAGACACCTCCCCACTGCACTGTTGGAGTTGGGTTACTCCAACTCAAACTTAGTTCTCTATCTGTGAGCTCCCCTGCTGTACTTCACCACTTAGGCATGCCAGGTTGCAGGCTCCCCCAGCAGTGAAGGGTGCACCAGTCTGTACTGACCTGCTCCCTAGGGTAGGGGGTAACAGAGGGAGGAAAAAGCTGGAGGGAAGGGGAACCTGGTTGCTGGTGCAGCTGAAAAAATGGAGGGAGCAGCAGCCACATAGGACCCCAGGGGCCATAAGTTAACCACTTGCATGCCATGGGCAGGGCAGAGGCCTCCAGTTGCACAGCCATGCACTAAGCAAAGTGTTACACTGGGGAAACTGTAGACGCATGATGCCTACAGCGGTATAACTTACACCAGTGTACTTTTGCTATTGTTTTTTCCCCCAGGTAACTTTATACTTCATACAGGTAAATTACAACAGTGTAGAGGTTTATGGTATGTGAATATTAGTTTTTCACTGGTGTTAATGCAGTTTAAACTAGTATACACATTGGGGTACATATAGGACTTACTTCTGGCTGCCAGGAAATTAACATTTATTTATTTATTTAGAACATGTTTTTTGGTACTTCTTGTTGACACTATTAGGAGGGAAAAGAAAGAAGAGTAAAGCTGTCACCCTGTAGGCAACTCATTGCTACAAGTGGCAACAGTGTGTTTCAGGTAGAGGTGGCTTACTCATGTCCAAAAAATTCATGTTTCCAATCCTGCAAGTTCGGTGTGTAGCTGTCGTATTGGAATCCAATATGGATGCTGCAAATTCATGTTTTGCTCAATATTCCAGCCCCCACTAGGGTTATAAAATTAATTCCAATGACAAAACCAACACTATTTGAACATAACATGCTTGTTGTGGTAGCCATATTGGATTCCAAGATGACTGCTGTGAATTTAAAGTTTTATTCAGTATTAGATACCCAAAGGCTTGCAAAATTGCTACATCAACCCTGTTCCATTTCAGATTACATCAATATGAAAACCCCTAATGGCGATTGTCTACAGGAGACTAACCCCTGTCACCCTTAAGCAAGCACCACAGTGGAACTGGTAGCATCACTGAGTCATGCAAAGCACGAGAGGTATGGCTCAGAATCTACAAGGTGCATCATATGTCTTGAAGTAGGTTTACAGTCAATGATTAGCCAAAGTGTACCTGCTGGAATTGCATGAATAAAACAAGGCACTGATTCAACATAGGATAGTTTGCTGAATTTGACACTTGTTATGGCAGTATTTTTTGACTGACTTGTGTTGATCCTGAGCTGCAACATTACAAAAGCCTCACTTGGCATCATTCTTGCTACAGTTCTTTTATACACAGAGGACAGATTGAGAGACTGTTAAGAAAGTCACTAAAGGCAAAAGATGAAAGGGAAAACTTACCAACATCAAGTGAACTACACACTAGGACACCAAGCAGATCATCTACTCCAGCAATTCACTGGAGGATGTGCATATTCTTCCAGAAATGTTCTAATCTGAAGGGACTGAGTCTAGTGTTGTTTGACTCAGTCAATGCAATAAATAAGCTGGCAGAGAAGAATGTAGTGATCATTGCCGAACTGGTGGTGTTAAAGATCTAAGCTTCAACACTGAATGCAGATGGGAGGAACAACAGAAGCAACAGTCTTTTGTTCCCATTTGCATGCGGAGATTGGCCAAGAAGATATTCTCCTTTCTTCTGAAGTGAGAGCAGGGCATCAAGTGTTTGATGAACTAGAAGCCAGTTTTGCACAGAAAAGTGGGTTTAGTCTGAAAGATATACTTGAAAGATACTGCAGTTTAGCAGATGAAGATGGTGAACATCCTCTGATCATACTGACGCAAATGAAGCAAGAACTTCATACTTACTACAAGACAACCATTCAGTTTTACTACTAAAGAAATGCAAATCTTCCACTTGTTGCCTTCTGAAGTGTCTCAACTGGTAAAGCCATACAAGCACATGTAATTTTGCATATAAATGATGAGGAAGGCATTGCCCTGCAGCTCAGAGAAGAGTTTTCAGACAAACAAAACGTATACTATGTTCCTGTCAAGATCAAAGCAGATTTGAAAGTTATAGCCAGCCAGCATAAAAGGACACTTGAATGAAAAGCAGCTTGAATGAAGAGCAAGCCTAAAATTGTGTTCCTGGTAGCCTTTACACATTGATCCATTTGATTTTGGAAGAGGACTATGATGAGTTAGATGTAGAAAATCATGCAGAAGATAGGAATCTAGACAAAGATGTACTAAATATATGTCAGGATTTGGTTTATCTGCAATAACAGGGCAAAAAGATAACAACAAAAGATGTTGGGTTAGGCTTACATCACACAACTAGATCTCAAAAGTTGGTACAAAGTCTCCATGCTGCTGGATGCAGCATACTGCACGACACAGTTATTCATATCAAGACCACCACTGCTGAGAAAAACCTAAATTAGTTTCTGGAAAATGGAGGTGTTATCCCAAGGAATCTTATTCCTGGTCATTTTGTTCAGTTTTCATCAGACAACATCAGCATCTTTGAGGAGCTAGAGGATGGAAAACAAATATTTCCTGCAACACAACTGTAGCATTTCAAAAAGGACTATCAAAATCAGTTGAACTTGAAGAAAGCAACGAAGTAACAGGAAGGAAAAGTACTTTGAAAGATGCACTACATGAATTTAACAAAGTCATTCTAGCTATCTTACCCCATAACAAGCCATTGAAACCAGCTATCCATAGTATAGCTAGTTCGTTCACCAGATGTCAGCAGAGCTACCATGGATACTGGGGAGAATACTACCTGATAATAAGGAAAAGGTTGTCATGCCAAGGTAGACAGTGTTTAACCAGTTTCTTTTTGTAATACTTCCCCACCATTGATTGTCGGATTATGTCCCATGTTGCCTGCACCAGCGTCTGAGTCTGACACCGTTTGTAAACCAACTGCAGATGCCTGGGACAACAGCACAGATTCCTAATGTTTGATCAGGCAGTTTGCTGCAAAGTGAAAGAACTTGTGTGAGTTTGGCCAGAAGAGATTGAGGATTAATCATTCAAGTGAGAGGCTTCCATATCATTGTGAGAGATCCTGGTTTTCTTTGTTTGAAAATCACAAATTCCCGATAAAAAAAGGCAAATTCTCTGATAAAAAAACCCCCAAAGCTGTGTTTTTCCATGATCAAAATGAAACACCACTATATATATTAAGTATCCATTGAACACAATGTTTTCTTGATTTTTTTTACAATTTTAAAGCATTTTGGAAGGCTACCAGCACCCCAAACACCATAATAAAATAAACTATAAATATACATTTTTGCCTTTGATTTTGTGTCTTCTATCATGAAAAATCAGAGCTCCCCCTACCACCTTTGCTCACTAAGATGCAGGGCCAGCTGCAGCTGTGCCCCCCGCCACTGCATTGTGGCACTGAGCAGCCTTGATAGGCAGGTGCCATTGCCTCTCACAGACCCCTGGGCAAGGCACCCCCTGTCTGCTTGGAAATTGTGACACAATATCATGGACTGCAATTAATCTTACTGGATTGCTTCTCTCCATCCAAACCCTAGGTGCAAGATTATGCCATGAAGAAGGACCAGTACATCTGTATCATTGCCTGAGTCAGTTCGTGCATCTCTAATTGAAATCCACAGTGTTACTGGTTGTGACATCAACAGCAAGTTCAGTTGTCACTCTAAAAAAAAAAACTGCTTCGAAAGTGTTTGTTCAACATCCAGGAAGTAGGCCTGATGTTGATAAAGATTTATACAGGTGTGTAGAGAAGTTTGCTGTGTTGCTGTATCAGCCATCCACATCTTTGGATAAGCTTCTGCCTACATATGACTCCCTTGTGCACCATGTACGTAGAGCCAATTATCGAGTCTCATTTGGCGAAGCGCATTTGAATCTAATCCACCATTGCCATCACCTGACCAGTGTGTTCAGCAAGCTAAAAATGATGATGATGTTTTTATCCCAAACATGCTTGAACCATTACCAGCAGAATGATTTCGTATAACAAGTTGCAAGTGCAAGATGGACTGCCAGGGACCAGCATGCTTGTACAAGCAGGTTAATGTGCCATGCACTTCTGGCTATGAGATAGCATGTTGTAATCCATATAATACTACCAAGATTCAGAGATGGATTCAGAAATCGATTCAAGTGATGATGAAATCTGAAAAACTGCAATTAGCCATTGTATTAATGTTATAGATACCTTTGCATTACTGTTGTATTACCGATTAGACTATTATGCATCTGTGTGTTTCATTGCCATTGAGTTATGATTATTAATATTGGACTTATCCACATTCTGAAATTTAAAAAAAAAAATGTCTTATTCAGTATAACTCAAACAAGTAGGCTAGTCTGAGTGATAATGTTTTAAGTATTGTAGGGCTCTAAAATTTGTAGTGATAGAATTTGTAAGGTTTTAGTATTACAGAAGTTGCCCATGAAGGAATGGAGCCCACCCAACCTGCTGTTGTGTGGCTCCTGCCTCCAGTGCCACAAGCCCCACGTGCTGAAATGGAGCCGGCCTGGTCTGGTGCAAAGGCATGCAAGAGCAGGTCAGGCCAGCTCCATGCCAGCACATGCAGGCCCTGGGACTCAGCCAGAGGCATGTTCCACTGTGGCCTCTTCCTGCAGCAGCCATGTGCACCCCAAGGACCTGCTGCTGCTGAGCTGCTGGCGGTGGGGGTTGTGCACCATGGAGAGGGATGTATGGTGGGGGGGGGGTCACAACCAAATACAAAACCAATACACACACCCACACCCCTCTATACTCCCCACAAACTCCACATACTCCCCCACCCCCACCTCCACCCCCACTTACAACCCCTGCCCCCACGCACCCAGGGGAGCTGGTGCCAGGAGGGACCTAGTGGGGTAGGCAGGGGCTGTGGGTCCGGACTGAGGGGCTATGGCAGGGCTGGGGATGCTGTGGTTTGGGAGTGTAGGGCAATGGCATGCAGGGGGCTTGTTTATACAAGTACTGCATAGTAATGGCTGATTAATCGAGTCTGCTAGAGCCTGCTAATTAGTGTGCTCCAGCAACCTCTGCATCCCACACTTCAAAATGGCAGCAGGGGCACTTAAACTAAAGGTCATTGAATGAGCTATAGTTAGAGCACCCCTGCTGCCATTTTGAAGCATGGGAAGCTAAATAGATGAGGCACTGTGGGCACTTAATGGGAGCAGGTTTTGGAGCCACTTTAATTCAAGCACCCCCCTCTCCAAGCCTGGAGTACATGTAAAGATGCCCCTAGGGAGTACAATAAGACCCAAAGGATTGTAATATATGCTGAACTCCAACCTCAGCTCTCAGGAAGCACTACATGTGTGAGAGGCGTAACAGAGATTCCCATGAATGTCAGTATAATGTTGCAAGACAGACTTTCACCACCATATGGTTTTACCTGTTTGTCTAATGTTTATGAGGCAAAAAATAAATATTAATACTAATGTGGTGGCTCGGATTATGGTTTTTACTTGACCACAAAGCCAGAGAAAGCTCATACATATCAAGGCCCTATTGTTAAAACAATCTATTAGTGCGAAATTGTCAAGAACAATTATTTTATCTTGCTGCTGTTGGAAACTGGCACTGAGCTTTCTATTCTTGTATATAAGTGCTCACCTTTCTCTCAGCTTTCCCTGTAACTCAGAGCAACACTCCCAAGACTGCTTGCTTTGGAAATGCTATGAAACGGAATAGCAAAGTTACAGGAAAAACGCATGTGTGAGCACATACACACATACACACGCGCATGCACAAACATGTTCATGGCTGAGTGAATCACTGTGGAACAATTTTAAAAAGAGAATAAAGACTGTAGATCTGGGGGAATCATGGTCTATGTGGATTGAGCTAAGGGGTTTGGACAAGTAACTTAATTCTGTGGTTTATTCCCAATTAGAAAAAAAAAGTTTGCCAATTAATTCATGGTTGTGTCACTTCTAACAGCATTTACGCCGTCTCTGGCAGAACATGGACATGTTGGGTCAGTTCCTCAGCTTCAGCAGAGAAATGCTCAGCACAGCTGACAGTAGCTAGCTCTGAGATGCTCTTCATGCTTATTGCTAGTGACGGGTGTACTACACCAATGGTTCCCAATCAGATCCCTTTAGCAGGGTACGAGTGTGGGCTCATGTGAACAATATTGGCATTCCCTAGCACTGAAAAATCATGATCCTAAGAGTAGGTCAGTAGCAGCCCAGGATTGTACTAGGCAGTGTTGCAGGGAAGCACCCGAGAATGAATGCAATGTACTTGTAGTGAGATGCTAGGTGTATGTGTGGAGCACCTTATGAGATGCACCATGTGGAGAGGATATGACAAGTCTCACTGAGGTGCTCCTTAGCATGGGCCTGAGGTGATGAGGATATGCCATAAAACTTATGTGATTAATTTAAGAAATATATAATATTACAACATAACCTTTAGGGTTTTTTTTTTTTATTTGCCTTCTGGTAGGACTTTGAGGGATGCTAGTACTTTTTTTTCAGCGGTTCTCTTTATTTCTGAGAGCACCTTGCTTTTTTAAATGAAAGATAAGTTTCCCAGGCAGGTTCTGACATCAGAAAGGGTTTTTTTTAAGAAAAACAATACATAAAGGCTAATGGTTCACTAGTCAGAGTGGGCAACACTGTGAATTAAGAGAAAAGGACAGAGGTAAGAGACGTGGGTTGCATTTTGGACTTTCTGTAAGTTTGTCTGTATAAACTTAGCATGGTCATATTTGTCTAAGTCTTCTCATCTACATGAAGGGGATGATAATGAGTTTCACTACTTTCCTTCAACAGCTAAGCATTTTGCAGCATTTTATTTACTGGAAATCTCTTTAAATTAAAAGTATTCCCCTAGGAATGAAAATTGGCTTTAGCCACAACCTGGGACTTCCAGGAAGGTCTCTCCCCATTATGAAAATGCTTGGAAATATTGAAGTTTAAAATGTCTAATGACTTAAAACATTTAAGCAACTGGTTAACATTATTGTGTACTGTTAAAACAGCAGCAGTGGTTCATTTTAGAGTCAAGTGACAGCAGTAAAGGAAATGGCTTATACATTTGCTCATGAAGCTCTTCAGAATTTAGAGTTCTGTACATCTGAACAATTTCTATTATTGGGTATTAGATAAATATATCTATGTCTAGATATACAGATCTATAGATCTGTGTGTGTGTGTGTATTCTCCCTCCACCTCCCCTAAAAATACCCCAAAACAAAATATGTGCCTTTCTTTGGGAATATTATTTTTACTATTTTTCTTCCTGTTCAAATGAACAGCATTCATAACTTTCCAATCATTTGCGTGATATTGGTGTGTTGCATATACAGACCTACTAGATTCTGTGTTGGACTTTGATACTCTAGGATCATATTCCTTAAGGTATCCTTTAGCATCTCTGGCGCATTTTCTGGCCAAAGGATCATTAGCCCTTTTTGAAAGTGGGGCCTCCAAGAACCAGGCCTGCCCAACCTGAAGCACTTAAGCAGCCTAAACATATCTTCTCCCACAGCTCCATCTTTTCAGTCATCCTACATTCAGAGGACTAACCCTGCTTCTCCTTTGTTTGTCAAATAAGAACGAGGTGAAGAATAAAACAGAAAAGAGACACAACAGACTAACAAGTAGGTAGACAGAAGAAAAAGTCTCTCTCAAGATGCAAAGACCACAATGGGTGTGTCCAGACAAACCTGCACATGCCTCTTGCAGTGTCTCAAACCCCTTGGAGACACTGAAAGAAGCACGTGCAGGAACAGGAAAAGGTTCCCCACACTGCAAGTTTGCAGCACAGGGCATATCCAGGGGTAAAAAATGAAACAAAACACGGAGGGAAAAAAAGGGGCAGGGCATGGTTTGGGACTGTGCCCTGAGTCAATCAGAGGCTAGATCCTCCACAGAGATGCTCTGGCTGCCAGAAGCAGGTATTAACAGGAGACAATAATAACATGACATAGTCCCACCTAATGACAGAAGTGCATAACACATATACCTAACCCTCAGTCCATAACACCCTTGGACTATGGTGCACTGCATATCATTGATGCAAGTGGAGCAACTTCCAGCCATTTGAATCTGAAAGACTGAAGAATATCTGGCTTTGGAATAGCCCAGCAAAATCTATATGGGGATGTGACCATGGAGTCCTAACCACTTCCCTTGTGGTGCATGGCAAGTAGCTCAGCATGTTCCATGCTTCTGTGGGGAATTCCTTATGGGTTCACCAGCGGCACCCCGCTCCCCAGGGATTATTACTTGGACCAGTGCTCTTCAACATGTTCATTAACGTATAGCCCGGGTGTACATGGGTTTGTAGTCCCCTCTCCAATTGAGAGAATTATTGGCAGGACAGTGTGCTGTGGAGGGACACAGCAGCCCAGTGGCTGCCCCTGTAGAGTCAGGCCCAGTCAACCAATTATTTAACTATATACAAATTTATTATTACAACAAAACCATTAAAGGGTAAGGACATAGATTATATATATGCACAAATGTACAAAACAATAAACCCTATACACACACACACTTATTATACAAAAAATACAAATGAACAATAGAACAACCCAGAACAAAGGATTTTGATCAGGCAACCTTACAAGTTTACTAATATATAAACTATTACTTCAATTTATTCACATAATCTGTAAGGCACAGTCTACAAATATAACAAGCAATCCTTAGACTACCTGGGTGCCTCCCAGTGCAGGGGCTCCAACCCCAAAGTATCACTACAGGAAAGGAGGTGCGGGGGAAAGAAGAGGAGAGGGAGACCCCAAAGACTCCTATCAGCCAGAGCAGCTCACATAGTGCCCTTTCACAAACCTGGGGGTCCCTCCTCTGTGGGGACCCTCTCTCCAGGGTAACTTATTCCTCCACAGTCCCGTAAGCATGCCTCCTGTTCTCCAGGTTGAGCTCTGCTCCCTGCTGGGCTTTTCTGTTGCCTGAGCCTTTCTCCCCCTCCCCTCAGGAAAGGGGCGTGACTTAATTTCTTTTGCTGCCTCCTGATTGGTGGATGGGCTTCACTTATCAAAACAGCAGAATCTCATGCCTGGGACTCAACCCAAGCTCTGAAAGGTAAGCCTGTTACAAATTATTTGGATTCAGGTATTATAAGCAAATCTGGCGAAGTTCGCTGATGACTCGAAGCTATGTGGGAGTGTTCTCATGCTCAAAGACAAGCTGGCGATACCGGCTGACTTGGACAGGCTCGCGAATTGGGCAGACCTTGACCTGATGTTTCATTTAATACAGAGAAATGTAAAGTGCACCACCTGGGTGGGGAGAAAAAACCCATAACACACTTACAGGCTCAGCCATGCTCTGCTTGCCAGCACCACAGCTGAATGAGACCTGGATATCATGACCGACAACAAAATGAACATGAGCCGCCAACGCAATGCCGTAGCTGGCAGAGCTAACCAAACACTGGCATGCATCCACTGAGGCATCTTGAGCAAGGCAAAGGATGCCATCCTCCTGCTTTACTTATCCTTGGTGAGACTGCGACTGGAATATTGCATCCAGTTCTGGGTGCCCCATTTCAAGAAGGACGTAGAGAAACTTGAGAGTCCAGAGGAGAGCCACACACATGATTAGAGGCCTGGACCCTAAGACTTATGAGGAGAGGCTGAGGGACTTGGAATTGTTCACCCTGCAGAAGAGAAGATTCAGGGGGGACTTTTTGCAGCCTATAAGTATATCAGGGGGATACATCAGGGTTTGGGGGAGTATCTATTCACCAAGGCCCCCTGGGGAGGACAAGAAATAATAGTCACAAGCTGGTTGAAGATCACTTCAGGCTAGACATAAGGAAAAAAAAACGTATTAACAAGCCAAATGCTGAGAGTTTGGGACAGGCTCCCCCCCCGAAGTGGTATCGTTAACCACCTTGACAATTTTCAAAAAAAACCTTCCTGATGCCCATCTTGCTGGGATCATTTGATCCCAGCACTCTTTCCTGCCTAGTGCACAGGGGCTAGACCTGATGATCTGTAAGGTCCATTCCAGCCCCTAACAGCTATGAAACTATGGATTGCATTTGGTGAGCCTCGGTTGATATCATCTTCACAGACAAAAATTGCATCTCCCTGGCATGGAGCAGTGCAGCCTCCATTGCTTCTTCTCAAGTAAAAGTGAATGTTAATATTTGTTTTTGTGAGGCGTTTGTGTTGTAGGGCTTCATCTCAAAACCCAAGATTGCTCAGTAGAAACTCAAGTGTTGTACCACTAATACAGTTCTCAGACAGACAATACAACCGAGACATACATGCTGCAGCCCCTTAGTCTGGCAGCCAATTGTGTTGGCTGAAATGAAACTCTGAGTGTTTCAGATGGAGCTGGTTCAAAGTGATTTTTAATGCTGTGAGGATTTCATCGTATGACTTATCATGGGATTTGGCTGGAGAAATGAGGAAGCACACAGTGTAAAAACATGCAAGCTTATGATCATCAGTAGCATGGTACCCTTCTGGTTGGCTTGGTGACTTGACTGGCTTCCAGGTAGAAGGTGAGCCCCAAGACAATGGTCTGGACACATCAAATGCTTCTATTGTGGAAAAAGCTCCCTGAGCCCCCATGAGAAGGACCTCCCTGGTCTGGGCTCCCTGGGTGGCACAATGTTCCCTTCCCTCTGGCAGCACTCGGTAGTGCTAGTCAAGGATGAAGCACTGGCAGCATCGTGCTCACTGGCATTCTGTCCTCCTCTTGTCAACGTTGTGTATTGCGGGGTTTTGTTTCTCCCAGTGAGAGCAGGCAGGCAGGGAGCAACAGGGACAGCCACCTCCATTTTAGAAAGCAAAAGGCTTAACTCAGTGCTCTTCAAGCAAAAGTGCAGGAAGCAATAGCAGGGAAACACAACATAGAATGAACCGACCTACTCGTAGGAGTGTGTAATGCATATACGTAACAGTACGCAACAGCAGCGACAGTGTGCGAGATAGCCCTGAGTGAGAACATATATGTGGAGAATGACTTCAAGAATGGAGAAATGCAGCATACATTAATTAAATGATTTGCCAGTGGCAACAGGAAGAGTTGTGCCCCCCTCGCTGTATTCTGTCTGCCTTCCAGGCCAGATTTTCTAAAACTCTTGTCTGTAGCAGCCCATGGAGCAGCTTCCAGCTGACCATTTGGATAGGATACTCACATAGTTGCTACCTCCCGTTGTTGCCAGATGCTAATATACACTGCATTAAGTATTCTTCTAATATTACTTTTCAATTGCTGGAGCTATCTCAGGAAAATAATACTATTGGCAATGGGAGGGGCATTGCTCAAGAGGCATAATCCACATTATGAAAATGCGGGAGAAACTTAACCTTTGCTCTCAGGTAATGCAATGCTTCTCTTCTCACTCCTAGGAGCATTATAGTTGGAAAATGATACTTCTTGGCATGATGCTCCACTTTTGGAAATGGCATGGCGAGTGTCATGGGTTTTATCAAAGTACCCAGGGGTGGATTAAATTAAACATGAGGATTACAAAGGAAAATTAAATGCAGTGAAACGGTGTCTCTAAGTGGATGCAGAAGGACAAATTCCCATTGTAAGAGATGGTTTACATGAAGCACTTATAATGAAAATTATTTGCTCGGTGAATTGCTTCAAGCTGTACTCTCCCCGATACTGTTCTACCATTGCATTTCAAAAGTTATGAAAGGCTGTGCCCTCCTAGGTCTTGGATACATCACCTGCACATAGCACAAAGGGACCCACAAGAAGAGGTGTTAGTGATTCAGCAGGTAGTATTCTTCCAGCAGTCATTAGTGACCCTGCTTGGAGATGAAAAAGAGTCTATGCTGCTGGATGAGTCATAAAATGATGCCCTAACTACTTCTGCTCCTGGAAGGTCCCACAGCAGCTTCCACCAGGATCTAGATATTAACTCTGGAGGCCATATTCTAAGTCAAGTAATTACATTCCACCTACCAATGCCACCTTGAGAGTTTCAGTTACATAAGATATTCTTCACCTCAAATCCTCGCTGTTTAAAATGTCTGTGTGCTGTGAAAGAAATGCTGCAGACAAATTTCAGAGGTGAAGGGAATCTTTTATATGTGTTTGTGAAGTACTCTGGAATTCAACATACACTATTACCAGATAGTATTAACAAAGAAATAAACACTAGGAACTTACTAAAATGCATGATTCAAGGAAGAACTTATTTATGATATAGGTTTTTGTTAAGTGAATAATGAATGCCAAGCAGTTACCCAAAGTGATTTGAAATAGATTGGTGCCTAATAAAAATCATTGCAACACTTTGCTACACTTCCACTACAGGGACATTTAATTTTTATGCTCATGACGTTGCCATCTGAAGTTATTTGCAGAGCTGATCAAAATGTCATTAAAATCAGGCAAAAATATTTATTTTTAAAAATAATTTATATTCTCTCTCAAAGCCCAAGGAATATCTTGTTTATTTAAAATTCAGAATTTAATTACCCCCATTTTTCCTTTTCTAATTTCCTTTTTAAAATGGAGAAGAGCTGTTAAAAGAAAACAATAAAGTTACAGGGCACAGAGACTAAAACAAAAACCCTAAAAGTTCAACATTTCTTTTAAAAAATAAATATTTTTGTGACATTTTTCATTTTCAGGGAGAAACTAAAATTTTACATGAAAAAAAAAAGTTGGAAAATTTACTAACACTTTCCACCAAGAGAACAGGGAGGAAAAAAACCTGAAAGACTTTGGCTTGTGGTCGACATCAGTCTCTTAGCTGCTGTGAGGCCTCATGCTCCCATTCTCCTCTTAGGCTCCATCTCCCATTCTCCTCTATACCCATGGGCCTCTCACATTTTATTGTCTTGGCTTAAGAGAATGGAGACTAGGGGGCACCATGGGAGATATTGTCTGGTTAGAAAGATTTGCCCCACCAGAAGGAAAAAGCAGCATGCATTTCTATGAACTACTTCCTCTTTGAGGGGCTACAACACAGTAATTGGTTGCAGAATAATGATGAACCAACATTAAACAAAATGTTCTAGCATTCCCCAATCAATGTTTTGGTTTATTGTTCAGGGTAGGGGACAGGATTATTCCTCAGACTTCGACACTGATCTGATATACTGGAATGTCAATCGTGATCTTGGAACTTCCATTTTTTAAAATCAATTCTTGCATG
>JAGPOW010000229.1:28441043-28459923 GCA_030014935.1 Caiman crocodilus
CAAGGCTATGAAACAACAGAATCTCCAAAGTCGCTAAAACATTTAAAAACTTTGGCTCAGATCATTGGCTGATACAAATGGAGGTCCGTCTGCTGATTTCAAACGAGCTGTCCATTGGCGCCAGCTGAAGTTGTGGCCCTTTGTTACGGAATTTATATTAAACGTGTTTTTCATTGATCCAGAAAGGGTTTCAGCATTTCGGAAAGGAGCCTCATAATGAATGTTTCTGCTGTGTATCTGAGAGTTATTAATGAGAACATATGGCAGCATTTAATTTCTTTTTGTATATCCTTTCTTCATTGATCTGACCTCTCCTCTGTTCTACCTGAAACTCCACAGGAATATGTACTCCCTAAATTTATAGCTTTGTGTAAGCCTAGGCATTAGCCCCTGGTATTCCTCTTTTGGCTGTCAAAAAGGAAAACCAAGGTACTCATCACAACAGCAATCCTGACAGCTTGTTCATGCTCTTTCCCTTAAATTTTAAATGTCGCTTGTAGTCATGGGAGGAGCTGAATTTACACCTGTTTCTCCATCAGACAGATGGCAACAATAGACCCATGTTACCTCAGCACATTTTTCAGCTCAAGCGGTTGAAGAAGTGAGGTGCTATTTCATACTGGGTATCCCTATGCAATCCTCAGCCTTTCCTGATACTGCCAACGAGACTAATTTTAACCTTCAAAATGAGCTATCAAGGAAGGTAACTCATGTATTGCAGTATCAGAAAGGGCACAGAATGAAATACTTGTAACCACGTTAGGAATTCGCACCAGAACACAGGGCATATCAAGCACCTGCTTATTTTCTCAGGTGGAGGCACGTGCAGCAGACCTGCTCCCTGCTTAAAACAGATGCAGCTTGATAAAATAGATGGACCACCAACCACTAACTCTCTTTCACGAAAACGTGTGAAGTTTTCACAGGTTTTCAACAATTACTGATTTAGGGATTTTGGTTCTGTCCAGTCATTCCCTTTTTTCTTCCTTTTTTCCATTTTTTCCATTCCCTTTTCCATTTTGCTGCTGAGGATAAGAAAGAGAAGGAAGAATAAAAATGATAACAACAACAACAACAACAAAAAGAAATAGGAAAAAAGTCATTTCATTTTGAAAGGGGCTTTTTTAAGTATCCGTTGTTCTTGTCTAAACTTTACAATCAAGAACATTTTCTGTTAGAATGCTGATTTGGGAAGGTCACGGAACGAGTGCTGAATAAAAAAAAAATAGGTGGCAGCTCTAACATGGAGGGAAGGGAAATGATTAAGTGGTGCCAACCATCAAGAACCAGATTGCCGTCTTGTCACGATGAAGTCTGGGTTTTCTTTTATGTAAGCAGAAAGCCCTCCCTTGGCAACATTACTGGCAGTTGTCCAATTCTAAGAAGCAGCCCAAGATCATCTTAACGGTCTGACACTCTTCTAACTTCTTTTATTTTTCTTAACCTTTCTTAGGTATAGAATAAGAAAAAGGCACCTCTTGGTCCTTCATTCTGTGTCCATCATGTTGTCTGTGTTAGAGAAATTGCAGAGCACAAGTAATCCAGTGGTACCCCCAATGAACACATTTCTTTCCTGGGTCCCAAGAGGGAGACTGTATAACTTGCTCAAGGAAATGCAGAATGTTAGTGGATTTCCTGGGTTCCAGAGTAGCACCTTTAGTACTGAGTTATCCTTGCTTCCCACCTCTTTTACAAAACAATCCCAAATATATATCACTGATGCTGACTGTTTCATATTACATATATCGGAATAGGGATAGGGGCAGAAAAAAAGTAACTTGGCCAGTAGCAGAAATCATTTAGGGTGAAAAGTACTTTGTTCAGTGTATTATAAATACCATCAGTCTGCATTCTGATTGGGATTGTTATTATTAAACCATCTCTATCTGCTATTTTGGGGGGCAATTCTCTTAAGCAGAAACTCCAATGGAGTTATATTCCAGGTTGACACCAGCATAAATGAGGTGGCAATTGGGCATTTGCATGTCCAGTTAGGTTATTAATGGGATATCCCTGCAGCTCATGTAGACCGATTTAATTCCACTGAAGTTAACAGAATTAGAGTGATTTATACCTACAAAGGAACTAGGTCAGAGCACATGACAAATGCACTTTACCAGTCAGAACAACTCTATCCAATTGTATAGAAATTTCCCTTATTTATCATTTGTCAAAATTAAAATACTTGCATATATCAGAATGTCATTTTCCTGTTAATTATTTGTTTCCTTTATATTAAGATAAGATAAAACTCAGGATGGCTTGGGTCTTACAGCATCTTATTAGGAATTTAGTTTTACAAAACCGTAATTAAAATGCAGTTCGGTCTTACTCAAATCCCAATATTTGGAGCAGATATTTGTGTTAAATCATCCAAATTTGAACCTAAATCCTTTAAATCAGAATAAGACAATGCAGAGTGTGGTACAGATTTTGCAAAGACCTGAAGTTTGGATACAGAGAGTAATCTTGGAGAAGCGATCTTTGTTTTCACACACAGTTTGATTTTTCATAGGCTGAATATTTGGAATTGGATATATCGCGGACTGAGAACATCAGATATTATTAATATGTAAATGGACATTCATAGGACAGTGTTATAACAGTGTTACCAATGCTCAGAATTTTATCCCTAATTTTGCTACATTTAAATATTTCTCTGACATCTACAGGAGTCTGCTAATTAAAATTTCAGCTTTCTCATTAAAAAAAAGGAAGTTTTTAGCTTTTATCATGGTGGATAAAAGATTAAAAACACAGAACTGACTCAGAAAACAATCATTTAGGCTAAGTATATATAGTCAAAAAAAACAGGCTGAATTGATTCAGTTTGCATAGATTGAACCAATAAGCAAATGAATAGACATTCACTTTTGATTCAGAAAATGCAGCCGCATGCCTGCAGTGGCTCAAGCCAGAAGTCAGGGGGCACTAGAGAATGGCTCTCTGGAATGTAGCCAGCATGGACTGTGTGTTTGCTTCCTCTTCCTGTTGTCCCTGAAGTCTCTGGGATCTGCAGTCCACAATCACAGCAATTGGAGTCTACAGAGTTGCTCATCACTTCCTCTTCCTGTTTCCAGGTGCCTCTGGGATTTGTTGTCCACAGTTGCAGCCAGCAGTAAGCTTAGCAGGGCAGGGAAACTCAGGAGAAGGGAAGTTTAACCCCCCTCCCTGGCCCCAGACCCCAACTGGGGCCAGTGACCAGACTGTCACTGCTCCAGCTAGGGAGCAGAAGTATGGGGCCAGCCCTTCTCTCTAGAGCAGACAGCACAGCACAGCCCCACCCAGGGCTGCAAAATGTTGGGGGACTCTGACTTAATTTAAACCAGGAAGGGGTCTGTGGCAGAAGTTTCATTAACTGGTTTGACCTAAATCAGTTTAGTCTGATACGCTACATTCAACAAGGATCTTAAACCAGTTTCAGCAGTTTTGAAACTGAGTTATGTGCACTAAACTTCTATTGTTACAGGTTTAAACCAGTTTCTGATCAGTTAACTGGTTTCTGTGTAACTTCTGTCCTTAGCCTTATAGTTTTAAAATCAATCTTATGATTTATGAGATTTGATTTAAGATTTTTGTGGGTTTGACAATACTGCATACAACATCGTTCTTCCACTACAACAGTCTAATGTAAATCATTGAGTTTACCCACTGAAAACAAACTCTAGCATGGGTGAAAAGCACGATGGGGGAGGGGAGATAAGTGCAAATTAATCCTAATCACATTGCATTTCCTCTGTCAACAGGTGTATTTTTAGAGTATTTTGATACATTGAATTAAACTTTAGGTGCTAATTTTGAGATTCATTTTAAAGGTCACATTCAGATGGATAATTTCTTCAGGGTTTTGCCCTGTAAATTTATATCTTGGGTGGTTTAAGTTATCTGCACAGTTACAGAACTCTAGTAACTTTCATGGTACTGGATTATGTTCAAGGAGGACATAATTCGATTACATACTCATGTTCACTCTTTTGCTTTTTTCTTTTACACACCGCTTGCATTTTTCCTCAAATACTATATTTACAAGTTCAGTATAAAAGTCTAGAATAGAATAGGGACAGACTGCCATCTGCCTTTGATTCTGCCTTCTATTCTGCTCAAGGCACCAAGAGAGTTTCTGATCCCCCGCAATGACCTGGAAATCATGGGTGGCATTCTGTTTTTTTTCCTGGCCACCTATGTCGCCATTTTTTTGGTCTACAGAGCATTTTTGGCACTTACACATTTGAGCTTTTTGTGATCCTGGATGCATAAAAAACTGTGTATGCATGCATTCTCACTTCCTTTCTAGCATTTCATTGAAACTGAACCACTAATATAGTCATTGGAAAACAAATGAATGGGGAACAGTGCAAATCTTCTGTCTGAGTAGAATCACAGTCCCTCTGTTTTAGGCCAGTAGCTACTGGCTCTACTTATCTCCAACATACCTCTCTCTCATAGCTATACAATTTCAAAAAAAGCACTGGAGAAGGCCCTAGAAAATGGCTGGCCTGCAGTGTGATGTCTAGAGACCTGTGCTAAGGAACTTAGACTCCTCTAGCTCTGATTCTTTGGCCTCGTTCTGTTTGGTTCCTTAGGGAGAAGTAATAGCAGCACCCCTTGTGCCACCGCTACTTGTTCCCAGGAAATGCCTGTGCCATGTGTGCTCTGGCACCTGATAGGTTACCCAAGGTGAGGTAGGGGAAGCGGGGGCCAGGAACTGTGCCTTACTTGGGGTCCTAGGAATGAGGAGGAAGCTGTAGCCATGGCACTCCTGCAGCTGGGCATCTGGCCAACAGCCTGAGTGTGGCTCCAGCCAGGCAGGCTCCAGGTTTAGGATACATGCTCAGCTGCCATGTGTGCCACCCCGCTTTTTTTTTCTGTGTGGGGTTTTTTGACCTTGGGATCTCCCAGGAACAAAAACTGCGCACCCCCCCGCCTCCCCTCCTGCCAGGTAGCAGTGCATTGAATGCCTGAATAGGCAGTGTGTGATGCCACATCTGGGTCTGCAGCTCCACGTACAACACTCATCTGGACACAGCCTTTCTGGGCAAAGGAACAGCTGAATCCCAGGCAAGAGCCTTAGCCACTCAGCTTTGGCAACAATAGACAGGTATCCCTTTGTCCTTGTTCCCCTCCCAATGCTGTTGATTATGGTTTGGGGTGCCTTTAAGAACATTATACATCCACAAAGGGTACATGATCTGTCTGTGCAAATACGTAGCCCTCTATGTGTATACCATGTGGCTAGGAATAGCATTCCTACTTGTGCATAAATGCCAAAATATCATGTGAATGACTAAACGACCACTTAGATGACTAGAAAGGAACAGAATGTACCACTAAATATGCAACATTGTATTTTATATAATTATTTTTCATCCTTTTTCTATTACTCTGGTACTCAGGGTCATCCAGTATTTTCTATGTGATATTTTGACCTTCCTTTGCATTGACAATGCCACCCAACTTCAGAAAATTGTGTCAGTACTCCTTATTGTTATGTGAAGCACATTAAAGCAAATATTAAATTAAACCCATCACACGAATAATTCTTACTAACCTCCTTTCAACACAGGACTTATCACAATCTGTTGTCATCTCTGTTTCTTACCTACCTTATAATTTTATATTCATCCAGCTTAACTAATAATTTCCCATGTGCCACCATATCCAGTGTTGTATTCATACCCTAACAGATGAAATCTATTTCATTTCTTTTGTCTAGAAAATCAGTTATTTGTATCAAGAAAGATATCAAGTTATTCTGGCATAATTTCAGTTTGGTAAACCCCTGTAACACATTTTATCCCATATTTCATTCATTAGCATATCTTTAATTATTTTCCACTTCAAAATTTGTTTGAAAGACTTTCCTATTACTGAAGTCACACTAATGAGCCTGGAGTTGCCTGGACTATTATTTTATAAATATAGGGACAGGATTAAACATTCTTCGATTATCTGATACCACCCCAACTCAAGATTTATTACAAAATCCTTCCCTCCAGACCTGTGAGATTTCATACACCTTTCCTTTCAGAGTGCTCAGATGGAAGTCATGCAGACCCCCAATTTCAATGCTTTAAACTCTTTCAGTTTTGCTTCTGTCTCAGAAGTGGCAATTTCCATTGCCACATCTTCATTCTCATTTGCCTGTCCACTGTGTTCAGTATCATATTTCTTATTGTTAATAGAGGCAAAGCATTCATTTAGTTTTTGGAATATTGTCTATTTTTAATGTATTCCCAAACCTGCTGCAGAGAAGCCCAGGTTTTTATTAGCTGAGGAAACTTTCCCCTGCAAGGCCTAATTCAGCTGGATTTTTGGTAACTTTTACTTTATATCCGCCTTCCTTTACACACAGCTATAGTCTTTCACCCCAGGGATAGTTTCAGTGGCAGATCCTTGTGCAGAGTTAGTGTGTGCATTTTCCCCCATGGTAGAACTATTCATGATTCTCAGCTTTCATCAACCCCTGCCATTATTGCAATTGTATAATCATTTTATGGAATGAAGATTTGGATGCTGACTCACTCACTCTAGCTGCATGTTAAAAAGGAGTCAGTGCTGATTCGTCACCTGAGATGGTCTTCAGTTCCTTCCTTTCTGCTCTCCAGCTCTTTCAAATTCTGGTTCTATTGAACATAGTTGCATTGTTGGCCATTTCAACGTGCTTTTGCTTCTCTGAGGCTTGGTGGGGGTGCTTAGGTATGGCATGTACTGGTGGCGTTGCACTGCCATGCTGCCCCATTGATACGCTCAGGAATTTTCAGAAGAGGACTGCTTGAGCTCTCCCGTTATCCAGGGCTGGGTTTCACAGGAGTCTAAGATGTCTGCACAAATGTACTAATTGCTAGATGGGGTGCCAGTGAAGGACATGCAAAGATATGAAACAACCCATGAAACTCACCAACATAGTCACGCCATTTCTTTAGCGGTAAATGAGATTTCTCAAATTTCCAAGTTCCACACACTCTTCAACTCTAGCTTCTCTGAGTTCTTCCCTTAGAAAAGGGAGCCAGGGGGGAAACACTGATATCTCTAGCTGGCCAGTGACTGTGATCTTTCCTTGAGTCCCCTTTCAATCACAGTGCTCTGGGAGAGGGACATAGAAACAGCACATAAGCCTCTGTCTGTAGCCTTTCTGTCCCTGTTTTTAACTGTTTCTGCCTGAGCACTGGGATGGGCCCCATTACAGACTACCATCCCTGTTGTTTTCATCTTACTGTGCCTTAATGCACACACAAAGTCTCATGTCATGAGTTTTGCTTCCAGAAACTTGAGACGCAGTTTCCCAGAAACCCCTTCACCTATATCCTTGAAACCTAGAATGCTTCATCGCCTCAAAAGGGGCTACCATGCCTGCTGTTTTCATCCCACTGCAGCTTAATAAGCACACAAAGTCACATGTCACGAGCTTTATTTGTCAGCACCTTGAGGTGCAGTTTCTCAGAAACCCCTGCATCTATCTCCTTGAAGTTTGGCAGGCTTCATGGACTCAGAAGGGGCTACCATCTCTGCTGTTTTCATCCAAATCTACCAAAGAATGACAAAGTTAGAAGTATTCCAGTGATTCCTCATTATAATCTATGGCTGAATAACCACATTTCTCTAAATCAGCCCTGAATCTTCTGAAGCTGAATTGGCCAAATCCAAACCCAAATCAAATACTTCCCTATTTGCACAGGCCTACTTAGCAGTAGCATTGCGTTCCATCAATTTCAAGTGGTTTCTGTACTGAACTTGAGTTTATACTACAAAAGACTACTTGTTTTTCTCACCACTGCATGGGTATGGAACAGTAGTTTTAACCACCTGTGTTTCAAGTTAACTATACTAAAAAATGTGAAGTCCTCAGCAGGCATGTTCTACTCCATCCTTTATAACACAGAACATTGTTTCTCAACCTGTGGATCGCAACCCAAAAGTGCGTCACAAGAATATATGAAAGGGTCGTGAACAAACTTTAAAACAGGATTCTCCTTTAAAGGAGAAAAACATGGGAAACCGTGGCTTTTCCCTTGCAGGCTGGTAGAGTTCCAGCCTGCAAGTTGCAAGGGGCTGCTTGGGGCACCATCTGCCCCACAGACAGGGGAGCTGGAGCCTGGGGGCAGGGGACAGCAGGTCAGGAGTGAGGGCCACTGAGTCAGCACTCATCATTGATGTTTACAGATGGGTCCTGGTACAAAAAAGTTTGAGAATCACTGCTTTAGAGAGAGAGCAGTTCATTTTGACTCTTCATTCTCAATGGTAACAGATTGGACTGCTTACCAAACTGGTGTACTATAAAACCTTCTATAAATAAGGGAAAAAAGTGGGTTTTTTTCATTTTCTAAACAAGAGTTTGCTGCAGTCAGGATGCGTGTATGCTTGTGAGAGAGAATGACAGAGAACACACACTTGTATATCTATATTAGTGCATCTGCTACGGTTTGCATGCAAGCACCAGTGTGTGTTTAAATGAGTGTGTGAGCATCAGGGCATCAATAATGCTATGTTAGTGTGAGACTGGGTGGGCCTATGCATGCATCCAAATGTATGTCGGTGTATGTCAGTGTGGGTGTGTGACCATGCTCATGCCTGTCTGTCCATGTGTGCAAGTTTCAGAATGAGTATTAGCACGTCTGTGTGTGCATATGAACACATACTCTACATCAAACTGTAAACACCATGGAAGAAGGAACTAAGGTGCATGAGAGTAGTTTGACAAATAGTGAATAAAAAAAAAAATCCCCATTTTAATGATGTGCTGAAGGAACAGTCCACCCATCTTGCGTTTATATACTTGGATAAGGTCCATGATTTCTCCTGACATAAGGAAAGGAATAGTGTTTGTGTTGCATTCATATAGTTAGGGTTAAATCTTGTCCTTGACTCTAGAGTAGATGTTTCCATGGCAATGGAGCCATTTTTTTGGTTCACAATGGGCAGGATCCTAGAGCACTACACCCTGGTTGGTGAGTGAAGGGAAGGCGGAGGGAGCAAGTCTGTTATGCAAATCCTTCCACCTTCACTCCAGTCCTTTGAGACGGGTATTTGGGAGTTACTGCACAGAGAGGGAGTTCTGCAACCAGAGGGAAATTCTGACAGTAGATTCATTTGGCCATTAGGCTCAGAATTCTCCCCTTAAATGGAAATTGTCAGATAAACAATGCCAGATAGTATTAAGGCTAAGAGTAACTTAAGGATAAAACACATTACAGGGATGCTGCATTTCCCCTTAAACCAATGATTACAAAGTCAGGAAATTATCATCAATAGCATAGCTTAATTACAATCTAATTTCTTCATATATAGCTTAAATTCAGGATTTCAATTAATTTTAACAGGCTGGGAAGTTTGAAGAGACTGTGTTATTCCCTGATCAAAAGCCTTCAGGACAGAGAAAGGTCTGGCACAGATATTACATTTCTTAAAGACCCCAGTTTAAAATTATTTTAACTGCTAAACTCCAACCCCCATTTTGTAACTTTGAGTAAGTTTTTCAGCCTCTCTGGATACACCAGGACTATGGCAGAGGAAGAACTATCTATTCTGGCTACCAAGGCAACAAGCCCATCCCAATCACTTCTGCCTTGTTCATTTTAATCCCAGAAATGAGACACTGATGATGCCTTGGAGATACCCCCGGCTATCTTTAGCACTCCAAAAACCCACATACACTAGCAACCCACTGTATTGCTCCTTGAGCTGTCTGCTTCCCTGCTGAAGACTTTCTGTTTCTAGACATACTTAGCTCACCAGTAAAACCAGCAGGACAGCACTGCACTATGTTACTGGTGTCTTGTGAGGATAAAGTCATTGAAATTTGTGTGGTACTCAGGTACAAGAGCCACACAAGTACCATAAGCAGAGGAAGAATCACATGCCCCAGAGATAATCACCCTGGCTTAGAAACATGGCGCAGTAGCACATCACAGCACAGACAGTGCTAATAGGCTACTGCACAGCCTCATTAGGCTACTGCACATTAGTGCCACTAAAAAGGCATTTGTCTGCATTACTGCGCAGTAACTCCAGTTACTTCACATTTATTTAGTACTTGATCATACAAGTACTAATTAAATGCACAGTACCCACTGTGCATTAATGAATGTGTAAACATGACCAGTAGGGCTGTGTGAAATTTCACCAGCTGTTTCAACACTGTTTTGACCAATTTCAAGGTCCAAACAGCAAAACTGGAATGAAACAAAGGCCATTGAAATAGCCTCAAAAAAACCCGAGGCTGGTTGAAATGCTTTGACCATAGCCTGGGGATAGGAAATCAGTCCAGCTGGGCTGACTTCCCAACCCCAGCGCAAGATCCAGCAGGGGGCGGTGAGGAAGCCCAGCTGGGCTGCTTCCTGGTCCCCTGCACAAGATCGTGTCACAGACAGTGAGGCAACCCATCTGACCTGCTCCCTGGTCCCCTGCGTTAGTTCCTGCCAGGAGTGAGAGGCAGCCCAAGTGGACTGCTTCCCCATCCCCCACGCTAGATTGTGCTGGAGGCAGCCCAGCTGGGCTTTCTCTCCCTCCAGGGTCCTGGGAAGCAGCCCAGATGGGCTTCCTTGCTGCCACATACCAGATCTTGCACTGTGGATGGGAAGTCAGCTGGGCTGCCTCCCGCACTGGCGCAATCTAGTGGTGGGGATGAGAAGTCAACCCAGATGAGCTGACTTCCCATCCCCAGCAAAATATGAAAACAGTGTTGAAACAGCCTTTCTGTTTCAATGGAACGGAATGGAACAGCTGTTTTGACTCAAAATAAAATTCAATATGAAACACTGTTCCGTCAAACGGTCAAAACTCAAGGCAAAATGGAATGGTGCCATCTTGCACAGCCTTAATGACCAATTATTCCTGAAATATCTGTGCTTTCTAGCTCACTCACACTACAACTGCCCTGGGACTGAGTCTGAGAGTGCTCTTGCAAGGTGTAAACAATGAAAGAAGGTTGCCTCATCCAGATTTAGGACTACGTATGGTTAAGCATGGTTCAGTACTTAATTGTTCAAGAAGCTAAAGCAGAAATAACTACTTTACTGTCAGCTTGCGTGAAGCCATGAGTGGTTATAGCATTAGCTAGACAATCTTGATGTATCCTGGGCCAGATCTTCACTTTATCAATTTGATCTGGGTCCACTGACTTGAATCCATTATAGAATGGATTCATTTGTCCCAACAGAACTTATGGCCCCCTTGGCTGATGTCTAGGGGTTTCTGTACCTTTCCCTTTTAATTAGCTAACATGATATGGCAGCATATAAATGAATTTCCACAAACCTACCTGACACTTTGTTCACACCAACATAAATCCTGCATAATCTGCAGCTATCCCTAAGCTGACAACAAGCAAATATAAAGTGTCTTTTCTTCAGACAACTGTAAGTTGCAGTATGAGTTTTTCATTCAAAGACCGTATTTTAAAGCATCATCCTTTATGACAGCCTGCAAAAATCTTGCATTGCCTAGTATCCCTTTTTGTTATTTATATTTTGATCCAAAACTACTCTGTGCTGAGCATTTTATTTATGGCTCTCAGCATTGGAACGAGGTGGGCGAATCACTCACTCTATGAGAAAATAAGTCTTTGGTGCATCAAAACACACACTACAAGGAATGTGTTAAGTGCTTTTTAGAAATATGCCAAAGGCATTGTTTTCTTTTATAAGTACAAATGGAAAAGTCTGAATGTCTCTATGAACTGAATACAGGAAAATATCCAGTGAAATTCATTGAAATTTCAGCATCTTTGCATGCAGAATGTGAAGAAGACTTGCTATGCCACCAGTCTAATTAGTAGACACAAAACTTTCTATTTTAAACAGGAGCAGTGGTCTGTAGTGGTTTGAATACATCTTGCTCTAGCCTTATTATGTTACACCATTTTTTAAATGTCATACTCCAGTTTCATGCAATTTTAAGAAACAGAAATTGAAGTATAGGAATAAATGCAAGAATATTGAAAGTGGCATAAGGTTAGCAACAAAACGCTTCAAGATTCTATGCTATCATGAGTGTTCTTTAAGGTATACCTCAGAGAACTGGGAAAGAGCTAACACCAGAACTAGAGGAGACATAACGAAATGATTAGGAAACAGGTTTTAAACAAACAAAAGTAAGTTACTTTTTCACAAAGCACGTAATTTACTTGTGGAATTTTGCCATGTTATGTTGCAGAAGTTGCTCATTTAACCCCTAGGTTAAAAAGGTGTTTGGATAAATTTGTGGAGGGTAAGTCTAGCAGTGGAAAGTAAAGGTGACAGTTGGAGGTGAAATGTCCAAATTGGGACTTACTTGGCCTCAAAATGCTGAAAGATGCAAGGCCAGTGAGGCAGGGAACAGATCAGTCTAAATATGCCTTGCATAAACACTCTTTCCTTAGAAAAGGCAACATATTTACAACTGATAAAATAATGTTTTACATGACTTATGATATGTAGAGCTCATTGATATAAAAAAGCACAAAACCAAAAAGCCCGAAAATTCTAAGCACCAATTAAACATTCCTAAAGACTCTGAGAGCATTCCTGATTATATTAGAGCAATGGTCTCTACCCTGTGACTTGCAGGCAGAAACAGCGTTTGCACCACAAAAAATGAAAATGTTAAAGCAGAGGCTGACAGGAAGAACATGTACAATGTTGCTTGTAGCATGTTATTTTCTCAGTACCATGGCCCATAGGCCACCAAACATTGCTCTTATAACAGAGAGAGTAATTAACCACTGAATTTAAGGCCATGGTAGATGTGTTATCCCTTGAAGCAGTGGGGTCCCACAGGACTCAGTCCTTTGACTGATACTCTTCAATGTCTTCATCAGTGACTTGGATGAGGGAGTGAAGTGTACTTGAAGCCTTTGCATTAAATCTGGATATCCTTCTAAAGACTTCTCAAACACAAGTTATAGATATTACGTAGGAAACACTCTCTACCTATATTATAGTAATAGTTGGAACAGAAGATCAGAAGTATTGCTTTGGGCTCCCAAACCTATGAACCTAATAAAGCCACTGTTTTTGGAGCATAAACCAACCAACAACATATTAGATTAGCCCTATAAGCAGGTGATATCAAAGTAATTGGATAACAAAAGATTGTTTTTCAGATATATAGGGAGTAAAAGGAGGGCTGAGGGTGGTATAGGACCACTACTGAATGGGGAAAAGCAACTGGTGACAGACAGGGGGGACAAAGCTGAACTCCTCAATTAGCTCTTTGCCTCAGTGTCCCTAAACGAGGGTCAAGACAAGTCTCACAATGGGATCATAAAGAGACAACAGCAGGGCACCAGGCCACCATGCCTTGACCCTGAGATGTTGCAGAATCACTTGGAAGGATTGGATGCGTTTAAACTGGCAGGCCCGGACGAGCTCCATCCAAGGGTACTGAAGGCAATGCCTGATGTCATTGCACAGCCACTGGCAAGAATATTTGAGCACTCATGGTGCACGGGCCAGGTCCCAGAGGACTGGAAAAGGGCCAATGTGGTCCCTATTTTCAAGAAGGGGAGGAAGGAGGATCCAAGCAACTACAGACAAGCCAGTTAGTCTCACCTCCATCCTTGGTAAAGTCTTTGAAAAGATTATTATATGTGAGAGCCCAGCAGGAAAAATTACGCTTAGGGGAAACCAGCATGGGTTCGTAGCAGGTAGATCATGCCTGCTAGTCTCTTTTTATGACCAGGTTACAAAACACCTGGATGCAGGAGTAGGGGTAGAAGTCATTTACTTAGACTTCAGGAAGGCCTTCAATATGGTATCTCACCCCATACTGGTGAACAAGTTAAGAGGCTGTGACTTGGATGATTACACAGTCCAGTGGGTGGCAAATTGGCTAGAGGGACGTACCTAGAGAGTGGTGGTGGACAGGTCATTATCAACCTGGAAAGATGTGGGCAGTGGGGTCCCACAGGGCTTGGTCTTTGGACCAGTACTCTTCAATGTCTTCATCAGTGACTTGGAAGAGGGAGTGAAGTGTACTCTGTCTAAGTCTGTGGATGATACAAAACTACGGTGAGAAGTGAATGCATTGGAGAGCAGGGAACAACTACAAGCAGACCTAGACAGGTTGAACAAATGGGCAGAAAACAATAGAATGCGATTTAACAAGGAGAAATGCAAAGTGCTGTGCCTAGGGAGGAAAAATGCCCAACATACCTACTGCCTAGGAAATGACCTACTCGGCAGCATGGAAATGGAAAAGGATCTCAGAGTCCTAGTGGATTCCAAGATGAACATGAGTCATCAGTGTGATGAAGTCATCAGAAAAGCCAACTGCACTTTATCATGCATCAGCAAATGCATAATAAACAGAACCTAGGAGGTGTTACTTCCCCTCTATCGGGCGCTGGTCAGACCACAGTAGGAATACTGCATCCAATTTTGGGCACCGTGCTTTAAGAGAGATGTGGATAACCTGGAGAGGGTCCAGAGAATGGTTACCCATATGGTTAAGGCCTTGCAGGCTTAGCCTTATGAGGAGAGACTAGGGCACCTGGATCTCTTCAGCCTCCGCGAGAGAAGGTTGAGAGGTGACCTTGTGACCGCCTATAAATTCATCATGGGGGAGCAGAAGGATTTAGACTGGACATTAGGAAGAACTTCTTCACAGTTAGAGTGGCCAAAGTCTGGAATGGGCTCCCAAGGGAGGTGGTGCTCTCCCCTACCCTGGGGGGTCTTCAAGAGGAGGTTAGATAGGCATCTGGATGGGGTCATCTGAACTCAGTATACTTTCCTGCCTATGCAGCGGATCGGACTCAATGACCTATTGAGGTATGTGCATGTGTATTTGATTACTAGGGACCTACTCAATTTGCAATTTCACAATTTGTTGTGGAAACTGAAAAATGGCAGGTCCTGTAAACACCATGAAAACCGGTGCTTTCCATGATTTTGCACAGAATCACCAGGAAAAAAAATCACTTACTAAAAATGAAATGCTGGCTCCACAATAGGAGCCGGTGGCCACTGTGACCTGGTCTTGCACCCTGCTGTGATGGGAAACATGGGCACAAAGGGGAGCATCC
Organism: Caiman crocodilus; assembly: GCA_030014935.1. Taxonomy (NCBI): domain Eukaryota; kingdom Metazoa; phylum Chordata; order Crocodylia; family Alligatoridae; genus Caiman; species Caiman crocodilus. The sequence goes on from JAGPOW010000229.1 coordinate 28,456,042, forward strand.
AAGATAGCAGCTGTTCCCTCTGTTGCTGGTTGGCTGAATGGGTTGCCTTTGTGCAGCCCTGCTCTTGACTGCTGATTGGGTAGATCCCTATTGATAACAAAACCTGATACCAAAACCTGTCTCCCAATTGTGTTGTTCCTTTCCAGATTTTTTCCACTTGGGCCATCACTAATTAGCACTCCCAGATAGTCCTAGTTCTAGGAAGCAGTGAATGCTTCTTGTTAGGGCTGTGAGAAATTCGGTCGTGTTTTGTTTCAAAGCTGTTTTGATACATTACAAGCGCAAAGCGGCAAAATTGAAATGAAACAAAAAGCATCAAAACAGCTTCAAAATGAAATGAGGGCACTTGGAACGTTTTGAAAGTTTCAAAATGTTTTGTGTTGCAAAGCAACCTGGTGGTGGGAGGCAGGGGAGAGCCAGGACTGCACTCCGAGTGGCTCCACAGCCCCATGTAACTGAGCCCAGCAGGGAGCATAGCCTTGGTTCTCCCAGCCTCCTGCTGCCGAGCTGTGTTCTGTGGGGCTGGCTGAGCTGATCAGAGGGCAGCACCTGCTCTGCCCGTCTCCCGCTCTTGGACTGTTCTTTGATCAGTGCTGCCAGCCTCATGGAGCTCAGCCTGACAGTAGGAGGTGGAGCACAGCACTGGCTCTATCCACCTCCCACCATCCAGCTGCACTCCGGGGGCTGACGGAGCCAGTTGGAGCACAGCTTGGTAGCGAGAGGTGGACAGAGCTGGCACTGTACTCCAATCAGCTCCAGCAGCCCCATGGAGCTTAGCCTGGTTGCAGGAGGCAGAGCACAGCGCCGGCTCTGTCCACCTCCTGCCGCTGGACTGCACTCCATGGATCAAAGCACAGACTAGTGGCGTGAGGTAAGTAGAGCAGAGGCTGTCCTCCACCTCCCACCATGGGGCTGAGCTCCATGGAGCCTGGTGCTGGGCGCAGGCTACACCCAGCACCAGTCCCAGGCAGCAGTAGCAGTCTCCTGTCACCCAGCACAGATCTCGGGACCCGCACCCCCGGGAGGTGTCTGGCATAGCTTTCCATAAGATTGCTGCTGCCACAGCCTGAGCCTCCTCTCATCATGGGTGCAGATCTGAGGACCCACACCACCAGGAGGGCTGCCGGGCTGTGCCTGAGCCTCTGGATCTGCACACCTGAAGAGGAGAGGCTGCCACTGCTGCCTGGGATAGGTACTAGCAGCAATTTTCTCTGGTTTTAGGCTCAGCCCATGCCCAGCGCCAGCCTCAGGTGACAGGGCAGCCTCCTCTCAACCAGGGTGTAGATCCAGGGGTTCGCACCTCTGAGAGGAGTCTGGCATAGCCCCACAGCCTTCTCAGGGGTGCAAGCCTTTGGATCTGTGCTCCAAATGATAGGAGGCTGCCACTGCCCACAAATTTTGCTTTCAAGACTTTGAGGTGCCATTTCTGAGAAAACTTTGCATCTGTATCCTTGAAACTCGGCAGGCTTCATGTCTTCAGAAGGGGCTGCCGTCACTGCAATTTGCATCTGAATCAGGCAACAAATGATAACATTTTAGGCATTTTCATGATTCCCCATTATAGCCTAACAGCGAAACAGTTTCGACAAAATGAAATGGGACAGTGCTTTGAAATGAAACGAAACGACAAAACAAAACAAAACACTGTCCTCTCAAAACTGCGAAACGATGTCAAAAACAAAACGAAGGTGTTTTGCACAGTTCTACTTCTCATGAGGAGCACTGTAGGGCATGAAGAGTTCAAAGAATAAATTCCATATTCTGATCATTTTCCTCTAGTCAAATCCTTTGTCCCCTCTCTATATTATACAGTTAAATTGAAATAATTCCACTCTCTTGTATGAATCTGAATTCTGCATGTGTTTTTGTATCCAAGTACTGGATGCTCACATTGAAATGTGACATTTACACTAGCTTTTGTGAGTGTTGCTTTAATTAGTTCTGTTTCCATGGGACTCCAAGTATAGTGAGATGTGGCTAACAGGCTAGGACAATATTCATAAAAGAAATGAGGTAATTTTTGTAAACATTTGCACAGCTTTTTCAATACAGAAACGGATTTTGTTTGATAGTTTTTATTGAGAATGTTTGTCTTGAGCACTGCTAAAAATTCTGGCATGTGCCTCCCTGTCAATGTAAAAGAAAAATATTGGCTCAGGAAGAACAAAACCTATATAACGTTGCTTAGGTGTGCTGCAAATTCTAGAAATGCTTTAACTTTCATTCTTACACATACCAAAAAGAATATCAAGTTTCTCTCATTTTTAGCTACTACCACCATTTGCACTTGCTTAATACACGTAAGCAGGAGTGAAGTTAAATCTTCCAGTACATGAGGAAATTCCAGGTTGGGAGGGTGGCGTAGGCCAACAGTGATTTTCCTCCACTTCCTATTCATCTAATATATATTTTTTTTTTAATGAAAAGAATCCAAATCAAGTTCTGAGTTGAATGCACTCTCCCCCCTTCCCTCCTCCCCCTGCAGTGACATTCTCTCTAGTCAAACATGGGAACTGCTACTCGTTTTAGACAACGAAAGGGCAGCGTGACTGATAGGCCTTTACAAATTCACTTTTACACAGGAGCTTTTTGGTATATATGGGCTAAATGTCAAGTGACAGGAGAAATACAAGCTGAAATCAAGAGCTGCCTGATCCTAGGTAAGACAAAGTTTATTAGGTGAGGAGCCTCAAAAACTATAAATTGATTTTTGTTTATTGACACCAGCTGACTCCCCGTGGTGTTTCTAAGGTAACTGTGTTGGTAACTGTGACAACAGTCCTCTGTCAGCATTTTGTGTACAATAAGCCTGCTTAATGATGAGCCGGTGTTAAAGGTCACATTCTTTGCAAGAGGCCTTCGGATGGTGTCTGTATAACTGCCTCGCTTGGCGATTAGGGCAGCTCAGCCAAGGCACTGAGATCTGTGCTGGGGATTTCTCTGGAATGAACGAGCAAGAGTCCTTTCCCTGTTCTTCCCCAGCAGCAGTCAAGCAACTCTGTACAAGGCACAGCAGCCTAGAAATCTGTGACTTCAGGGGTTGGAAAACATTTGTCTTCCCCCTCTACCCCTGGCAGCTTTGATCCTCAACAATAATTCATACACCAAAACATTCAATTGAAATCCCAAATCACTCCTATTTAGAAAGGGTAGCATGGTGACTAATTAAAGTCATATTTTTGGTGCGCAGCATCCCACTCTCTCCCATCCATTAGATTTCCTAGTCTGGTCAGTGCCGTGGCAAGGAAGTTTGGCACCTGGGGCAAAGCCTGCAGTGGCAGCCTGCCCTCACTCCTTGCATGGATTTGGGGGACACCCCCGCCACCATACTTACCCAGGAATGCTTGCAGAGGCAGGAGCCACCCTTCCCCTATTCCCATGTCCCACTCTGTCCCATACCCAGCCATGGCTGGGCAATGTCTCTTGGTGCCCCTTCACATTAGCACCCAGAGAGCTCACCCCACTTACCCCTCCCTTGCTATGGCACCGGGCCTGACAATATCTCCCATAATAAACTAGGGTACCTCCTCATGTCGAGGGAGAAGTTTGCAGGAAAGTGAGCCCTAGCAAAACATGGGCTAGGACAACAGTTGGAAAGCCTGACTCACAGAAAAGAACAGGGCTCTGATGTGTGAAGCTACCTTTCTCAAGAGGCATGGCAGCAATGTTTCCAGTTAAGATTCATAGATTCGTAGATGTTAGGGTCAGAAGGGATCTCAATGGATCATTGAGTCCGACCCCCTGCATAGGCAGGAAAGAGTGCTGGGTTCAGATGACCCCAGGTAGATGCTTATCCAACCTCCTCTTGAAGACCCCCAGGGTAGGGGAGAGCACCACCTCCCTTGGGAGCCCGTTCCAGACCTTGGCCACTCTAACTGTGAA
>JAGPOW010000229.1:28482293-28508157 GCA_030014935.1 Caiman crocodilus
CTAAGTTAAATCAATTTATTAAACTTCTGTAGCAGAGGTCCTCCAGATTCACGTTAACTCAGTTTCCCAACACCCAAGGATGCTTTGCACCTCCCCCACAAATCCCCCAATCACAGGGCGGGCAGACTAGCCTTGGCCCAAAGCAGGGAAGTGTGATCTGGTGACCCACCCCTCTCTTCCTCCCTCCCCTCCCTCCCACCCTGGCTTCTGGCCTGGGCCACTGCAGGCATGTGGCTGCATTTCCAACATCAAAAGTAAATGTCTGTTCGTTTGCTTATTGGTTCAATCTACACAGTTTAAAATAACCTGCAGAGGCTGAATCAGTTTAACCCTGGGCTTTTTAACTGCCTGTACTTAACCCATATGTTAGACCTAAATTCAGGTATAGCGTAAACAAGTACAACCTACTACATGACCAGGCTAGGGAGGGAGGGGGACGTCTCTTCACCCATTAAACTTTCATAATCACAGAGGGCAATCTTTATTTATTTACTTTTTACGTTTTAAGCCTTGCATGTTCACAATCTTAAGAGCAGATTCATACTCCTGCATGGGTTTTGTAAACTGTTGTTACATTAATTATTAATGGTGTATGTCTTGTTATTTCCCACGAAAACTGATTGTGCCAATTAGCTGCTTGAAACCTCCCTCCAGCTTTGCATAAATGCCCTCTAGCACCATACAAATCTTTCTCCAGCCACTGACTGGAGCTTGGCAGTTCTGTTTGTATTAATTAAACAGGTTATTTTTTTCAATATCTTCATATTTTATACCCCCCCCATATTTATATACATGTATAAAAATGATCCATTAATGTAATATCTATCTATCTAGAGACAGGCACACAGAAATGCACACTTCAAAATGATGAGTAGATACCTCTCCTCTTGGAAATTCTACACGTCAGCACTTTCTTGCCTTTACGTAACTAATGTTTACTTAGTTTAATGAATGCATCTTCATCATTTTCCTTTTCTGCACATAATTCCTGTTACTGTTAACAGATCATTTATGAGTTTATTTGGAATGAAGAGTATTTACTGACAGTTAACTAGCAGGCATTATGTGTATTCAAAATACTTCTTAGATCAGTACAATCATCCTGATTTATTAGAGAGGCAAATGTCCAGATACACATGACTTGCCACACCTCATCATTTGTCATTCTTATTGGGCTTTGCTAGAACCACGTAAAAGGTCTTGCTTGTATGGCTATTTGCCCAAACACAGAGCTTGGACGTGTATGCAGGGATGTTAATGCTGACAGTGCTTGCTGCGGGACTTGTAGCACATTTGACTGACACAGTTCTGTGTAAACAGTGATTCAGAGCTCTATGCACCATTGCTCTGTCTTCTTTTCTATCCAGAAGGTCCCAGTGTCTAAATGTTGAATCTATGACTGGTGTGTGTTGTCCTTATTCTGTATGGGAGATGAACTTTGCTATCACTTTCATTATCGTTAGTTGGCATCCGCTGCACGATTGGATAAAGGTACACTAACATCATGGAAAGGCCTTGGCTTTGGAGAGCATTCTTCTGTAAAGGTCAGGTTGCTGCACTTGCCATTTCCCAAGATGCAGGGCTTGGTGATTTTATTAAAAGAGTAAAGAGAGTTCTGTGCAATATGCTTACCCAGACTATGCAGCAGGACTCAAAGAAACAAAGCCAAATGCACAGAAAAAAATTGCACTGAGTACAACAATTCCCTGCACCCATCCACCCCCATACACTTTATAACTGCAACAAGTCGTAAGAAAGACCTGCCCAGAGATGACTGCTTAGAAGTGATCATATCTCAATTAATTTACCTCATGACTATAATATACTTCCTTCACCCTGTCTTTCTCTTTGCAGTTTGATCCAACTGCTCTGTTTCCTTACCCTCACCTCTGTACAAATGACATTAGCTTTGCCTGCTCCAGAGTCCCTCTCTGCTCCAACTCACATTCTCCTCCCATCCACACAAATCCAGATCTCACATCCATATTCTCTTCTCTCATTGCCTTCTCCTCGCCCACACAGACCCCTGCCCCAGCTTTGGCCCTGCCTTCAAACCCCTCCCATCACACCTCTGCCAACAACTATGCTCCCTTTGCTGTCATTCGCGCGCACATACTCAGTCCCCTCCCTCCCTTCTTTCTCTCTGGGGAATGCCCATTCCTTCCTTAGAAGAACCATTGAGGCCTCTTTCTATTTCACTCCCTCCTGCTCTTGGCTCCCCAGAGACCTGGATCCCTTTCTGATCTTCTCTTAACCCATAATTGCTGATTCCAAACCCTCCCATTTTTCCCATTTTTTTTTCCTTTTCCAAATGACAATATATCCAGTGCACCTCATTCTCCACATTGCCGTCATCTACTTTTCACTCGTCTACCCTATCCCTCTTCCTCTCTGGTTTTAGCTTCTGACTCTTTACCTTTCTTCACAGTCTCCTGCCTTCATTCTAGGTGACTTCATCCTCCATAGTGATGGCCCCTCTTCCCTTTAACTGCATGATCCCTAGCCCTTAGGCCTGCATCCAACCTTCAGTTCTAGAGATGTTCACTTAACAGTCTTCACTGAGCTCTAAGCTCATTCAGAATCTCTCTGTTGTAGAGATTCCCTATCTCTGACCATTACAAGCTCTCTCTCAACATCACCCATTAGCTCCTCATGCCACATACCCAGGCACTCAGCCTCTTTTCTGTGACTTCCAGTTCATCAATGCTGATATTTTCTCCGCTGTTCTCTAGCATGTATCCCTAATCACTCTCCCCTTCTTCCATAACTATCATCTTGGATTTTCTTCATATATCATTCCTCTCTATCTTTGCCTCATTTTCCCTGAAGAGCATCTTCAGTAGAAATTCCATGACCAGGCTGACTTCCTTCAATATGTATATGTTTTCTCCTCCAGCAGTTTTCCTCTCCTCCTTGCTAAGTGATCTGCTTCTCTATTAAGTGAGAGAAACAGAAGGCTTAGATTGGATATCATAAGAAAAGTTACCTGTTAGAAACAATAAGCAGTGGAATAGACTGCCTAGGAAATTGTGGAATCTCCTTCTCTGGAAATTTTCAAGGACAAATTGGATAAGCATTGGTCAAACATGATTTAGGAGTAACAATGCCTTGAATGTTCTGTGGAGACCAATAGTTCAGAGCCCAGGGGATCCCCACAAACACATCACCCAGGAACCATCAAGAGATCTACAGCCCAGAGCAGGTGGAACTTGGAGAGGACCATGATCAGTAGCAGGAGAATGAGGCAGAAGTCCACAACTGGCTTGGTTATAAAAGAAAGTTAAAGGAACTAGAATACATTAATGAAGAGACCAGGAAACTCATAGAAGCTCCTGAGTTGAGCTGGATACAATTGAATGTGGGGGTCAAAGGATACACGCTTGTTGTTGGCCTTGAAATAAACCAAATCTATCAGGACAGACATGCCAAAGTTTTTCACTTTCCTTCTACATAACCTAAGGCATAGCCTTTCCTACTCAACTATAGAGTTCAAATTCCTACCCAGGCTATCTCCAGTTCTCGTCACCTTGTCCGCCAACCTTGACAAAGCAATCTTACCCTGCTCGTATCCATCCAGGATGCTGTTGCAATTTTTTTTTTCTCCCTAGGCATAATGTTTTCATGGTAGCACAAAGGTGACAAAAGTCAACATCTGATTCCACCTAAGTCTATGCAGCACCTCTCACAGAGGGGCACAGACTCATAACAAAGGCTCCTAGGAACTGTGATAAAGTACATAGAGAATAATACATTTGGTATGGCCAGTTATCCTTAAAGAACAAAGATTCAAGACATTTCTCTTATATAAAGGCATAACAGACTAAAAGGAGAAATTGATTGGGTGTGGCATGGCCATAGAAGGTTATGTTCAATTCCTAAACTCACTGTAACATTAATTTCAAGCCGAACATGACTATAATTCCATTCATTATTCCTCTGCATGATGCTCAACATAAAACTAACTACAATTTTAGAAGAATGAGGCAAAATAATTTGAAGGCAGGCAGCAAGCTTGCCCTCCTCCCACCCTAGATGCAGAATTCATCCCATCCTAAAAAATATAAGCAAGTCAACAAAATTATTCATGTGATTAAGGTTACTCATGGGTTTTTGTCTTCACAGTATCAGCTCCTAAATGTGGAAGGAACATAGTGTCTAATCTTTAAAAAATTAATTATATTCAAAGCCTTGATTCTTAGTCAACAAATACTGGATAAAGGCTATAATTTCTTTATAAGATAAGTGGTCTTGGTTTGGGTTAATTGTATACTGCAGGGACATTTCCCAGCTCATCAAAGTATTCACTGTAGAAAGGTCCTTATGCATCCATTTGTCCTGATGATTAAACCACATGCAAAGTGGAAGGTTTTAATTGCTCTATTAATTCTATTCTACTGTCTTACATGACAACTTGTGATATTCAACATAGCTGAACGCATTCATTGTCTTCACTCTACCATAAGGAACCTTGATAGGGCATATCCATTGTGTAACAATCTACAAAAAAATAATTGATTCTCAAGAAATGTGGGTGTTTTAATTAATTTGAATAACAAAAGTCAAAGCTTTGTCTGTAATATCTAAATTAATATAACGTATGATTAACTGAAGTCAGTATTTCTTATATTATTTTATATAACTGCTTTTTGAAACATTAAGGGAAATGTAATTTGAAATCATTTTCTAACTACATGACTCCTCCTGTTTGGACGGATATCGATATGAAATCTTTGATTGCATTTGTGGGACTTTGAAAGAAATATCACTCTCTATGTAATTCCCTGTAAGAAAGAAGAAGCATTTTATTGTTGACAAACACTGGAAGATACTATAATAATAAGAGGAAGAGAAAAGTCAAAATATCAAGAAAGATTTTAAATCCTTTCTCAGACCATAATGACTAATGATATTCTTGTAGGACAAGAGCTAAGATTTTTTGTTGTTATTTTGGTTAAATTAAATATTTAAACAGAGTAAAGCTTGTGAACCCAATTCTTCCTTCCTGCAGCATTTTAAAGAGTGGGTTCAATGCTGAGAACACATATATGAATCACTTTGGAGCCATGTGAGTACACCAAAGGGCAGGTTCTCCACTGCCTTCTGCTTTGTATAACTTCTTCACTCAGACCTGTGCAGAGGGGGTGCAAAACGTTACCACGCTGAACTAATTAAGATTTTCACACCCTTTGTGTACTGGTGTAAAAGACTCAGGATAGTGCAGAAGCAAACTCAACAACTTCATGGGAGCGAAAAGGATTCCTGGAAGAGGGATTGCCCATGCATGTGTTTTCTGTAGCCAAAAGCCAGATGGATTCAATGTCTAGGCATTCCTTTGGAAAACTTATATAATGTTACATAACGCCCCATTACATAATGAACTGATTTTCTCTGTCAGGTCATTAGTGTCCAAAAAAGCTGGTCTACCATCTTTCCCAACTATGCAGTTGGTCTAATAAAAGATATCACCATAAAAACCCTTGCTTCTCCCAAGTTGCATAACTGATATGGAAATGAGGCTTGGCCCAAACAGTTCTTTATGCTAGTTTAGCAACAGATGCAGCTTTGGTCTATGAGTTCTGCTCTTCTCTCCATTCACAACAGTGACTTCCATACTCTTTAGGGGTTCACACCACCAAATGTAGGTGTTCAAACCACCAAATTTATGCAGACGTTTGTAGTATCAGACTCAGTAGATATCCTGCAGCCAGACCAGAATTTGATTGCTGTTTGTTACGAAACAGAATAATTTTGTTGGAGGGCATTTTTGGAAGCAGGCAAGCAGAACTGTGCATTAGTTGACTTGCCAACAAGACAGAGCCGGTGACCCACCCCTTTGCTGGTATATGCTATGGGGTCAATCACACAGAATGCACTTGGCCCTCTCCTCCAGAGTCTCATTCACAATTTGTGCATCAGTCTGATCCTAACATTGCCACAACTGTTACAAATTGCTGCTCCAAGCTCTAAAGAGTCAGAAGTTAGTTGACAAAATGGCTCTGTTATAAAACACGGGTTCACTGTGCTCAAAATATTCTGTTTGAAGCACCTTATGATCAATAACATTTTCTGAACACAAGGCAAGCCTCTGAGGTATCCTTGTCTGGATTTTGGGGGGTGTCTGCCCTATGAGTAGGGTTGCTAGAAGTTGAGGTGCTTGCCCTGGTCTGTCTTAGAGCTATGGACCTCAAGATGCCCCTGTAGCTGGTCAGTGAAACTGAAGTTCTTGCCAACTTCAGACTGAAACCAAACTTATGTATCACTAAGAAGTAGGGAAAGGCTAGAGCTGAGAGACATAAGGGATCCCTACTGAATCAGATTCTGTTCAGCCTCAAGATTTGGCAAGAAGCTGGAGCAATAGAGCTGTGAGATTCAGGATGACTCAAGGCAGTGGTCCCATGCCCAAACTTGGCTGGTCATTGAAGAAAATTGATTTCCTAAAATCTAAAGGTGTGATGTAGAAATTGCTTGTATACAGAAATATCTGCATTTCCTTCTAGACTTCTTATGTAGGATTTTGGAAATGGACCATGTGTTTAAATCTTTCAGACAGATGGCTTACCCAAAGATCTTCCAGAGGCAATAGCTTTCCTAATAGAGGTCTGTTGTTTCAGCTCTGCTCTCTTGCTTCCTTGACTGTTGCACACTTAGCAGTTTTGAAAATCAAGTTATCTATTTAGGAACCGAACTTTACACTAATTTATTTATTTATTTACTTATTTAGTTATTTAAAAAGTCTGATAAAGTGTGTGGATACTTTCTTTCTCCTTTTCTTTCTTTTGTTCCCAAAAGAGGCATATGATATCGTAAAGAATTGATCCATTTCACTATTCACTCTGGCACATTTTCATTATTTCCAAAGGCAGATAGTCCTCTAAAATCTTACAGTTTGGTAGCACTGCCATCTCAAGCCCTCCAGTAGCAGACTGTCAGAAAACTGTTAAAATGGGAAACCAAAGACCGGAGATGGAAAATGGCATGCAAGTTAGGAGATACCCATGCTATGTTACAACGGTTTCAGTTTTCCTTCTCTATAAATGGCAGTATGAGATACTTAAAAAAATTTTCAGCAAACAAATCACCTTAATTGAACACAGTTTTCATTTGAAAACAAGCTGTGGAGCTTAAGGCTGAAGTCCTCCAGAGAAAATGGTCCTGTGATTTATATCAGTGCTGCAAGAACTAGAAGCAATTTGCAAGGTTGCACATGAATAATGCAGGGTGAGAACAGCACAGGATGAAACCATTGAAAGAAAGTAAATGAAGTCCCTTTAAAAATGGTATATATAGAGAGGAAAGTACTTTAATTTGAATTATTTACCAGCACTGGTGATATTGCAAGAAGAACCACACATCAGCGAGTATTTCAAGTTTTAGGACAGGATTGTTGTCGTCAATTCCATAAAAAATTTCCCTGATGACTAAAATGCATTAAGGTCTATGAATATGCAAGAGACATGCTGGGATTATCTGTAAAGAGTAGAATCAAAGAGGGAATGGATATGGTAAACTGTGTACCAGACAGCTTCAGCTTCTTGACTCAAAGCCCACATAGACAGTATTTGAGCCAGCTTGCAAGTCCCAGTGTCAAGTGATCTACAGAAACCCAAGCCCCGTAGACTGTTGTTGACTGTAATGAGGTGCTGCATGGATTGGGACAAATACCACCAACTCTAAGTACTCAACTACTCTCCTGTATTGTGCTGTACTATACCACTGAGTAAATTTTCCCACTCAGCCAGGTAAATTTGCTTTAACAATATTCAGATTGCAGATATTTTGGCTAGATGTAGGAGCAATAAAGAGAAAATACATCTGTGAGCTACAGTGAATTGTAATGGAATATGAAGCCTTTCCTCTTTTTGTTTGGCTGAAATTCAGCTAGGGTTATTCTTATTAGTGAGTGAAAGTCATTACTATCCAAAGGCTTTTGGGGGATGTTTGGGGAATGATTTGGTGGTTTTATGCAAGTCCCTAATGAAACCACGTCCATTCATCATATGCTACCCTAATTATCAATAACACCCTCACTGTCAAGGTGGGCAGAAAGACAAAATACAAGACTGACTTTTACAGTTTGGCTACATTGTTAAAAGTTTAGCAACTGATATAGAATCATAGAAAAATAGGGTTAGACGAGAACCTCAGCCGGGCATGTCCAACTTCTTGCGCATAGCAGGATCACCTCTGTATAGGTCACCCCCACCAAGTATTTGCATAACATGTACTTTAAACCTTCCAGTGGTGGGCATGGGCAGATCTAAGATTTTGAAAAGGTGGTGCAGCTGGTGTGATGCATCATCACATAGCACATATTTTTCTCCAATTAAAAAGAAACTAGAAGCTTTATTAATACGCTAGGAGTAATTCAGTTGAAGATACAATGGGCTTGCCAGGGACCTGATTGCTGGATCTAGGGTGGGACAGGCCCTTGGTGCTATGGGCATACAGCTGTTATTCCCCAGCTCAGCCATGGACAAAACTGCTCCTGGCTCTCCCAGACGTTCTGCAGTAGCCCCAAAGTACCCCTCACTGCCCTTTATGCATTGTCCCTGCCACCTCAAATGCCTCTGGCTCTACCCTGCCCCCTATTATCCCACATATCCCCCTGCTAAGACACCCCATCATGCCCCACTATCCTCCTCACACCTCAATGCTCCCTCATTGCCCCCACGAACACTGCACAGACCCACTCTATTACAGCCTAGCCCTCCTTACCCCTCATCCCCCTCCCTCCCCCACTCCCAAACTGAGCCCTCTCTGCCCCTCTATGCACCCAAACATCACCAAAGTCCTTTACACCTCCTGGCCACCCTTCACCCACAATCTCTCTTGCTCCAAACGGCCCTCACACCCCATTTCACCCTCACATTCCCCACCAGTTCTCTCAAATGCAAATATATCTACCTTGGTAAGGCCCCAAAGAGAGAGAGAAGGAATCCTGAGAAGACCAAGCAAGGCTGGGGGGGGCAATGTCAGGCCCTGGGAGAAAAGAGATTCTTAGCATGAATGTCCTCAAAACACAAAGAGTTTGTGAGGTGAGGGAGGATTTGCTCTAGCTGCTTATAGAACCTGTACCTAGGGTAACCAACCCTTCTGGGTCCACCCATACCCAGGTCTGCCACTCTGGTTCAGCCTCCATCCTCAGCTGTAATGAATAACTCAAGAAAGAGTCACTGCAGATACTCACCTCTTTTTCTCACCTTTGCAATTCCTTCTGGCCTCTGACTGCTATGCTATCACACAGCTCAGCTTGCCTTCAGCCTTGCCATCCTCCCCTGTGTCTCTCATTTTTTGTCAGTTCAAATACCCTAAGAAAAAGGGTGCCCAGTGCAGGTTCCTAGGGCGTGCCTTTATTGGACATGCTGATGGGGGTGACCAGAGAACTATTGCAGGAATAGATAACAAGCAGGAAAACTGTAAAAGGATATTTTGATGTACTGGAAGATCAAGAGTGGTTAGCACCTACACAGTAAAGAGATTAGGAAGAATCAAATACATAATGATGAACTATGAAATCAATTGACTCCCTCAGATTTGCCTGAATAAAAATGAACCTGTCACTGCCAGGAAGCTAGTTTTTAACTTTGAACGGAGCAGGAATCAGAGAGAGATGTGACCGCACCACCAACACATCTCCCTAGACCGCTGTCCCCACAGCAATTCCCTGGTGGGAGAGATCCCATAGCCACTCTAGGTAATCTGTTCTAGTACTCAACCTACTGCAGTCAGACTTCTTTTTAGTAGCCATCTGTTTAAATTTAAACCCATTACTTCTTCTCCTGTCTTTTGGGGACACAGAGAACAACTGATAACCATACTCTTTAAAAGAACCCCTTATTTATGTGGAAACTATTATGGCCCACAACCCCTGCCCCTCCCAAATACAAAATAATCCTAATTCTTCCAACCTTTCACCATAGGTCATAGTTTCCAGAACTCTAATATTTTGGTGCTTTCTAAACATTTTCTAATCTGTCCATATTTTTCTTGAAGTTCAGTGCCTAAAACTACAGGTAGTACTCCAAGTGAGGCCTCACCAGTGAAGACTAGGGCAGTAGAAGCACTTCACTTGACTTGTAATCACTTCACTGGAACAATATTATACACTGTTTACTCATATTTAGCCTGTGATACTCTGTAACTCCTATGTCCTGTTCTGAATTCTTGAAACTTAACCATTCATTCCCTATTTTGTATGTGTGCATTTGACTGTTCCAGCCTAAGTAAAGTACTTCATACTTGTGGCTACTGAACTGGCCAGAATTTCATCCTGAATATCTACACCTCACAATCCTTCCTGGTAACCTAACCCTTGAGAGACACGATCCTCTGGGGGAAAGGCCATCAAATGAAGGGATCACAGGTTCTGGACTAAATTCGGAGGCCCACCAGCGGCCTGCTGTTTTCTGCAGCTCCATCTCAAGTACTGACACCTGTGCTTATTGCCTTAAAGCCGTTAAATCTCTGCTTCCTCCCTTAATAGGGCCCTACCTTAAGATAGTTGTTTTTATATTTATTAGGGCTGTGCGAAACACCACCGTTCCATTTTGACTTCCGTTTCAAGGTTTCAATGGAACAGCATTTCATTTTGAATTTTGTTTCAATTCAAAACTGCTGTTCCATTTCATTTCTTGGAAACACTGATGCTGTTTTGACATTTTGCCTATAGGCTATATGGGGAAGCTCAAAACAACCTCTCTTATTCAGCAGGAAGAGCGGGGCCCAAACCTGGGAGGGCTGCGGGGGCTGTGCCAGGCCTCCTGGGGTTGCGGGCCCCCATCTGCCTGCCAGATAATGGAGGGATGCAGCCCAGGACCATTGAGCTGGGGAAGGGACCTGAGCCCCATCACTCAGCCCCAGTGCTGGGATCAGTCAGGGAAGGGAACTGGGGCTGAGCTGAGTGCTACCATCAGTTTGGGGAAAGGAACTCAGCCCAGCTGGGCTGAGTTATTTTCCCCAGCTTGATGGTCACGCTTGGGAAGGGAACTCAGCCCAGTTGGGCTGAGTTCCTTTCCCCAGCCTGATCGTCACACTGGGGAGGAGAACTTAGCCCAACTGGGTTGAGTTCCCCTCCCAGCATGACCATCAGGCTGGGAAAACAAACTCAGCCCAACCGGGCTGATTTCATTTCCCCAGCCCGATCATGGGGGAGGGAAACTCAGCTCAGCTGGGCTGAGTTGCCTTCCCCAGCCTGATCATAAGGCTGGGGACGGGAACTGAGTGATCAAGCTCAGTTCCCTTCTCCAGCCCAATTAGAGCACTGGGGAGGGTTACTGAGCGAGGGCTCAGCTCCCTTCCCCGGTGCTGTGATTGGCTTCCCACAGCCCAGTGATGGGAGGCAGGGAGTGCCAGGGCTGCACTCCCCGCCTGGCTGAGCCTGGAGTCACTGTTCTCCCCTGCGTCCCACCACCTGGCTGCTGGCTGCTTTGAAACACTAAACGTTTTGAAACTTTCAAAATGTTTTGACTAGCCTCGTTTTGTTTTAGGCTGTTTTGAAGCCCTTCGTTTCATTTTGATTTCACTGTTTCAAGCTTGAAATGAGTCGAAAGAGTGTCGAGATAAAGCAGGCAGTGAAATTTTGCATAGCCCTAATATTTATGTATGTCCAAACCCAAAGGCCAATTAAAGTCCAAATCCAATATACATATCCTTAGTGTCCACATCTGTTAATGTCTGTAACTCATATATTCTACTGGACGGTGATTTTACCTGCAGCTCCCAGGCCCAAAGGCTTGGGAATTCAGATGCCTTCCATTGTACTTGATCTTAGCCAAAATGCCAACAATCACTGACCGAAAGGCTGCCACACTGTTTTCCCAGGTTCACTTACCCCACCACTCTAACATGCATGTCCAGTCAGGAGGATCCTTCTTGCCCTTTCATTACCCAACAGGGATATCAGTGTTTTATTAATCCCAAACTCAAAACATAACTGTAATTTAACCAAAATAATCTAAACTGTCACAGAATGGATATGCAACACGGTCCATATATTTTCCTGTTCTTGCTCAACAACAGATGTCAACTGTGGGCTTCAGACCACTAGGCTAAATGCTGGGCAGTCACTCCTTTATTTTTGGAGCTATTTAGATGTCACAGTTGGAAACAGCTTCTTTTTTTTTTTTCCTTATTCTTGAGCAGCAGAAAAAAATGTTTATTTCAGATCTACAGTATTTCTCACAGAATGGCAGGCCTGACCTAACTCCCACTGAAGTCAAAGAGACACTTTCTATTGGATTTAACTGACTTGCAGCCACATCCTATATAAACAAAATAGAGTTTCTTTAATGGTTACTTCAATAGTGATAAATTATACAGAACGTAGTTATTCTCTTAATCATATATGTATAAATACAAAGTAATTCTATGATAGTTGTGAAGTTATTCTGAGTCTGTATAATGGTATAACGGGGAGCAGACTTTGCTACCAGCAGTACTTTGGCTAGCAACACAAACTCCATGAATTCAGCACATGATACATGAGCATTTTTTACTTATCTGAGGAGCATAAAAAAATGAGGCCTCATGGTGAAGTACTATTGCTCATGTTTCCATGCCTGGCAGGAGCAATGGGCCAGATTCTTAGTTGGTGGAAGCTTAAATCAGTGGATTTCTTTGATTTCCACCAGCTGAAGATCTTTCCTGAAGTCTGTTGTTTTGTACACATGAAGCTATTAGAAATCCGGGCATGTCAGCTGTCTTATTCTGCAATGCCTTTTGGTGCTAGCCTGGTAAACTGCACAGCTGTCTACAGCAATCTGCTAAAGGAAATAGCAGTTTGGGGTCTGTGAAGTCAGATGATGGGAGAAGGGTAAAGCTAAGATAAATATGAGTGACTACATAAATAAGAGCAATGATAAAGTAACTTTAATTTTTGGTGCATGTATTCCTTATAATCTCTGGGTAGTTTGACAAGACAGCTATTTCACTGCCCACTCAGTTTAACTCACACTGCTCTTGTCTTTAGATTATATATTTAGACTGGAAGCTGCCAACTCCATCTGGAACTAGTCAAGCACTCTGTACAGGCACTTGAATATTTCACATAATGGTCAAAGGTAAATCAATATGTTTCTTGGTGTATCTCCTTCTTGGGGATGCAGCAGGAATACAGTTGAGGTTGATATCAGTGGAAGCTGAAAAGAACCGAATCCCCAGAAGTACTAAATTAATTAACAAAGGGTGTGTCTGCATGTTCATTAATGTGCTGTGGTTACTGCACATTTAATTTAGAACTTCCTTAATGAAGTACTAACTGAATGTGCAGTGACTACATTTAATGTGCAGTAAGTAGTGCTGGCGCACAGGTTTTTTTGTGATGGTTACTGCTCAGTAGCCTAAGAACACTGCACTGTATCTTATTAACACAGGTTTTCACTTGCACACTACTGCTCAATGTTATTAGGCTACTGTGCAGTAAGCATCAAGTGTAGATGTGCCCAAATGGTAGAAAATGGAACTATTAATTGTCCAGTTTATGTTGCTGTTATATCCCTAATAAAAAGAAAGCTCTCCCAGTAATACTCCAACTAAAGAGACTATGTGATGTCCACTATAGAGAGGAATTTAAACATGCCAAAAGCCAAATCTTTAAATGTGTTGAGGTGCCTGCAAATCATTGTAGATCTGGGTCTAAGAGATTCACCCAAAATCATACAGAGAGTCTGTAAAGCTACAAAGTGAACCATGATTTCCTGAATCATAGAGTTATGGTTTAACTTCACCACCTTTCTTCCCCAGAGTACTCCCAAAGCTGGGTAAAGGAATGAAATTGTAAGTGCCTTAATGTTACTGCTGAAGAAGACTACCCAATCTCTGAATATAATTTGCCCAAGCACTATATATCTCACAATGAAATACAGCCTAGTCCTGCAGCCAGTGTCCTGTGCTTGTTCATTACTTGCAACTGTGCAAAGCAGGTGCAAAACACAACCCCATCAGAAGATTTGTGCTTTGTATTCATTTTATATTTGCAAATAGGCCCAAATTATACACAGATTCTACACATGCAAAAATAGGCTGACTAGAACCATGAGTTTTGTTTCGTTTGACTTACATATTTTTTACAGGGGTAACCCCTAGGGTGGACTCAGTTACAGTGGTGTAAATAGCTTAGCCCCCTTACTGTTATGAATAAGCTGCACCACCTCTACATCAGTATAACTTCAGCCACAGTACAGGAATGGTATTGCTCTAGCTGCTGGTACAGCAGGGCATTTTGTATTTAGACAATAGCTTATTACATTTTATGATTGCATACAGGACAGAAAGGCAAATAATCAGACCTAATGTCTTCTCTAGAATCTCTTGGGCTGGACTTAGGATGTTTGAAAATCAGTTGAAAATCTAATTTCCCAATAGGAATCTTTCTGCCAGTCTTTGATTTTAGAGAAGACACTGAAAATGTCTTCCATGTTTTTGAAAACATTGGCTCTCCTTTCCCTAGCACTCATGGAGAGTTGAGACTCATAGAGGAGAGCTAATGATGGAATAGGCAGTAGTGCTCAAAGTTTTTGCTCCGTGGGCCATATGGGTTGTCCCTGGTGCATCCACAGGCCAGATCCAGCTGGTGTGCCCAATCCAGCTACACAGAGGTGAGGGGCAGAGCCACCACGCAGCAGAGAGGAACTATGGCCCAGTCCTGATACAGCCACATAGAGGGAAGGGTGCATTGCCCAACCCAATTCAGCTATGCAAGGCAAAGGGTACATGGTCCAGCCCTGACACGGTGGTACAAGGCTTGGGAATTCATCAGAAGGGGAGGGATGGCAGAATTAAATGCTAGCGCTCTTCCACTTCTAAATTTCCTAACTGATGAGGCACTCTGCAGGCTGGACGCCATGGTTCTGTGGACCAGATCTGACTCACATGGGCCAGGAGTTGAGCACCCTTGGGATAGGGTAAGACATTTGTCTGGCCACTTCTGTTTGATGGTCAGGTACATTTATTGGAGCTTCAGTAACAGGTCAGACATATGTAATAATTTAGTATTCAAATCTGTAAGGGTGATAGGTACTCATCAAAGAACATTAAAAGTGAAATTAATTTGTTTAACAAAGCTGGGATTTAAAAAAAAAAGTGAGTGTAGAAGGCTCTGTTTCAATCATGATTTTTGTTCCTTCTCTACATGACAGTCGAGCTTCAAAGATTTCAGGCTACTTTCATATCAATTGTTCCTTGGTATTGCCTTCAACAACACATTGTGCATTCAGCAAGCTGATAAAGAGGCAGAATCAAAGTCAATGTTAAGAACCATTACAATGTATTACAACTAAAAAATAGCCTTTGATTTATAAGTATAAAAGTTATGCTTTCAAAGAAAAGAATTCCCATAATTTTGATCATGCAAAGAAGTGTAATTTAATGTACATTGGGTAGAATTATTTTTGTAAAATTTATAAGGCTCTGATCCTGCAATCTTTAACCATGAGTAGCCCTTAGTCACCAAAACCTGAATGCTGCATTTAAATAAATGAAGTCATGAGCAGATCCAGGAAGGGAACCTTGGCTGTGCTGCACAATCTCAGTGAGCTCTCTGAGATCATGGTCTGATTAGCACATTTTCTGCTGGAGCTCAGCAGGGCCGGTCAGTGTGACCCCTTGCTAGAGGTCAGCATACACTGTGAGTTCAATGAGCTAGCTTTACATGCTGAGCTTGAGAAGAATGTGGGTTGATCAATTGGTAGACTCAGATTGCTCACTTGGCATGCTGAGCTCTGGCATGGAGACACACTGATTAGAAAATCATAGCAGGAAAAGTGCACACTACATAGCTGAAGTGGGGTACAAGTACACTACACTACACTACTACAGTACTACTCCGCAAGAGAAGGTTGAGAGGCGACCTTGTGGCTGCCTATAAGTTCATCACGGGGCCACAGAAGGGAATTGGTGAGTTTTTATTTACCAAGGTGCCCCTGGGCTTTACAAGAAATAATGGCCACAAGCTAGCAGAGAGCAGATTTAGACTAGATATTAGGAAGAACTTCTTCACAGTTAGAGTGGCCAAGGTCTGGAACGGGCTCCCAAGGGAGGTGGTGCTCTCCCCTACCCTGGGGGTCGTCAAGAGAAGGTTGGATATGCATCTAGCTGGGGTCATCTAGACCCAGCACTCTGAGAGTATAGGTTATGCAAAAATTATCTACATGAGTATAAAGATTCAGGATTGAGGTATGGGTGTCTTCTCTGGTGCATTTGGAAAAGGTTAATTTGTGAACATTACTGATTATTCAGAGGCAAAAATGTCCTCAGAAGTCACCATGTTCTGAAACAAAAATGCAGATCAAGACAGTGACAAATTCATAGGTATGTGTCCACCAGCCTACAAACATCTAGAAGGAATCCCAAGGCTTATTGTACTAAGTTCTAAATAAAGATGTAGATTTAAGCCAATTTGGTAACTCAGTAAAGTCCTCTCTGAACAATCCAAATTTTGTTTAAATTAAGGTTACCTGAGTTGAACTTCAGTCAGCAGAGAACAGGTTCATGATGGACTGAAACGCAGTCCTTGTAAACCACCATCACATCACCCAGAGGTTTAACTAAGTCAGTTTAATTCAACTAGTGCCTGTTTTCCAATAAATAAAGCTTAAGTTGGTGTGTACTTTTCTCATAGTTTAGAGTGGAGCATATCTTCTGAGATTTCTCCAAGACTTACTTATATGCATGTCTCAGTTTGACCTATTCGTCTAAGTAAGGCAGAGACCAAAATCAGAGTTGAATCAGTTGTATCTTGTGATAAGTTACTCAGGTACATTTTACTACTATCCAACGATGCCTCGATACATGCAACTTCCACACCAGGAAGTGGGGCAGATATGCAGAAGACAGTGTACATGCAGGTAACCCTCACCTAACTTTACTGGATCCCTCAGTAGGCAAGACTGGAGTCAGCATTGGGCAACTAAAATAGGCTTCTTTACACAGTTATCCCTTAAATTAGTCAGAGCTGAGAATCTAGCCTTTCTAAATTAGAGATGCGTGGTAGACAGCATTATAAATATTGAATAGGGCTTTCCACAGTGAGAACACACACTAACCAGCACCAGTAGCTCTTAGTACCTGTCATGTATCTGTGATGGCTGGGAAATGTGTACAATCTTTTTGCCTAATTCTTTCAAAGTAGTATATGAGACAGCATTATCTGGCATACTGAGCAATGCTGTTCCTAGTGTTAGATTCAGACAGTCCAGGATGATATTGTTCAAGCTGTATCTTTTTATTTAATTAAAAGAATGCAGCAGCCTGACTACCAGAGTTCCCGGATTCACTTAAGCACGTCCATATCTACAAAGTAGGGCTGTACTAAGCTTCAGTTCCTGATTTGATTTGGCAGAGATTTGGCCTGATTTGGTGGCCGAATCTACAAAGCCGAATTGAATCAGGAGACCCTTTAATCTCTCCGAATCGAATTGGAACCCTCTGAATTGATTTGGAGAGATTCGGAAAGATTCAGGGATTTGGACACAGACACAGGTTTAAATGTTTTTTTCGACATACCTCAAGGTGCTAGGCAGCTCGTGAATGCTGAGAGGCTGGGGCAGATGGAACGTCCCGCGGGAGCACAGAGAATACCCACGATTGTCACCTAACGACTGTCAAAAGGGCTTTCACCCAACAGGGATGCTCCTTCAGAGAGACTGATCACACTTTTGAGAGAGCCACCTGGATACCATGTGAAGAATTGCTACAGTACAAAAACAAAATCCCCACGAATTGCACACCAGTAATTATGACATACCATCCCCCCTCAAACCTATATAGAAAATCCTCAAAACAGTTGCAACCTATACTTGAAGAAGAGCCTAATCTTAAAGATTTTCCCAGAACTACCTATCCTAGCCTTTAAACAAGCACCGAATCTCACCAGCCTGATCACCAGAAGCAAATTACCTATGACCCAAACCACACCAAATAGATCCAGACCATGCCAGGACAGGAAATGTAAAACCTGCCAACACATCTCTACCACTCCCAAAGTTACTACACCCCAAAACAGAACTATCACTATCCCTGGATCATACACCTGCACCTCCAGAAATGTCATATATTTCATCCAATGCACCAAATACCTGAATAGAAAGTATTGAGGATAAACCAAACAAACAACAACTGTGCACCAGAATGAATGTACACTGACAACCCATCAAAGACAACAGTATCCAATTACTTGTGCGTGCATACTTCTCACAGGATGATCACTCCTTGTCCAGTCTCTCAGTTCTAATCCTCAAAGGGAACTTACAAAACACCTTACGTAGACAAGCCTACAAACTTCACTTCATAAATACATTGGATACAACAAATCATGGACTTAAAGTAGACATTGGGTTTACAACACATTACAACCTGCCTGACATCTGATACCCCAGGTAACCTGCCTCCAGCTAATCACTTGCATTCCTTCATACATTTTACCCTGCTATTTCTACCTGTTGTCTTCTAAACTTCCACTCATTTGCATTTTCACAGACATGCTTGTTGTAAATTAGTTTCTTTCCCACCTTGGAAAACACATAACACCAGAGATCACCTCTGTCCTTTTACCTTGTCCTAGCAGTTAACAATTGTTGATGCACTTACACTAACAGCTCTCAGGCCTACCCCAAAAAGGGCTGATGATGGTCCATTTCCATATTGGGGGTCTGCCATTTGAAGCCCCCCATCCCACCTGATCTAATGTGATCCACACCGTTGGGTTTTATGGCCCTGTCGCAACGCTGATCTTTCTTCTTAGGGTAGGCATGGGCAATTTTTTGAGCTGGTGGCCCACTTAATGAGTTTTGGTAACCTGCTGAGGGCAACAACTCACTTTCTCCCCCTCCCCCTCTCAGTCCCTTCTTCCCAGGGCTGCAACCGGTACGGAAGCCTGAACCCATTCACAGCTTTACCATGAATCCTATCACCCCATGCACCCAGAGTCCACCTGCCTGCAGATTTAGCATTTCTCTTCCTCCTCTGCTCCCCCCATGCAAGTCCAGACTCAACAGCTGCCAGCTACATCTACAGCTGCCCAAATATGCCTGGCATCTGCTGGATTGGGGCTCCAGGTGTGGTAGGGGGAAGGAGAGGTAGGGAAAGCAGGGTGTTCTACAGCTATGGGTGGGTTTGTGCATCTGCCTCCACACCTGGTGGCAGTCCCAGCCCAGGTGGAGAGAGAGGGAGAGAGAGAAAAAGAGAGAGAGAGAGAGAGAGAGAGAGAGAGAGAGAACACCTAGCACTCCAGAAGCAGCCATGGCTGGCCAGCACCATGTGTCTGCTGGAGAGGCCGCCTGCCTGCAGGATGGCTCCATTCACCTTGTGAGCACCCACCTGTGGGCCAGATCCAATCAGCTGGCAGACTGGATTCAGCCCATAGACTGTATTTTGCCCACCCCTGCCCAAGGGTTTCTCTGAGGCCAAATTGACAGTGCTGCTGTTAAGAGTTTGTAGTGTGTGAAAGTATTGATATGTTAGCCATTTGGTTGGAATACCTGCTTCTAAAGTATGTGCATGGAGACTGCAAATACATTGGTATTACTGTCATTTATAATAAGGGAAGCATCTCAAAGTCCTAGGCAGAAATAAGGACTCCACTGTGTACAGCAGCCAGGCTTTGTATTTTAGTGTGGTCCCATGATCAGGTCTCAGACTTCACTGCCACCTGGGAGAGGAGCATGTGCAGGCCCCTCCAATGGCCACCCGCCTTGATGCAGAGATATGCAAGTAGCTCTCTGGACAAGTGGGGAGGTGGCCACTTCCCATGAGTATTGTAGGAAATATTAGACTACAGCTTTATGCCCGGTTTAACCTACGTAATTCTATGTATTGCCAGGGAGCTGTCCATGATGGTTCAAAAAGGCAACCACAGTCGCTCATCTAAACTCGCCAGTGCTTTGCTTCATATTTCTGTAGACACCTATCCAGCATTTTAACTAAGTACCATCCTCCCATCTCTTACTGCAGTGTTATTGCTCTCTTGCTTTTTGTTTGGTTCACGGTTCTTCCATCTTCCACTAAGAACGCCTCAGCCAAGATGACAGCATTGGATTGATTAACTTGGATTAAGAGGAGGATTTTTTTGCGGGGGGGGAGGCAGTGGGGGAGGGCATGAAAGTAACTCACTACATAGCATTTGGCAAGGAAAAAAAAGTGCTAACATGGTTTATCAGGTTCCTGGGTTTCATTAATGACCTCAGCTTTTAGCCAATGTGAAGTGTTACAAGGCAAATGAGCTAAGTCATACTATGCAGAAGTTTCTGAGAAGAAAGATATTCTAAGGCATGTCACGGACACCCTCCCCCCACTTTGAGTTAATGAAGAATGCCATTTAATTTCACAGTGCACTTTATCAGTAGCATAACTGGGGGGGAGCAAGCAGGGCCTCAGCCTCAGGCATGGACTTAAAGGGTGCTAAAAAGATGCTCTCTTCTCCATTTTACTATAGCAAGTGCAAACTTGGGCCCCATAGTGTATGGCGGGGAAGAAAATGAAGCATTAGGGGAAGCTTCCAGTGGACATGTGCCATGGGTTGCTGTGAGCCTGTTTCCCACCCTTAATGATATAGCTGCAGCCACAGGGAAAGAAGCT
This sequence comes from Caiman crocodilus, assembly GCA_030014935.1. Taxonomy (NCBI): domain Eukaryota; kingdom Metazoa; phylum Chordata; order Crocodylia; family Alligatoridae; genus Caiman; species Caiman crocodilus. The sequence continues at coordinate 28,502,862 of JAGPOW010000229.1, forward strand.
GCCACTGGAATCAGACAGCTTGGGTAGGTAAGACACTACTCCCCTTCCCCTCCACATCTCTGCTCCCCAGTGGTCAGAATAATCATCCTTCCCACCTCAGACACTGATCTAGACATGTCAGAAAGAAAGAAAAAGAGAGAGAACATGGAGCTTTCTGTTTTCAGGCAGGTCCCCCAGTTCAAAAGTCATCTCTGAAGTCTTTTCTTAGGGTCGCATATCAGCTCTTGTTGAGGTGTGCTGAAGTTTCCCTCTCTGTATGTTTCTGTGCACTACCACTCTTTCTGTTCTCCCTTTGAGCTGTCTCTCCTCCACCTTTAAGTAATGACAATATCCTACCAAAGCTGATTCTCCCACAGCAACTTCCTAAGCAGACCCTTGCATTTGTCTTTGTTTCAGGCGGAACTGTGCACCTAACTCACAAATGAAGGTAGTCAGTAAGCCTACCCCTTTCCAAAGGATTATGCCAAACTTTAACAGCAGGCACACTTAATAGCATTTTTTTGCAATGCATAATATTTACGTCAGCACCCAGATTGCTATGTAATAGAAAGGGACTAAAAATATTTTTTGCATTTGCAGTCATCTGATCTTGAGCAATTCATGAACATGCCTACCTTCACTGTGCCCTCACAAGCACTATAATAAAGTCCAGGTGTGTGCTAGGTGAAAATCCCCATGGGAAGCATGCTAAAATCACAACCTACCATTTGAGAAAAGCATTGCCTACTGCACACCCACCTTTTATACACATCCAGTAATCATGTCTGAAGCCTTTTCCTAAAGTATAGATGTTGCTCACAAGTAGCCCCGTGTCTCATGATTGCAGCATATCCCACTCAGGGACAGATCCACAGGGGGGAGTCAGTGGTGCAGTTGCACCACCAGACCACCTCCCCCCTGCCTGAGTTTGATTCCTAGCCCAACCAAAAGTTTAAAATCAATCATCGGGCAGGGACAACAGACTTTCTATTCAGAAAGCACTAAGAGAAGCAATTGCCTTCATGTTTCATTATAATCTACATGATTCTTCCTAAAGTCTTCATTGCACAGGTGTTAAGGTCCACAGGTGAGGACTTTAACTAAGTTTATTGGTGGGGAGGGGGGCAGAGAACAAAGCCTCGAAGTAATTAGAAAGTGGGTTACCTGGAGGTAAAACAAGCAGGATGGAGCAACGGGATGCCTTCTAATTCTTGCTTAGAAAAAAAGACAATCAGCTAGTTACCTCAGGTGTCTGTACATGAACGCATGGAGCCTGGGAAGCAGGAAGAATTGGAAGTCCTCACACAGTCAATGAACTATGACATTATTGGAATAACAGAGATTTGGTGAGAGTTTGTATGACTGGAGCACTGTCATGGATGGGATAAACTGTTTGGGAAGGACAGGCAGGGGAGAAAAGGAGGAGGAGTTATGCTTTATGTAAAAAAGCTATATGACTCCTCAGAGCTCCAGTATGAAAGTCTGAGCTGTGGTCAGAGGGGAGAGCAACAAGGGTGATGTCATAGTAGGAGTCTGCTATAGACCACCAGACCAGGAGGATGAGGTGGCGAAGGCTTTCTTCAAACAGCTAGTGAAAGTTTCCAGACCACAGGGCCTGGTTCTCATGGAGGACTTCAATCACACTGACATCTCCTTGGAGGGCAAGACAGCAGTGCACAAGCAGTCCAAGAAGTTTTTGGAGAGTGTTGGGGACTTCTTTATGGTGTAACTGTTGGAGACACCGACTACATGCTGTGCTCTTCTTGACCTGCTGCTCACAAACAGGGAAGAAGTGGTGGGAAATGTACTAGTAGATGGGAACTTGGAAAGCTGTGACCACAAGATGATTGAGTTCAGGATCCTGCGGTAAGGAAGGATTGAGAGCAGCAGAGTAAGGACTGTGGACTTCAGAAAAGAAGATTTCAATTCGCTTAGGGAACTGATGGATAGGATCCCCTGGGAGGTCAGTCTGAGGTGAAAAGGAGTCCAGAAGACCTGGTTGTACTTTAAAGAAACCTTTCTGAGGGGACAGGAAATCTAACCATCCCAGTGTGCAGAAAGACTAGCAAGTATGGCCACGTGTAGACAAAATGATAGGCATGTGTGCACAATGCTTTAAAGTGCGCTAAATGCTTTTGCACTGTTCTAATGGTGTCAGTGTTTGCACGCCTTAGTGGCATATTGTGCATTAATTCCAGCCACTGCAGGAAATCCAGCAGTGTAATGCGCCTTAAATGACTTAGGGTGCAGTAAACTAAAACTCCTACAGCTGTGAAGTGAAGCACCAAGCTCCATGCAGCCCCACAGCTCTGCAGACAGCCTGACAGCAGCCCAGGAAAGCAGTTCCACCCAAGAAAAGTGGCAAGCCTGTTCTCCCCACACCCTACCCCACAACTCCCCAGAGCTTTCCTGCCTGCCTGAGCTTTACAGGGGCCCGGTGCTTCCCTCTGCAGCTGTGGTGCCCCGCAGGACTGCCCAAGCTGGGTACTTGTGGCCAGAAGCCACCTGAGGGCAGGGGATGGGGGTGGAGGGAGGGCACCACTACTGCAGAGGGAAGCATCAGCCTCTCTTGCAGCCCAGGAGAGCTGGGCTTACCAGAGAGGCAGGTAAGTCAGTGGGGTGGGTGCATGACATGGCATTTTAATCCGCCCTAAATTGGAGTGATGTTTTTTAAAAACCACCACTTAAATTTAGGGTCTCTGTTTCATGTGGACATGTGCTATGGCAAAAGACCAGCTTGGCTTAGCAGGGAACTCTTCAATGAGCTAAAACACAAAAAGGAAGCTTACAAGAAGTCGAAACTTGGGTAAATGACTAGGGAAGAATATAAAAGTATTGCTTGCGCTGTTGGCACTGGATTTATGACCCCGTCCTGATACCTGGACAGACCCAAGCCTTCAGACCAACCACAACTTCTTCCATTCAATAATAAGCAAAGTTTTTTGATACTCAGTAATAGCAGATAAGAGTAATGTAGGCAAAGAAAACAAAATAATGTCCCCAGTCCTAATTATCTACCTGTTTCAGGGTTCTCACAGAGGAACGGTATATCTGGCCAGTATGTGAGCATCACCCTGTGGTTCTTTGCTTGAATGTCAGCAGTGTTGGAGGTCGAGGGCTGATTCCCAACCCCACACTGTGAGGTGGATGAGATGGGCTAGTGGTGTACCTTGTGCCCATGGTAGCCTCAGGATTCCCCTGCTGCTCTGAAAATCCCTCCTTTTGTATTATTTTTCCTTCCTGATGACGCTTCATTTCCAGGTACTGATGATTGGTTTCCCTGTGATCGTCATACTGTTCATATTCTGTTCTGTCACCATAACCCCTTGTTTCTCAAACATATCACATGAATACATCTTAATTTGGTCAGTCCACCAAAACCAGAAATCCCAGGGGTTTAGCAGCTGGTCATTGCAACCTGGTGCCACTTATCTTGCAGGGTCCCTTATCTTTGTGGATAAGTGGTCCTTATCTGGACCACTTGCAGGGTCCCTTATCTTTGTTATGAGTCCTGCAGAGGGCAATGGAAATAGTTAGGGCTGAAGCACATGACTTATGAGAAACTGAGGTATCTGGACTTATTTAGTCTGGAGTGGAGAAGACTAAGGAGGATTTAATAACAACGTTCAACTACCTGAAGGGTGGTTCCAAAAAGAATGGAGCTAAACTGTTGGTGTCAGATTACAGAACAAGGAGCAATGGTCTCAAGTTGCAGCAAGGGAAGTTTAGGTTAGATATTAAGAAGAACTTTCTCACTAGGAAGGTAACAAAGTACTGGAACAGGTTACCCAGAGACACTGTGGAGTCTTCATCCTTAGAGGTTTTTAAGACCCAGGTAGATAAAGCCTTAGTTGGGATGACCTAGTTGGGGTTGGTTCTGCTTTGAGCAGGGGGTTGGACTAGATGTCCTCCAGAGGTTGCTTCCAACCCAAATTTGCTATAATTTATGACCTTCTGTCCTTTTTAATTGTCTGTCATGGTTCTACAAATGAAACCATGGGTTTTTTTGCAATTCTGTTCCTAGTAGCTCCTGGAAATGTACCTTCTAGTTCACAGGCCTGCAGACTGCTTTTAACTCTAGCTAGAAACATCAAGTTGGGTGTGGAAATAATGTTTAGTGAAGCATTAGATGCACTGTCAATATGCTCACAAAGACTACATTTTGTTTTACAGATCTGAAAGAGATGTATATTTAATTGTAATGACTACAGAGCTAACAAAACAACATCTTTTGATTATTTTGCCTAGTTTTTTCCTCTACACATAACATGTGATATAGCTAATTAATGCACATTCCAATAACATGTTTTTTAATTATTTTGCTAGCCTAGCCCTAGGCCCTAGTATACTAATAAAGCTTTTAGTTTCTTTTAAACTTGAGAAAAATGGGTGTTCTGTTTCATGTGATGATGTACCACACCACCTGCACCTACCTCCCTTTTCAAAATCCTAGATCTGCCCATGGTCCCACCCATTGATGCCTTCAGGCATACTTCAAATTCACAAATACACAAATAAGACTGATTAAGATTCACTTCCATCAGCTATTCTCAAGCCATCCAAAAACTGAAAGCTTGAGCCTGTTTCTGAGAGAGATCCTTGAGCATCCTTTCTAGCACGTTTCTGGGTTTGGTGTGTGCCTAAAAATGAGTAGGAAGAGAAGGTTCCTTGGGTGAGTTTGATATCTTTTATTAGACCAACCCAAATGGTGGGAGAATAGTTATTAAGCAAGCTTTCGGGTTCAAAAACCTTTCATCAGGACAAGGAAGTTTCAGCAGTTGGTGTGTGCGCTTCCTGGATTGAATGAAAAGTAAAGACGTCAGGGGCTGGGCTGGGCTGGGGGGTCAGTTGCCAGGCAGATTATACTGTATCAAAAATCCAATGTCTTTGTTTAGTCCCTGATCTCCAGTATCCAGCAGGTTGATAAGTGGAGCTCATAGGCTCATCTCTGGGAAGTGTTGTGTAAGTTTCCCTTGAGGATCAAGACTGAGAGATTGGAGAGAGAGTGGCCCTCCTGTGAGAAATGTGCCCCCACCGGTAATTGGGTGTTTCTATCTTTGATAGATTTCCGGTGTGCGTTCATGCTGGTGCGCAGTTGTTGTTTGGTCTCTCCTACATCTCTTCCATCAGGCCATTTGGTGCATTGGATAAGGTATATTACATTTCTGGAGGTGCAGCTGTAAGATCCTGGGATGCTGATGGCTCTGTTGTGGGGTGATGGAGATGTGTTGGCAGGTTTTGCGTTTCTTGTCCTGGCACGGTCTGGATCCTTTTGGTGTGTTCTGGGCTTGAGGAAGTTTGCTTCTGGTGATGAGGT
>JAGPOW010000229.1:28508257-28518473 GCA_030014935.1 Caiman crocodilus
TTCTGGGCTTGAGGAAGTTTGCTTCTGGTGATGAGGTTGGCGAGGTTCGGTGCTTGTTTGAAGGCTAGGATGGGTGGCTCTGGGAAGATCTTTTTAAGACTAGGGTCTCTTTCTAATATGGGTTGCAATTTTTTGAGGATTTTCCATACAGGTTTAAGGGAGGGGTGATATGTCATAATGAGTAGGTGAGGGATTAGGCAGTCATGCTTGAGCCCAGCTTTTCAAGGACACACCACTGCCATAGTATAGACAGGTCCAGAGAGGCTTTCTCTCTGGCTGTTCAAAACATTTAGTGCACCTGCTGGTATTTGTTATCAGCCTCTCGCCCCAACATCAGGCTCCTCTATCAACCTGTCAGTCTTCCTAATGGACAGTCCGTTGTCATTCTGCAGCTACTCAGTGTCTGGGTAAACAATGCTTTTCTCCAGCCAAGGGTCTAGTAATGGTAATTTATACTGCAGCAGTACTGTTATTCCATCAAGACTCTCTTCAGCATGCCTCACCTACCTATTCCGGCTGACATGGTCCAAGGCCAGAAATATGTTGGGTGAAGACATTCTTGATAATTCCTGTTTCATTGCTTTCAAGACCTCAGTCTCTGGTATTCTTGAGGGTAAAGTCTGTGGAGAGCCCTGGAACAGCCTCACTAAAGTACTTCCCAGAGCATATGGAGCAGAGTGGGAGGTAGGGTGTAGCTGGACCCATGTAGGATGTCATGGTATAGACAAAGAACTTCATAACCCAGGGAAGAAGCAGCTGAGCTAGGCCTCCCGCAATCACCGAAGGAATGACAATACCAAGAATACCCAGAACCAAAACCCCATTTGTCACTGCTGAAGGCAGTCTAAAGATTGCAAGGTCCTGGTGCTATGGTCCATGCTAACCTGGCCAACAGTAACATTTGTGAATCTCTCATGGTGGCTGGCCAAGACCTGAAGCACCATGTAGGAATAAATATCTCTTTTGGTTGGTGAATTTCAATGCCAAGTGTACAGAGTAATAGGCACATGTGTCCCCTCAGTGACTGCCATACAATTTGGGAAACTCATCAAAGCTATTAATAACCTCCTGTGATTGCTCAACCTTGTTCCCCAGGCACACCATCTTCTTGAAAGCAGTACACACCTCCATTACAACTGCTGTGAAAGCTTGATCAGGCAATGCCCATCTGACTAGCAATGGTGTGTTTCCTGATGGGATATAGATATATACATCTTTCCACCCATGAGAGGTTTTTGTCAGTTGTCCACAGCTAGAGCACATTGCTGGGAAAAGAGCTTTAAACAGTATTAAAATTTTGCCACTGGCTAGGTGGGTCACCCCAGCTTTGCAGCACTCTAGTGTGCCAGAAACTGCTACCTGGCTAAGCCAAGTCCCTGTGGTCAAGTGGCTTCAGAGAGAGTTCTAAGGAAAACCTCCGCTCAGGGTCAGACTCCTCTTCTTCCTTCTGAAGTAAGCTTATTGCCCTAGTTCTGAAGTTACTGTTCAAATTTTGGGTACATTCTCCTTCACCACAAGGACAGGAGCCCTCACCAGCACTCCTCCCCACACAGGCCAGCAGCACTTGGAAGGTGGTACTGGCTTGGAGGGTAGATGATGGGATTTCAGCAAAGGAATCCAGAGAATTCCTTTTCTTGGTGCTGGGCCCCAGAAGTCCATCGCCCTTCCATTGCTACATCACTATGCACAGTGTGAAAAACCCTTGCCCACTTACAGCTTGGCAACAATCCCACCTACAGTTCTAAATGGAACTAAGGGCTCCTATATATATGCAGGGAGCCTGCTCTGACATGTTGGAAACCCAGCGCGTCAGAGCAGACTTGATTAATTGAGTCTGCTGGAGCACAGAATTTGATGCGTTCCAGGAGCCTCATATATCACATGCATCAACGTTGCCACGCGTCTCCAAAAATCTGGCAAAATGGCAGCAGGGTACTTTGAAATAAAACACATCTGGTGAACTTTTGTTCACTCCACTACCATTTTTTCAGTGCGGGGACACACGGTGACACTGATACATGTGACGTGTGGGCACTTCAATTAGCACAGCTTGCTAACTAAAAGCAACCCAGCACATTAAAAAATTCCTAAATGGTCAGAAAAGTGGATGGTTTTCCTAAAAAGAATGGCTTACCACAAGGCAGTGTGCTCGCCCCACTTTTATTCAACATCTACATTAACAATCGACCGCTTCCAGCTGAATGTCACTGTTGCATCTTTGTGACAACCTCTGCATTACTGCATAGCAGAAGACTTGTGAGGAGATAGTGAAGACCCTGGAGAAAGCACTGAATGAGGTGTCAGATTACTACCTAAACAATTATCTCAATCCCAACCCTAGCAAAACTCAAATCGGGCTTTCCATCTGAGAACCTGGGATGCAGAATGCCACCTAAATGCCACCTGGGTTGATCAGAGTGTCAAACATCAGAAACACCCAATGTACTTAGGGGTGACACTGGACCATACACTTAGTTACAAAAAGCACATATTAAATATCAAAGCCAAGGACAACACACAAAACAACATTCTGCATAAGCTTGTAACTTACTGCACAGCAACTGGTTTTTAGGCCAGCACCTACACATGCAGCCATTAATGCACAGTAAGTTACTGCACTGTGTATGAATGTGTAGATATACCCAGTAAATATAGTGACACTGCCCTAAATGATACCTGTAGAATTATAACAGCTTACCTAAAACCCATCTTTGTGTCCTGCCTATATGGACTATCTGGGATAGTGTCCCCTTACATCATAAGTAAAGTAGCACGTGACATTGACTGGCAGGCGCAGGAGTCAGGCAACTGTTGCCTGCTACATGGACATCAACCAGTGCACTTTCATCTCTCATCAAGAAATAGCTTTTTGTCTACTACCATACCATGGACCACATCAACCAGAACGATTTTCCGGCAAAAAAAGAGACTAGGTGACAAAGCTGTCAAAAGGAGCTGGTGCGGAGTCATCACCAGTGAGGAGTTAACATCCAACTCCAATTACAAATGGCACACATGGCAGAGCCTGAAGAAACTGAGAGTGGGTCTTGGAAGTCGAGACTTTCTCATGAAACCATGGGGCCCCTACAAAACCAACCAATGTGTTTGTCAGAAGTAAAATTGAGGACCATCTCCTGAGATGCCCTGTAGCATCACAATGCACACCACAAGATATGGCAACACCAACCCCAGAAGCAGTGGCCTGTGCAGAATATTAGGAGCGGACCATGTAGAAAGGTTGGACTGGAAGTACAACAATGATGACAAGCTCAGCAACAAAGCAATGCACTAGGGGAGACAAGGCAAGAATGCCGAGCACTTTGAGACATTGTCGTTCTGCATGACCAGATAAAAAGTACCTTCATTCAGGAGTAATAACATTGTATGCATATCCTAAATGCAGTTATAGACATGGCACATTACCCATAAACCGCATGTGTTTCAAGTGCAGGCAGACCTGGAGACAAGAAACCGGTGGATACAGAAAGAGGAACACAAGAAAGGAAAAACATCAGGCAGCCCAGTAGATAGCAAGTGCAATACTTCAGCTGCTTAAACATTTTAGAGGCATTAGAAATCCAAAAAAGCATCTGAGTCATGAATAGTAAACAGACAAGCAATGGGGTTTTGGGGAGGAAGTGTACTTGTTTATTTAAAAGAGAGGGAGGTTAAGTTTTGTGCTCTTGGACTGTACATTGGTGAACAATGCCCGAGGAGTCTACAATATGAGACTGCCAAAGGGGCACAGAGTTTTCAAAAATCTGTGGCTGTTAAAGAGAACTAAACTGAAATTCAATGCCAGTTTTTTACTGTCAAAACTATAGCAATGCTTGCATTTAGTAGGCCCGAGGGACAAGGCTAGTGCTTTAGGTGAATTTAAAATGACACTGCTGGGAAAAATTACTCCACAGTAATATAGATTCTGCTGAAGTGCCTTTAATATAGTTACCCACGCTTGATGCTGGTTTGTGATGATAAAAAGAACTACAGAAATAAAAACTCTGTATGCTAGACTCATCTCCCCCTCAACAAAGACATTTAAAAGAATCAATTCTAATTGCTTTCTGAAGACTATACTTTAGCGAGGAAGAGCACAGCCAGGGTTTCGTTTCTCTTCTTTGTATTATGATATTATACACTGTTGCTGATGCACTTACTTATTGTGGTTCGAAAAGAGGGCAGAAAGGAAAAAGATGGAATGGATTTTGATAAACTCTGAGACAGATTCATCCCAGGGATAAATGCATGCCTAGCACCTACTGAAGACACTATACATTTAATGAAGTCAGCTGCAGCACCTAATGGAAGAAGCTGATGGCATGTAATCCATACGATTTGGGATGCAGACAGCAAACACGAGAGCTAACACACACACACACACACACACACACATACACATATATATTCTTCATCTTATACCAGAACATTGTTGCACAAGAAGGGTATTCAAGGATTTTTCAGCTAGCAGACATGATATATAGGAAGCTGCACATCTGGCACCCATCAGATTTAATAAATTGATATATGTCACTGTGTACATTGAGATAAAATTTTGGTTATGGGTTAGTACTTAACCCACTTTCCCCCTCAAAATGGTGTCCAATTTCTCAACTGGATTAAGCCTGATCTATAGTCCTGGTTACAGGCTAAACTGTGACTGGTTTTTTAATCTGAAAGCATAGATAGTGGCACTCCTACAAGACCTGTTCATATTACAAGAGTTCCCTCATGCTGGGATGAAATGAAATTCTCAAGGACAAACTCATCAGAGTCAGAGACCTGCATCAGCATTAGACATTTATTCAGATAAAAATTGTTATCTAAAAGGATAACAATCTTGCTGACAGGGAGAAAAACAACATCAGCAGTTCCAATAAATGCAGGACAAGATTTTCAAATTCAGAAGCCTGAAATGAGGGCTTTATATGTAGCTTTTTCAAAGGAGTTCAGCAGCCTTATACTTCCCAGATACTTTTCAATGGCGCAGTCAGATTGGCATCCAGAAGCTCTCATTGATCTCAGTGGGGATGGAGATTCGTCATCATACACAACGGGTACTGCTGAGCGCTGAGTTCTTCAAAAAATCCAGCCCTGAATGCATCATCTACATTGTATTTAGTTGTCATTACCCTTTTTTTCTGCACCCCTTGCTCCTATAATAGCGTCTTTATAATTGATTACCATCCGAACCACTCTCCATCCTATTTTTCACTCTATTTTGCTGTTGATATTCCATCACCTGCTTACGCTTATAGTCTGTCCCAAATTCATTGAAAACCCAGTAATAGTTGAGCTCGAATTAAGTTTTTGAACAGTGTTTCACTTAGCTTCTAAACCCAAAACAAAGCAAACAACTCTAGGCGGGCTCTGATTGGAGTAACAGTGAAAGAACGAAATACATCGGTGTTAGAAATAAAGTCCCATTTCGGCCATGGGCCGTTGGTCTCAGTTGAGGGTTATCAGTTCTCAGGCAATGACTAACCATCACATTTTCCCAGCTGGGATTGTGCAGTCTTGCCCTCCAGAAGCAAGTGCCAACCCATGCCGCTTCTCCTATGGGTGCTCTGTAATGCCTGCTCTTGAGTATTCAAATGCTTTTCCCCAGGGAGGTTCTCATACACTAAAGTTTTTCTGCAGTTGAATTCAAAATACTGGTTCCACCTAATCCCTTACCAAACGTCATAGCTTACTATATGGTTTGGGAAGGCGTTACTGTTTAAATAATGACAGCTATCTCTTCTCTAGCACTTATTAGCAGTTGGCCTAAAAAGCGTTTTATGAAAGAAGTTGATGTCATCATCTCTGCTTTACAGATAGGAAATTGAGGTACAAGAAGTAATGTGACTTTTCCAAGCTCATTCACCAGTTTAATGGCAGAGCTGCGAATATAACCCATTCCTCCTGACCCTGGTCCAGGGTTACCTCTGCTAACTAATGACTCTCTTCCTGACGCTCAAGGTAAATTGCAGGTATGGCATCAAGGTGACTGGCCCGTGGGCATTTTAGCCTGCGGGAGATAAAGGGGTTCTCTGAGATACAAATTATTTTTCCTTAGCATAAAATCCCAGATGCTAGGCCGACACATCTTACACCACCCTTGCGCGAATAAGGGTTATTTGTGTGAGTAACCATTTGTAGAGTTGAGAAATTGATTGAACTTAGTGAAGAGTAAAGCACTAAGGGGCACACTGAGGGCCTGTCCCAAAGCCCTGCAGAATCAATTGGAGTCACTCCATTGATTTCAGGTGGCCCGGGGTCAGGCCCTGGATGAGGAAAGACTCTGTAAGTGCTGTGTTCGATTTTGCTCGCATTGGTTTCCATACTGGAAAACTCTTCCTCCTTCTCAGGGGCTCTCTGTGCAATTGGCAAAAAAAATGGGGACAGAGCTAGACTGCCTGGACTTTTACTGGAATTTCTGACTGGTAAATGGTCAGTTCCTTGTTTTCCTTTCAACGATAACACCCGTGGAAGTTACTGCCTGACTCCTGAGTGACGAAGGCAGGCTCATCCCTGCTTGTATGTGTGTATGTGCCTGTGCATGCACACATGCACACACATACAGAAGCATATACATATCCCAATGCTTCTATAGAAAGGAAGCCAATTCTGGGGCTGCTTTCCTACTAACAAGAAAAATAATCTGTTCCTTCTCGTGGATGTTTGACAGATGTGCTTTCAAAAATCAAAATATATCAGCTGAAAACAACATATTTTTAATTTGCTAGTGATGCCACAGGGGAGATGCAGTTCTACTGCCTCATGCTCCCTTTCTCCTCTACTGGCCTAGCTCCCTGGTTAGACCACAATCCCCATGATGTGCAACCAGCTCCCTTCTCCAAAAATATTTCTAGCCATGGGACATGATGGGAGATATTGCCTGCCTGAGGACCAAAGGGTAAAGAGGGAATGGAATTAATTACAGCTTGTAAAACATAATTTAATGTCTTAAGTGATACTAAATAAAACTGTTTCAATAGCTATATACTCTCCAGTGTAGAAAAAAAAATCACATTTTTTGCCTTAATGTACCTAACATCAGTTTGCATGAATTGCATCATTGTATGCCTCCTCTGCTAGGTTAAAGAGATATCAGATATCCTCTCTCTAGATAGGTTCTTGCATATCTTGATTTAACTGTCTTCTGTTAAACTTCTGTTTGAAAAAGGAAAATATTTTTCTCACTCCCTGCAAAGGGCAGGGTGAATAGCAATGGCTTGAAGTTGCAGCAAAGTAGGCTTAGATTGGGTATCAGGAAAAACTGTAAGTTAGTGGAAGAGACTGCCTAGGGAAGTTGTGAAATCTTCATTGAAGGTTTTGAAGAAGTTGGATAAGCATTGGTCAGACGAGCAATTTCTGAATTGTGTGTGGTGGAGAGCAACAGTTGTAAGCTCAGGAGACGCTCCCATCCCTTTCCACCCCAAACACATTGCTCAGAGCTCATGAGAACAGCGCTTCAGCTCAGAGCAGGGGGAAATTGAAGAGGCCCGTGCTCAGCAGCAGGAAAGTGAAGCAGAGATCCACAACTGAAGTCTGTGGAAGATTAAAGGACATAGGAGAAATTTACAGAGGAGAGAGGGTGACAGAAAGTGGAGTTCAGGCTCTCCAGTCAGGGTGTAATGTAGGATTTTTTGGTGTGTTCCAGATTGCAGCACAGAGCAAAGAGAGTCAGCTTACCCCATGCTTCATGGCTTTTCTGGATACCACATGGGGCCAGGAAGGAAATTTTCCCCTCTGATTGTTATGGGTGTTAGGTTTTTTTTTTCCACCCCACCTTTCCCACCAACATCAGGTTTTGGCTGCAGTCAAGTTGGGAATTTAACTGGGGTATGCAACATTCCTGCTGGGACTTAAAAAGGCCAGATGTTCCTCGCTTCTTTTTCAGGGTCAGACTGATCATCATGCATGGGCTCAAGACGACACTCTACCCCATTCAGCTTGGCAGGAGCTGTTGCAAAGTTTGCCTTCTGTAGCAGGTGAAATAGTCCTCTTCCAAGTCTCCCGAGTGCATATTAACAAACTTCTTGCTGTGCTTTCAACGGAAAGACAATGACAGTTCCTCATTCCCCTGCTTTACTTGTGGCAAGGTAAAAGGTGTCTTTGATGTTTCAAGCATTGCACCTGGTCATTATGGGAGAGTGTTGCTCATGACATTTTTACAATAGATAAACACTGAGTTACGATTGTTTAGGTAGGAATGAGCCTTCCTTAAGATGACTGACCTCCTGAGGCCTCTTCTAGCCTTATTTTTCTATGATGCTATACATTCTCTAGACTGAACTTCTTGCTTCTTTCACGTTACGATAGATCTTTTCCAGACCTCAGATCAAACGTGTAACTCTTCGCTGAACTCTCCAATTTCTGCAACACATCCTTCTTAAGCACGGACACTAAGCTGCAACGTCCTATTCAAATGATGCCCTCACTGATTCTGAATGCCACCTTCCTATTTGACTTGACACTCCCCAGCTTATGGATCCCAGGGCTGCATTCATCCGCTAGCCCCACCACTGTAGAAGGAGCTCACGCTCAGTTGCTATTCAACATGGCTGCTAAGTGCTTTCCAGTTGTCACACCACATGATCTACTGAATGCAAGAAGGATCACTAAAGCCCCAGCATGGTCACCACAAGGGCGAGTGCTGCATTAAGAAGATAAACAGCACTGTATTAAAGTGTCATGAGACCTACACTTTACTTTTCAGTTCTTTCTGAGTGACCCCCAATGAGCTTCACAGTACAAATTACACCATGCCATATCCTCCCATATTTTGCAGTTAATTACATGGCAGAGGCATTTATTTTAAAAGCACAGCTGGGTGGGGTGGGGCTCAGAGGCTGCTTACACCTTCCCAGGAGGCTGCCAGACTAGTTTTCTCCCCAGCCCTGCTCCCCAACCCAGCTGGTAACTGTCAGCAGTGGTAGGTGGGGAGGTATGAAGCCCCTCTGCTATATGTGCCCCCTCGTTACCCCTGCTGGGGCTATGGGGTGCAGCTAGGCTGAGCCCATGTGGCTGGGGGGGGGCTCCCTTCCCCTACCCCACCATGCAAAGTTTTGACAGCAGCAGAGGCAGCTGTGTCCAAAGCTGGGGTGGGGGGAAGAGAACGCCCTCACCCCGCAAGACTCCAGCAGGGGTAGGTGGGCCAGGCCTAGACAGTGGCAGGACTCCATTTCCCACCCCCCGACCCCAGCTGTGGGTGCAGTAGCTTCTGGTGCTGTCGAGAGACTCGCATGGAGGGCAGAGGGTGGGGTATGGGAGCCCCCCTGGCAGCTGTGCCCCCCATCTACTCCTGCTGAGTCTTGTGGGGGGGGGACTGGGAAGGGTCTGTGAGGCTGGGGAGACTCCGTCCTCCTGCCCACCCCAGCTCTGGGCATGGCAGCCTCTGCCTCTGTCAAGATGCTTGCATGGGTGGTGGGGAGAGGAGTACTCCCAGCCTCGCAGGCCAGCCTGGCTTCCCCTAAAAGCCCAGAATGGGTAGCTGAGGGGGTCATGTGCATCAGGAGGGTACATTATTGGATCAAGGGTAAATTTTGCAAAATGACTTAAGTAACTATTGCTTTTCCAGCCCTGTGTCTTGCTGGAGCAGTGACATGTGGTGAGTTTTTGTGCATATAGGAGATGGTTCTGTTTTGCTGATTACAGGAATGTAGTTAATGGGACATAGGAGTCACAAGGCTGACATACTGCTAGTCCACCCAGTACAGTACCATGTCCCTGACAATGACCAGAAATATTTGTGTCAGAGGAACAGCTGTGACCCTGGCAGAAAGCAGATATGGGGTAGATTGCCCACACGGCTCTAAACCCAATATCTAATTGCTACAGAGGGATATGAGCTCTGAAATATGAGATTTAATGTTCATTAGTGCGGTTTTTAAATTGTGATAAATTATGATTGTCTTGCTGTGGCTGGGAATTTTCCAGACATTTCTGAAGGCGGGGAAGATCTTGAGCTCAGCATTGACACTTTAGCTGACTAACCACTGTCTGACTTAATGTTTATAGAAGAGGAAGCAAACCTCAGTTAAGGCATGGTCTGGCCGTTCTCCTGAAGGATAGGTCCTCACCCTGCTTGATAGGTCCCGCTCTGCTGCAGACTTCCTGCTTGAAACTAAGAAGGTGTTGGGATAATTCTTGTTCTCCATTGGCCTCCTGCCATGTTTTTCAGATCTTGTTACCTGCAATGTCTCCATCAGGGGATGGAGGAAAAAGCAGCAGC
>JAGPOW010000229.1:28526101-28547739 GCA_030014935.1 Caiman crocodilus
CTGATTTGATTTGGATTCAGAGATTTGGTCCCTGAATTGGTCCAAATCTCCCCTGAATCAAATCAGCTACCAAAGCTTTGCACAGCCCTACTGGTTACTTCTTTATGAAACTGAATTTCATGTCAGCTTTCTCATGGGCACCAAGAAACTTACCTTCATCTTTGATTACTATGTACATTGAAATATAGGCCTGGAGCAGAGAAACATCAATACAGTAGGTCATTGGGCCAATTTAGGCCAGATCAGTACATGTTAAATAAGAAGTGTAATTTTTGCCTGATGAGTTATTCTACAGCCATTTAAAAAAAAGGAATATATAAAATAGGTTGGCAACAAACGCAAAGTAACTGTACTTTTGCAGTGGATACAAGTGTTCGAGTTCAGTAAAATTTATGAGGATACGCACTGTATCTGTACACTGTAGCTAAAGGAAATTGCTTATAAATACCTATGGAGCCCTTCTGGTAGAATGACAATGAAAGATGCTCATGTCTGTCTACCTTGGAAGCAACAGCTACTGAATCAATGTCCTGAATTGGGGAGTGAAGTGCTAGAAAAGCCAAATGCACATGAAGAGCAATCTCTCTGGAGTAATATAAAGTCCCTGGAATCCATTCTGAGCCTGCTTTGGCCAGGGACAACCATGAACCACTCCATAATAGATTGACTCTCAAGCTGCCAGCATTTCTGGTGGTGGGAGAACAGTTTATGTTTTGCTCAAAAAGGCAAAAAGAAATGGTTAAATATTGAGTGACGGTAGTAGGAGGAAATGTCTGCAAATGATTTCGGTTTGTGTCTTACTTCAGTCAAGGCTGCTCAAATTTCTCTTCAAGTGATGTGCCTACTAAAAGCTCTTCCAAGAAAAGCCAAGGAAAATAGCCAAAAATGTGTCAAGTTCATAAGTAGCTGTTGAGAAAGCAGACAGATAATGACTTAAAAACTAAACAAAAGGAAAAAGAGAGAGTCATATAGTTACCTTTGCATTATGGCCTGTTAAGGAACTCAAACATTTCAGATATTTTATTCCTCTTAGAGAAGCTGCCGAGAAAATTCAGAGGCTTATCTGAATGTAAGGGTTGTCAGAGGCACAGCAGTCTGTCTGAATCGACTTGCTATCTTGGGGTTTACCAGAGAAGAAGTCACGTTTAGAGCAGGTAGCAGCTCTAGTCCACAGTAGCCAGTGAGGTTCAAGACAAGGTCATGGTCAGGGC
Source organism: Caiman crocodilus (assembly GCA_030014935.1). Taxonomy (NCBI): domain Eukaryota; kingdom Metazoa; phylum Chordata; order Crocodylia; family Alligatoridae; genus Caiman; species Caiman crocodilus. Next base: position 28,527,313 of record JAGPOW010000229.1, read on the forward strand.
AGACAAGAACAGGGACAGGCAGGAGCAAGACAGAGAAGCCAAGTCAAGGCAAGCCAAGCCACAGCACAGAGTCAGGCTGAAGCATTCCACGCAGGCCAGAGGCACAGCAAGATAACCTGTTACCCAGATCCCCTGCTACTGTCTAGTCTGAGGCCATATAGGCTTTCTTCCTATGTAGGTGGGCTTTCTTCCTGAGGGATGACAGCCTGATTCCCTGATTATGGCCAGCTGGGGTCTGGGATCCAGTGGACCTTGGCTCATTATGCTGGACCTTTGGGGTCTGCAACATCAGCACAGTGATTTTTGAGGACAAGATCTCCCACAAAGCTCCCTTTTTCCATGATGAGTAGGCCCATTCCTGCATGCAGAACTCTCCTCCGAGGTACATGCGGCGTTCTCCCGATTGGGCGGAAATTGCCCTAGCTTTTAAACAGCTAGCGAGCCAATTGCTAGTCGCCAGGTAGGAATAATTTACAATGAGCCAATAGGTAGCTTGCATTCAAACAACGCGATTGCTAAACTTGGCGGACACTGTTCGCTGCACCAAGGTTTTCCCGCCGTACCAAGGGATTTGTTGCACCGAGGAATCGCGTTGTGCTAGGAAATTCCTCTGTGCCGGGGCACTTTTAATCACTGAGAACAGACACAAGTATAAGCAGCTCCCCTGCCATCCAGTAACAAGATGTGGCAACAGCTACCTATACCCTACTACACTGGAATAAGCTACTCATCTGTCCGTTCTGGATACTGTGGTTATTTACATGGGTACAAATCAGATGTAAATTACAGTGGTAAATGATTTGTAAATGCCACATGTTCAGGCAAGACGTACCAAATGATAAGATTTTAATCTACTCTCATCTGTGAAAATTACAGTAGAACCAAGGAATTACAGTAAAGCCATATCGTCTGCCTACTGACAGCAATTCAATTGACACCCGCCTTCTTCCCCCGCCCCCAGGTATTTTTTATCAGTCATCCAAGATAAACTGCAGCACACCCTGTGTGGGTTCCAGGTAAGGACTCTCAAAGATGTTCCTAGGTCAATGACTTCAGGAGCTAAGTAACTGAAAAGTGACTTTATTTTTACTATTATTATGTTGTTATTCACCTTAAAGCCAACCAAACATCAAGCTTTTCTAATCAGTTCAAGGGCAGAAAATACAGACTCCTCCAAGGAAGGTGGTCAGACTGTGTTTTTTCCCTCTGTCAGATAGGAAGCCATGGTTTATATGATACCTTAGAGTCAAAGGCTGAGGGATCTGGACTTAGTCTGGAGAAGAGAAGACTGCGAGGCAATTTCATAGCAGGCCGTAAGTACCTGAAGGGTGATTCCAAAGAGGATGGAGCTAGACTGTTCTCAGAGGTGACAGATGACCGAACAAGGCAAAATGGTTTCAAGTTGCGGCAAGGGAGATTTAGGTTAGATATTAAGAAGAACTTTCTCACTAGGAGGTAGTGAAGTACTGGGACAGGTTACCGGGAGAGGTGGTGGAATCTCCCTCTTTGGAAGTTTTTAAAACCTGGGTAGAAAAAAAGTTTGGCTGGGATGATCTAGTTGGGGATGGTCGAAGGGGGTTGGACTAGATTATCTCCTGAGGTACCTTCCAACCCTAATTTTCTATGATTTATTCATTATCAAAAGTATTTAATGACTTTTTTAAACCTGCCCAGATTCCCAGATGCTTAGTCACTGTGAGAAGAACCTTATTTCTTGAGCAACGATGGGACTATAGGCTATGTCCCGCTTCCCATGCTTTCCATGATTAGTTCCACTAACCTCAGTGAAACCTTCCTGTGCATTAAGCTGGTCAGAATTTTTAAAATGTCCTTTTAATAAAAAAGTGGCTCTTCTGAAATGAAATGTCACGAAAAATTGTCTACCGTTTCAGCATTTTCCATGATTCAGGCCCCTACCCCCAGCTGTTATTGAAATGTTATCCGTAGTGCTTGTTTCCCTGTGGCAAGGGAGCTACTTGACAATTCGGAAGCTCTGCTTTGGAGCCTGGTCTTGCTGAAGAGCACCCACACCCTGGGGATAGGCAGATAGGAGAGGCTGGTGCCTTCACCACCACAGGCTCTTGCATGGCTACAGAGCTGGCAGAAATGCTACGTCTGGTTCCTAAGTCCTTGCTGATTAGGAAGTAGGAGGCTGTTTGATGGGGGAATTCTCATGCTTATAAAATGGGAAAAGCTTCTCTGGCTGTGGAGACTCAGCCAGACAAGAGCCTGGGCTCTAGGATAGGAGGGTAGATTTGCACCTTGAAAGTGAGTGTGTGTGTGTGTACACACTACATGCATGCACACACACACTCAAAGTCATACACAGCTATATATGTATAGCAAAAGCAAGCACAAGCTTATGCTATGTATTTACTTAGGTTAGTCTGAGAAGTGCGATGCTCTCCTGCCTGCTAATTGACTTCAGGCTGATAAGCTAACTATGTGTCTCTAGGATAGGGAGCATCCTGACCTTGGGACCAACGTGAGCCTGAGGCGCACATGAGAATCAGGCAATGTCCAAGGAGGAGGACCCTGACTGGTGGCTGAGGGGCAATAGTGAAAGGCACTGGGGGCAGCTTTTTGCTGATAAAATGATGATTTGTTACTTACAGTTGGGTGGGGGTAGCATATGGGCTAATTCCTGCTTCCCCAAAGGCTGGAAGGCCAGGAGCCCCTTTCACACATTCCAGGAAAATGTTCAGTAACAGCTTCAAAGGCAAGTCTTTCTCTCTCTCTCTGTCTCACACACACACAGTTTTGAACTTGCAATATAGAAGGAAGTTTTGCATTTTTAGTGAGAAGGAAAAAAAAAGTTTTGATGAGCTAAACTCCCCTGACTAAAACTGCATTTGCCTAAATATATGCAAATATAGGGCTTTGTTCCACCCAGGATGTTTTTAACTCACACACTTCAGCTTTTTATAACGTGGTTATTGAATGTGCATGTTTCCCCAATGGATCAGCAAAGGGAGAATATTCTGCAGACATTTTACATGGTTCATTCTGTTTTTTAATACGTTTGCAAAGCTGCTGCTGCTCCCAGCCAAGCACACTCTGCCTAAGGTGCTCTATATCTTATGTTGAACATACATCAAAATGGAGAAACACTAAAGCAGGCTTTTTAACTGTGGCTTTCAGGAAAAAGGACAAGGAGCAGCATGGTGGAAAATATTGCCTGTTCAAAGTCTTTGTCAGGGCCTGTCTTTCCAGGGATAAAAATGTCCTCAATTGGGTATATGAGCTATGCTCTCACATTTGCTCTTCCCCCTGTTGTGCACCCAGCCTTCAAAATTCATCTGCCAGTTGGCCTGTCTAATTTAAGCATATTTATAAATGACGATGTCTCCCCCAGGTTCATTAAAGTCCCAGGATACGCAGAGGGCCCTGAAGCAAGAATTAAATGACAAATATGCCTTTGTGCCTGAACTCTCTGTTGATTCAGGAATAAATCAAGCTACATACATTTGCAAAATTACTTTAAAAAAAAGTTGTACTTGAACTTTTAATGTACAGTGCAGAAATAAAAAAATATTTTCTCTCAGGGCTCACAATAGCTGTAGGTTACTTAGTTTGACTTCAATTTGTCTCATTCATTAGGCAAACACTGTAAGAGCTGCCATAATCTACTGATAATGAGACAGAGAAAAGTTAAAGGAGCTTCCAATACATTTGATATACATGTGTGCTTCTTTTAATGGGCATCAATTTCTCACTATTTATTAACATTAAAATATGCCTGACTGCTCATAAGTTCAAAGTTTCTACTAAAATAATATACCCTAACATTTTACAGAGGCAAAGTGCATATCCAGGTATGTTTTATGTGGGAAATTACAATTCATCTCTAACTTTCAAATGAGTGTCTCCAGCACTTTTTTTTTTTAAATCAGAGAATTTGGGATTTTTAAAAAGAGAAAATCAGGATCCTGGGTGATGAAATTCTGAATTTTTCATGATGATGTTCAATAAACTACCTGAACATGAACTATGTCTACTAGTTTTACAAGTACTTTCTTTGCCAACAACTAATTGTAGTGATGATGGCCTGTTGGTTATAAAAATCGGGGTTTAAGGTTAAGTGCTTAGGTGGGATTTTAATGAGGCCTAAAGACGGCAGTTATTCATCACTCATAAAAAGGAGATAAGAGTTGGATGCAAGCCCCCTTTAGGTGCTTTGGAAAGTATTGGTTTAAATTCCAGTGGTGGCACCTCTATAAGGAAGCTGATTTTTTTAAGTGCCAACATTGAAATCTATGGAGGATAAGGCTTCTTCAAAGTGCCCACCTAGTTATGGTCCTCAATTAGATAGCAAGAAAAAAAGTAGGCTCCCCAGGGACTTGGGAGTTTTTGAAAACTTTAATCTAGGACCCTATTTAAAAAAAAAATGTTTACCTTTAGGTCTGTTATTGTTGTATTGTTCAGACACCAATGGCCAGAATTGCAAGCTGATTAAGGCAGAGGCTATCACTTTGTTCTGTGTTTGCACAGCATTTAGCACAGGGGGTTGGGGAACAACACTGGGATTCCTAGGCACCAGGGCAATTACAATGGAAAGAATAAAAATAGGCTCCCTTAATAACCTATGCCTCATGCATTGCTCATAATGTAACCTTCTTGTGTGGAGAAGGCCCCTTGACTTGCTCAGTACAGTATGTATTAATTTATCCAGAGTACACAGTAAACTATGTTTGTTTGTTCTGATTTCCTCTAACAAGGTTTTCTCAGTGTGCATGCCTGGAAGCTTTGCTTGTTCCTGGAGCACAGGGCTCTGACAGCATTATGAAACAAGATGGTTTTATGCCCCCTGAGGCCGCCTCCGATGGAATGGGAATAATTCAAGGACTTTAAAGGGGTGTCTATGGTATCTCCTCTATTAGCTGTAACAAAACCACCACCAGACCCTTCACAGTCACTTTGTCACCTGCTCATGGGATATGTAGCTTGCTGGTAATGCCATCCATTCAACTCTATGGCTGCCATTCAGTTGAACAACTGGCATTGAAACAAGGGAAAATAGTTTGTCCATCTTTTTCTAAGCATCCACCTCTCTCTCTGTTTTCCCTTTCTTCCACTAACTCACAGGAAAGAAACCCAAAGAAACATATTAAGCATTGTCAGCTCACTAGAAATTGGCTCATTACTTTCATGATCCTATATACAGGCTGGGTGGTTCAAAAGGTTCTGATGTCAGATTTAAATATGGATGCAATAATCAGAGAGCCTTCTGGGTATGCAAAATTGGGTTAGGACCTTATGAGAGCAGGCTGTCATAAGTGAAAAGTTTGGGGAAAAAAGTTCTAAAGTTCTTACCTTCTAGCAGCTTCCACTAAAAGCTGTGGTATGTGTAAGCAGCAAAGGTGGTAAATCAAGGAATTGGGATGCTGGAGCGAGATAATCAAACCATCCAGTGTGGAGGTAGCTCAGTTAGGGTATCTTAATCTGTTTAGTTGGAACACTTCCAACGTCCAGTGTGCTATCTTGTGTGCGTATGGATACGTACATATGTGCATGCAGTTTATGGGAAGGATTCATAGATGTTAGTGTCGGAAGGAACCTCAATAGATCATTGAGCCCAAACCCCTGCATAGGCAGGAAGGAGTGCTGGGTTCAGATGACCCCAGCTAGATGCTTATCTAACCTCCTCTTGAAGACCCCCAGGATAGTGGGGAACACCACCTCTCTTGGGAGCCCGTTCCAGATCTTGGCCACTCTAACTGGGAAGAAGTTCTTCCCAATGTCTAGTCTAAATCTGCTCTCTGCTAGCTTGTGACCATTATTTCTTGTAACCCGTGGGGGTGCCTTGATGAATAAAACCTCACCAATTCCCTTCTATTCTCCAGTGACGAACTTATAGGCAGCCACAAGGTGGCATCTCAACCTTATCTTGCGGAAGCTGAAGAGGTGCCCCAGTCTCTCCTCGTAGGGCTTGGCCCTTCTCTGGACCCTCTCTAGGTTATCCACATCCCTCTTGAAATGTGGAACCCAAAAACTGCACACAGTGTTCCAGCTGTGATCTGACCAGTGTCCGATAGAGAGGAAGTATCACCTCCTTGGATCTGTTCGTCATATATCTGCTGATGCACGATAAAGTGCAATTAACTTTCCTGATGACTTCGTCACACTGCCGACTCATGTTCATCTTGGTGTCCACTACGACTCCAAGATCCCTTTCCCCTTCCGTGCCACCAAGCATGTCATTTCCTAGGCAGTAGGTGTGCTGCACATTTTTCCTCCCTAGGTGCAGCACTTTGCATTTCTCCTTGTTGAATTGCATTCTGTTGTTTTCTGCCCCTACATCCAACCTGTCCAGGTCTGCTTGTAGTTGTTCCCTGCCCTCTGGTGTGTCCACTTCTCCCCACAGTTTTACGTCATCCACAAACTTGGACAGAGTATGCTTCACTCTCTCATCCAAGTCACTGATGAAGACATTGAAGAGTATCGGTCCAAGGACTGAGTCCTGAGGAACCCCACTGTCCACACCCTTCCAGGTTGATACTGACCCATCTACTATGACTCTCTGCGTGCAACCCTCTAGCCAATTATCCACCCATCGGACTGTGTAGTCATCTAAGTCACAGCCTCTTAACTTGTTCAACAGTATGATGTGGGATACCATATTGAAGGCCTTCCTGAAGTCTAAGTAAACGATGTCAACCCCTACCCCTGCGTCCAGGCGTTTTGTAACTTGGTCATAAAAAGAGACTAGATTAGTCAGACATGATCTACCTGCTACAAACCTGTGCTGGTTTCCCCTCAACATAATTTGTCCTGCCAGGCTCTGGCAAATGTGAGCCTTGAGAATTTTTTCAAAGACTTTGCCTAGGATGGAGGTGAGACTGACTGGCCTATTGGTGCCTGGGTCCTCCTTCCTCCCCTTCTTGAAAATGGGGACCACATTGGCCCTTTTCCAGTCCTCCGGGACCTGGCCCATATGCCATGAGTGTTCAAATATTCCTGCCAGTGGCTGTGCAATGACGTCGGCCAGTGCCTTCAGCACCCTGGGATGGAGCTTATCCGGGCCTGCCAACTTAAAGGCATCCAGTTCCTCCAAGTGACTCTGCACCATCTCAGGGTCTACACATGGCAGTCTGGTGCCTTGCTGCTGCTTCTCCACAATCCCAGTGAGAGACTTGTCCTGTCCCTCGTTTAGGAGCACTGAGGCAAAGAACTTGTTGAGGAGTTCAGCCTTGCCCCCCCTGTCTGTCACCAATTGCTTCTGCCCATTTAGTAGGAGTCCTGTTCCACCCTGGGCCTTCCTTTTACTCCCTATGTATCTAAAAAACATTTTTTTGTTATGTTTTACTTGGGATGCCATCCTCAGCTCCATGGTAGCTTTGGCCAATCTAACTGCTTCCCTACAAGTGAGATCAGAGGAGGTATACTCCTCTATTAATCTGTCCTCATTTTCACTTTTTATATGCACCATGTTTAGTCTGCAGGCTGCTCTGGATTTCTCTGGTCAGCCAAAGAAGCTTCCTGGCCCCTTTCCCTTTTTTTCCTCGCATTGGGATCATCTTCCTCTGTGCCCAAAGGATCATTTCCTTAAGGCACAGCCACCCTTCTGGGTCTCCCATCTCTTCAAAACTCCTATTCTCCAGTGTGTCCTTGACTAATCACCTGAGTTCATTGAAATCAGCTTTCCTAAAGTCTAGCACTTTCACCCTACTTGTTACCTTACCCACTCAACGTCGTATGATGAATTCTATTATTTGGTGATCACTGTCTCCCAGGTGACTACCAATCTGTGGATCCCCTACCATATCAGTTGGTTGTTTGCTTAGGAAAACCCAAGAGACCATAGGGAAAACAACATTTTAAAACATTTATGCTACAAAGTTAAGAAATATTCTACTAGCAGTATTACTGGAGGCCAGACTTTGCTCTTCTTTATTCACACTGAGCTGTGCTTTCCTCTCAAATAGTCCTGTTGATTTCACTGAAGCTTCTAATGGATCAAACACTGCGTAAAGGTATCTCACTAAAAATTCAGTTGCTCTATGATGAGTTATTGGACCAAATCTAGGAATGAAATTCATAAAGCAGTGCATAAAACAATGGCTGCTTATTTCTGCTTAAGGGCCAAGGTTTCTTTCCTGATATTGAATATCTCTACAAAAGAACATCCACACCTCTATTAATCCTGGAGGTAGAGAGGACTGTGAATTTTTGAATATCAGAAGCCAAACACATTTTCCCATAATGCTCATTATGCTGGTAGGTTTTAGGAACCAATAGCATATTATTCATTATAAATGGGATGATGAGATACCCTCAATAACTGCAGATAAACAAAGATAGATGGTTTTCAAAAGAGATACAAGTGTGTCCTGGATCCTTAACATATTCATACACATGCTTAATTTTACTCATGTGCATAGTCCCTTGAAGTCATTGGGATGAACAAAGTAAAGTGGACATGCATGACTACAGAATGAGAGCCAGGAAGTGCAGTGAAGAAGGATAATCTTGACTTGGCATAGTAGGGAGCTGTGCCCCTCAGATGATCATCCTTGATGAGAGGAGTATACCTTTTTGTCAGATATTAAATGCCATGCCTCAAGGGTGAAGCTGTAATCACCAAAAGGGGTTCATTTAAACAATAAATTGCTTATTTGTAAGCAAACGAGGTAAAATCATGGTTTAAGTAACTGCTTTGGAATACAACCTAAATTGAACTCGTAAAATTGTCGGCACCCTGTAAAATAGAGCACTATAATATTACTGAGCTGAAAGTATAAACTATGTGGAAACCTTGGCCCTGGAATGCATTACATATGCATATGAGCATCTGCCTCAAGGTAAAACAGGAATTTAGTGAAAAAGGTGGGAAGACAGTGCTATTTTTTTGGAGAAAAATGTTGAAGGTCAAAATTGAACGTATCTGGGACTAGCTAGAAAGACAGAGAATGAGGTAATTATGGAAGCGGAAAGCAGTAGGTCAGGAGACAACATGAGAATATAAGGAATGAGGTAGCTGAATGTGAATGAACTGATGGTTTATAAACTGTGAATTACATCTGGGAAAATGTTCAATGCATTTTAACTTTAAAAGAGCGTAATCCCACACCTGCTGGTAGGACAAACATCAAGCTATGAGAATGGTAATTTATCCACTATGCGTAGGGTTTGAAACATGACGGCTAGTTTGCATTACATTCTCCTGCCTTCTGAAGTCTGCCAGAGAAATAAGGGAACTCATTTGCCTTGCATTACTGCTGTCAGGGCTGCTGTTTATTTACCCAAAAAGGAGAAGGTAGAAATAATGCAAAGTGGGGCATCTATATCAATGCCAGCTTCTGACCACAGAGGTCAGGAGGAAATTTGTCTTTCCAGTTTACAGCACTGCACAATTATCATTTAGGCTCATTTATGCGTGCACATAGTGGGTTCTGGACAGAAAGTCTCTTCTTTGGAAGGTTAGAAACCATCTTCACAATATATGAGTCACGCCAAGGAGTCTACTTAAAACCGAGGCTTGTTATTGAATGAAAATTATTTGTAAATAGCATACAGTCGGCAAAAAATATTTTGTCAAACAAACTATGCATAAATATTTTTCATACAACTCTAATAACAGCTAAATCATCTCCTGCCTCCCTGTGGGCCTGATTCTCATTTACTGAGGTTATTTTTCACGGCTCTGCAAAGAGTGCTTAAAACAGGAGTAAATAACAGTTGTTCATAACGTACAGTCTACCCCACCCCAACACCTGGGCACTGCCACCGTGGTGCAAAGGGCATTTGTACAAACTAGAATCAGGCTGTAGGTAGTGGAACACACAGACATTTAACCTTGAACTCAAAATGTGCTTAAACCCTAGGCATTACTGTGTTTGAAAGCAATGTTAAAGAGTAGTCTGCAGCATGTACCAGATCAATATTGTAATTGTGCCAAAGGACAATTAAGCTGTAAACTGAACACATGTAGAATTAGGGACAAAGGACTAGAAGGGAGCTCCTGAGTCACTGGGTCCATGCTCTGCTCTCATTGGCAACCGAGTCATGTCCTTCATAAACTTAGCAGTCTCCATCTTATAACCAAGCCAGATCCCAGGAGTACAGGTAGGCAGAAAATTGATTTCCCATCTCACAAAACTTTTCCTGTTCTGCACTGGGACAAAACCAAAGCCTTTATTAGTTGTTCATGAATAATAAAGCAGTAAGAGAGAACTGCTGGAGAGCAGCCAATAGGCTGGTGGTTAGGGCATTCAGCTAGGAACTGGGAAAAAAAACATGTCCTGGCCACCTAATTCAATTCAGGATCCTGACCCAGTCTGTGCATTATTTTGGGGTGGGTTTCTTGCAAGCTTTTGTATTGATGCTCTGATGCTTTTGATAAATATTCATTGAACCTGGATCTCCCACATCTACATTTGTACCTGTAGCAGGGGGCCTTCTCGGGGCTGATTTTCCCTCTGGCCCACCCACCTGCTTCTGGGCCAACTGCCTGCTTTCTCGCCTGCCATGCCTTGATGACATTTAATTAAGCTGTTAATTAAGTGGGAGGCTGCCCATTTCTTTTCCCAATGCCGGAATACACTATATGCGGCTCCGTACCTCCCCTACACCTCAGCCCATGCCTCACAGATGGCATCCAACGGTTACTCACACTGGCCCCACACTGGGCCCCAGAATCCTCCTATCAGGACCACTCCGAGATCCCTCCATTCAGGCAGCCTACCCCATCCTCATTCGGGGTGCTTCACTTCCTGAAACTATTTCCCTTCTTGGGTGTGGTCCCCCCGGGACCTTTGGCCACACAGGCCCCGGCCTCACCTCCAAAGCCAGTCAGGAATCCCAGGCCCTCCAAGCTCTGGGAGTGCCTCATGGTGAGCCCCTGGCCCTTTTGACCATTCTGGTCCTGGCTCCAGCATTGACCAGTCGAGGGTACTCTTAGCCAAGCCTCTGAGCCTCTAGCCCCACTCTCACTCCTGGATCCACCTTCTGGCCCTACTAGCAGGTGGCCCACCTGGTTGTGGGAGCTGGGGTTAAGGCACCCTGACCCGCCTTTCACTAGGGTGGTAACTGGCCTGGCATTTCCTGGGGGCTCCCGTGCCACTGAGAGCCCCACCAGGCCACCCACTCCAGGCAGGGTGCAGTTTTAGGTCATGCCCAGGACCAGAAGCCTCCTAGCCATCCCCGACAGCTCCTCCCTTACCTCCGGTTGTTCCAAGAAGCCTCAAGCCAGGCAGCAAAATGCCCAGCTTGTATAGGCAGCCCTGAATCTAAAATGGCTGCTGCAATCAGGCACCTGCTGGCTGCTTGGCTTAGGTCTTAAAGTGGCAGGCACGAATAGTGCCCTGCCACAATACCCTAACCTTACTCTTCGGCCTTGACCAAAAATTCCATCTTAGCCCTGAAAGCCATTTTCCCCAAAAAGTATCATTAAAATTTTATTTTGACAAAAGTCAACATTTCCAACAGTGGCATAACTAGCGTGCAACAACTGGAGTGGTGACCCTAGGGGCTGACTTGATGGGGGTGGAACAAAACAGCTGCCACTACAGCTGTACAATTGTGCTGGCCAAGTAGCAGCAGCTGGAAATCACCACTGACCCTGTGTGTAGGAACTGCCCTGGTGCTCAGTCACATCCTTATCCCTCTCACTCCCAATGTAAAAAGTGCATTTCATTAAAAAAACTCTCAACATGCTCTACCCAATGCTGCTTGCTACTATAAACCCACTGGATTTGATGAATTGGTGCTGTCCTCTGGAAGGCAAAATTGTAGTTGCTACAGAAAAAAAAAGATGAGAGATTATAACTCAGGTTTGTTCCTTATATAGCACTGATACTTGAAAACCTGCATTTCCCTGAGAGAATAACATGTTTATGGTAGGGGATAGGGGCTCAAAGAGGAAAAAGTTATATGTTGCTTGCTGTTATGTTATCCAATCTCCTGGTTTCCTCTGAAGTGCTTCACATTTCTTTTTCGTTCACCAAATGATACAATAAAGTAGTTCAGGGTTATTGGAACGCTTCACTGGCTAACTGTCCACTTCCTCTTCAGCATAATGAATATTACATGCCTCTTATCTCTGCACAAACCCTCAGGGGATGGCACTGTTTATTTCTGTTTACTATGGGAGCATTTTTTTTTTAAAAGTAAGTTTGTTTCCCGTTTAACCAATTTTTATTCCAAAATAGAGCTGTGTGGCTTTTCCTGCCTGTTTTTTCTTTATTATTATTTTAGTTTATTTAGTAGCTTCTTGTTAAAGGCCTTTATTAAAAGCTTTTTGAAAACCCAAGTCAAGTATACGCAGTAGATTCTATTTATGTTCGCTTTTATTAACTCTTACAAAAGGTGGTTTTCTGGCACAAATGAAGGAAACACTGTATTTCATTAGAAAAATTGTCTTGGTTTGAAACTCTAGGCCGCATTTTCAAAAGGTCTTTGAAATAGAACTTAAGCTTGTTTTGTTTGCAAAAGTTGGGTAAGTAGGCATCCCTCAGAAAGAGAATATACACGTATGTGCTACCATCTCCTGCTGGTTGAATTCAGACCTCCTCCACTGAGTATTCTGGGCTGTGTGGTGCTACTGGGAATGCTGTCTTCGGTCACTTGGTAGGTCCTTCTCCGCTTGAAGCTAGAGGATCCGAGTCCGTTCATTCTGCCGCTGTACAATTTAAGTGGCTACCGTGTTCAGCAAACAGAGGATTATGAAGCCTTCCATGCCCACAGTTTTGTCACAAAGCTTCTCCAAGTGGTGAATTGCCCTCACTCTGCCCCCCAGAAATGATGGTGAAGATAACTGCTCTGTTTCCTCTGACTGCCTTCTGAAGGCAGGTACGTTGCAAACCTGGACCTTTCCATTCCTCAGGGCAGGTTGCTGTTTTTAGGCCCACATGGCAGATTTTATTAGCATCTCAGCTTCATTGTTGTGCATTTCAGCTCAATACAGAGCCCTCACCAGCACACCACAAAGGCTTGGTAATCCATTTCACTGCCTGAAGCATCTTAGGAGGTCATCTAACCTTTTCAGTGGAGATCTCTCTCTCTTTCTCCCTTTCTTTCTTATAGGGGCATACTATTTTTCCCTATGAAAGCACTTTCTGGAGCTAGAATTTTCCACTTCACCTGTAGAAATAACTTTTATAAAGAATTCAGTAAACCTCACTGAAACCTGCCCTTCCCCTTTAGGGGATCCAACCGTGAGAGTTGCAGAGCACCTTTTCCGAGGTGCTGAATGCTTTCACTGCAGTGGGAATTGAGAGCAGATGGCACTTATGAAGAGACCCTGCCCCGCCCACTAGCACTTCCACCTGTGCTTCTGTCTCCAAAGCAGTGTAGAAAGTTGCCTCTCTGTCACTTTCTTGTTGCTTAATGCATTTAAGTTGTTTTAATAGCACTTGGCAATTTTTTTCTTCATATTTCTCTTTGCCCTTTCTATTTCCATTCCAAAGCCTTATTGTTTTAGACAAATTGGGATGTCTCTTTACCACAGGGCAAGGTAAGAATAGGAAGATAAAATGCTCTGCATCAAAGTAAGCATCGTCTGTTTCTGCTGAGAACCCAGATGGTTTCTTTTTTTCCCCCTTTTATACTGTTTTTAAAGCTCTGACAGTCAGAGACTTTTTAAGAATACCTTTTTTTTTTTTCAAGTATCTGTTTCCTATGCCAGGCAACATCAGAGCAAAGTGTGCATTAACCTAACTGCTGGGGAACAAGGCAACCAGGAAGGCAGGAATATTTTTCTCATCCTCTTCAAAGATCCAGCTATTTTCTTCTACTGTCCCTTCTCTCTCATTCTTTTCCCTTCTATCTTGGCTCAGATGCATGGCAAGTTCCTCTGCCATCCTGTGAAACCATACTTCCCACAATATTAATCTGTTCCCTGCGGTACCTAGAGAAGTCTATCTGATCCCTATCAGATGCATAAGCCGCACATTTAAAGCCTCGTAGTTGTTGTTTGATGTAAAGCATTCCTACACGTTTCTATTTAGTGCCTTATTATGCGTTAATTTTGGGTGGCTCCTGGAGCTCAAAATTATGCCACTCCACGGCAGGATTATCTCTTGATCCACATAACTCGTCTCCTGTTCCATTAAGGTATGGACACTCTTCACAGATGGGCCACTCAAGTTGAAGGTTTTAGCTAACACTAAAACGATCAACATTTGTGTGGTTCACAATGTAACATGTAGCAAGGCCCTTATAGAAAGCTACTTCTATAGCTGAACTGCTACCCTATTAGTACACAACCAAACAGGTATATTTAGACAGTTTGCATCCTCAAAAGGGAATAGCTAATATCAGCGTTGAGCACCCTTAGTGGAATATATCTGCAGAGATGCTTATGGCCCTTGTCCATGGGAGGCACTGTCATCTGTATTTGTCTTTTGGAACTGGTCATAATTTTTCTATCGAGATTCTCTTTTGAGGGGTATTAAGCTTTATCAACCAGGTGGATTTTTTCAAACAAGGATCTTTGTTTTTATTTTGTGAAAAATGGTGGTATTTTGCAAAGGAAATGAATAGCTGAAATCCGTAGATGCTTGCAGAAATATTTAAGTTTGGGATAATTTGTAGATTTTTTTCAACAGAGAATTATAACAAAAAAAAAGGGGGGGGAGGGAAGGTTATTTGTCCCCTCTTACCATATTACTTGAGTGCCTTGCATTCATCACTGTATTAATGAGTCTTAACTACCTTTAGCAAACGCAGTCTTCACATGCCCATGTCATGCAGCTGCTCCTGCAGTGTGCAAGTGCAATAGTTTTGCTCAATGTTTCAAAGACCCTGAGGCTTCTTGTGATCTGACTAACTTCAGCAAAGCCATCAAAGATCTAGTAATGCTGTAGTGGTCCCACCAACATAAAGGAGTGAAAAGAAGGGACAGAGTCCTTTCAGGAAAAAAGGCAAAAAAAAAGAGGATTGCAGCTTTTCAGCAGTAGTTTGTGAGCATGTCGTCAGGTAAAGGTGAGGGTTCAAGGCTATAGTGTGTTATGAAGTGGCACAGGGGTGAATGGAGAAAACTCTGGGTTGAAGGGCTTGTGGTATTAGGATTCTTGAAATCAGGAGCAACTCCCAGCTTGATTGCAGATACTTTATGTGACATTGGTGACTTACTGTCCCACAAGGTAAAAAGCTATAAAATGTGCCTACTGTTTTCCCATCTCACAAAATGGGGTAGATATCCTTAGCATGGTAAAACTGACATAGCAGTCAAAAAAGAAGGCACAATATTACCTGAATGCTTTTATTATAGTCAAGATGGCATTGCTAATGTGTCAGGAGACAGTTAATACACGAAGGTCACAGTAGACTGTATGACAGCTCTTGATAATTGATTAGTTGTACTTTCTTGCCTACTACTGTGGTGTGCATATTTCATAGCTTGGGTCTGTGGGGAAAGCTGAGGTCAAGAAGAGCCAGAGAGGTGGTGTGAAGAATGAGTTAAGTTGAATGTAATCAAAGGGGATGCTGGGTACAGAGAGAGGTGGAGAGGGCCATGAAGGATAATATCTGTGGTCTTGCTGCTGCATTTTAAGATTCTAGAAGAGTTTTCATCTTCATAAATATTTATTTTATACTAGGCTAGATCTACTTTGTTACAGAAGACAATCACTGAATATGTGCGTGATTTATAAATCCCATGCATCCTACTCTTGAAAGACTTCATCCTGCACAGTTTATGAAAACAAGTCCTCTGCACGCGGAAGAAGCTGCACATGTTGCTGTTTGGGTAAAGGGACAGAATACGCTATTCAGACTCTCTAATTCAGTAAATCAGGCAAACAACCAAGAGTCAACATTCACGAGAACGTTTTAATTATTCAGAACACATAATAGCTTTCCTCCTGGGCAACAGTAGAAATAGCACAAGACAAACAACGACACCCTTAGCAAAACACCTACGGCCTGATCCTGACAATTCCTGTAGGCCTCTTCCTATTGGGACCAGTGTTCCAAAGGTCATTCATTAGTGACGTACTGATGGTATTCAGAGGTACTTGAGTACCTCCTCTCATAGACAAAGTAATTCAGAAGTCATAATACCTCTGCACTTTGATTTTATTTTAAGCAAAGGAGTTGTAAAAGTGGCTAGAAATAAGACTTACAAGAAACAAGACAACCTTTCCAATAGGAGATGAAAGTCAACTAGGCATTAGTGTTCCTTGCAGCATACCCACAGAACTGACTTCCCCTTAATCATGTCCAAGGAGTGCCACATGCTCAATGGCTTTCTGTGCAATCACATGGTTAGCACTAGAGGGGATAATTCATACATGGCTGAAAACAGCTTCATTTTACTCAGTATTGAGAGAAGTCTAAAGTTCTTGGGATACAGGCACATACTTACCTCCAATATCTTTCCCATCATTGATTATTTTGGTTCCCATTGAACAAAAAAAGAAAGAGTAATAAAAAAATTGAGTTCAAACTGGGGTAAAATGTATTCTGTGGGTGAAGGCATAGGTCTAGTAAGGTTCTACACTTAACTCTACAACAGAAGACATTCAGTAGCCCCCAAATTACGTGGTTATCGAATTAGCCCACTAAAACTAAACTAAAATGAGTCTGTTCTCTTACAGGTTGGCAGACCTCCTACATAGAGCTTTAAACTAGCTTTGCTGGGGGATGGGGATGACGAGTTCAGGATGAGATTGGGGAGGACAAGCCATGAATTGCACTCTGGAATTGACCAGGTAAGTACTAAGGGGCCCACTAAGAATCAAGATAGGGAAATATTAAGTCCAAATCTGCCTGAATTCGCTCCCTACCCTACCATGTCTTAACTGTACCCCATAGTTTTGTATTGTCTATGACTTTGGTCAAGGTGCTTTCAACACCTTCATCCAGATCGCTGATGAAGATATTAAACAGCGATGTTCCAAGGATAGAGCCTTTGGGAGGCATAGGTATAAGGGTGAGCAGGGAGCATGCATGCAGCAGTTTGTAGGATCCCAGGAAAGTATGGCTAGAAAGGATCTCATGAGGTCATCTAATCTAGCCCTGTGCTCAAAGCAAGTTCATCTCTAACTAAACAATCCTAACCAAGTGTCTGTGTAACCTCTTCTTCAAAATTTCCAGGGGTGCAATAGGCAGGTAAGCAGAATTGCTCTTGGGAAGGCAGGATCTACATCACCCGGCAGAGGAAACAGAAGAAAAGAAAGCTATAAAGAACCAGTGGAAATGGGACAGAACAGGCCATATTTTGGGAAACAAGTTAGGTGTGCCTTGGCCACTAAGAATGTAAGTTACAATTCTTTGAACTGATTCTTATTTTACAAAAAGACCACTTTTATGCCACTTCGGCAATTTAAAACAATTTTCCTAAAAATGAGATTCAGGCCCAGAATACCATGTTTTTTTAGTCCTAAAGAACACTGAACCAAATCTAAAGTTAAATATCACAGACCTTTAACCCTCGTGCCTGGTGCTACATTGTTTTCTTTTCCCTAAGATTTACTTATTTGCCAGTTCCTCCTGGGAAATCGTTGTCCTAGTTTTCTAGGAAAACTGAGGACTTTATATTTATATAAAACTCTGACTATTTCACGGATAAAGAAGCAAAACTTACAAAAAAAACCTGTGAAGTTGCAAATGGTAAACAAGCAGAAGCTAAAGGCATAAAGATTAAAAGGAGGGATTTGTTATTCAGAGCATTAAAAATGATCAAAAAAGAGACACTGAAATGCATTAAAGCATATTTTAAATCTACTCTAACTTTACATTGATTTTAAATGAGGTTTATTTAGATCTGAGGCTAGGACACTGATAGCTCTTCCTTGAAGAATATTGATGCTCATTTCTATTTTAAAACCTTAATATCTTCCTTCCCCTTCTCCACCCTGGGATTTGTTTGTAAGGTCGGAAACAAAAGTGAATAGATGGTTTTAAAATGTGGGCATTTGACACATACTACAAGGAGGAACCCCCTCCAGATGAAACAAGCAAGTTATGCAGATATAGGCTCAGCATTACGGAAGGCAGCAAGCTCTTGCACAACAGAACTTTTTCAGAGTAACTGGCCTTTACAGCCATACACAGTTTAAATTGATTTGTCCTTTATCCAGTCCCTGTTGTTCTAACTTGTCCTTTAAAATTTCCCCACTACCTCTCAAACTTCAGTAAACCAGGTAAATAGGGCAGAGAGAGAGAGAGAGAAGGGACAGCAAGTTACATCTCAGCGCCTCTTACTGCAAAATTAAACAGATGGGATGAACTCTGCCCCCCCTTCATTTAGTAGCATACCTGGCAGAATACTTGATTATGTAACGACAGTGACTTTAGTATCAGGACGATGGATCTGCACACTGCTTCAATGTTCTTATTTTAGTGTTTCCCTGTCAGGCTGCATAACTCTGAAAAAGAGAGGCATGAAAGGAAAAAAAAGTTTTTTCCATTCCTCATAGGAAAGTTATTTCCATCCTGAGCAGGGGAAGAAGTCTGAACAAGCTGACCCACTCACAAAAACAATGTTGCCATGTTTTTATTATTTTGACTAATATATTCTATCCTTACGTAATTTTGAGGCTGGTAGAAAGCAGCCAGAGACTACAGAATGGTCTCCTTTGTGCCCATCAACACATACTGGGATTTGTGAAGGATTAGTTTTGAGTTTGATGGGCACTGGGTCCAACCCCAGGAGAAAAACTTCAGCATCCGTGAATGTCTGCAGTCCACAAGCCCAGGGTAACCATGCTTTGTTATCTTGACTACATTTTTGGTAGTGAGAGAACAACTGGTGGCTTGTATGTGACAGCACTGGCCTCAAAAGAAGTAATTAAAAGAGCTAACTAATATAGGGTTGGTTTCTCCACAGGGCTATGAGTGGTCATTCCCCCTGAGTAAGAGCCCACTTCCAATTGGGTAGTACCCTGGAAGAAAGCAATAGCTAAATTGCCAAGGGACTTTGCTAGAAGGAATGGCACTGGGGAAGAGGAAAATGATGGAGAAAGCAGAGGATATATCCTGAGAAAGTGGTAATTCTTGCATTGGATAGCCCAATAGCAGCTTGAGAGACAGGAGTACCAACTTCTGAGGTTGTTATAACATGTCATTTGGTAATACCCCTGCATTCTTTCATTAATATTATTGTGTTGCATCTCTGAACCCTGTGCCTCATGCTCACAGGTGCTCTAAGACGCACCTTCATCTACCTCCTGGGTGCTAAAAGATAGAGACTGAAAATCTGTGCTTGTTCTCCAGTGATTCAGAGTAGCCAGAGCACACCTTCACTATTTCAGAGCACTCCAAAGTGTCTCTCCATAGCTAAACAGATAGATGGACCAAGATTCATATTTGCATTAACAACCCCTTTACAACAAGTCTAGTATAAACATGACGTAAAGTGGCAATAAATTATCCATTTCAGGGCCTCTTTTGTACGTGTGATGCTTTTCTAAACAGTAATTGCTGAGGGGCCATTTGGGATGTGATTGGGATTAAAACTCTGCCTAGTCAGGAAGATAGTTAAAAAGCCATTTACTATTCATACCAAAGATATGTACTGCTGTCTTCCAAAACCTAGGGCTTCTGGAAGACATATACTACCTTAATAAAGGCAAATTATTAATTCTGGTTGCATCCTCAGAGGAAAAAAAAAATCATTTGCTCTGACACTGAACAAACTTAACTTGCTGAGGTAGAAAAGCTGGGAGTTACGGCTGAGATAGATAACCTACAGGCTGGGTTAACACTGAAGCCATAATTTCAAAGCATTGGTAATGCCTTGATCCAAGTAATTTAAATAAAGTCATAAAATATGACCATTATCCAATGTAAGCTTTTTGAAAAGTGTCAGTGGAGTTCTCAGAAGTAAAATTATTCTCAGCAGTTGAGAGGAGACACATTTTGGCAAATGCAGTGACTTGACTGCTGATTGGGTGGTGCTATCTATGTACATAACAGAGCAGCAGGAAGATTGCATAGACGCAGGGAACCTGTGTTCTGAATCCTATGCTTACATAAGCTATGAAACATGTGTCTCCTTGATTGCAGTGGAGTCACGCTCCACTAACACCCAGCAGAGCACAGAATTACTAAATATGTGTAGTAATTTAACCAATAGTCGAACTATTATCAATTTAACACTTATTCCATATTGACACTTTAGTCAAAGGTTATGAATGTTTAATTTCTTGCGTCTGAATAGCATTATATATTGCAATTGTTTTAAAACTGTACAACCTCAGGCAAGGAATATGGCATAGCAGGAGCAGCGTTTTGTTGTAGTTTTGATGGCTCAAGGAAGATGCAAGCACTAGCAGCACTATTTTTAGTAATATCTTTTACTGGACCAGCTTGTTTAGATCAGAAAGATGGTAGAAAAAAATCCAGGCGCACAACTGAGGAAGTGTGCTGTATGCTCAATAACTTGTCTAGCATCTCCCCCAACTATACAGTGGGCCCAATAAAAGATTTGAGCAAAAAACTTTGCTGCTCACAAGAATGTGGAACCATTCCCCTTTGAAGTCT
>JAGPOW010000229.1:28562228-28583846 GCA_030014935.1 Caiman crocodilus
TTTTTTTCTTTTTTGCTGTCCTTCTGGTCCCAGTAACCCAACTTCAACAGGAAGGGTGGAGGAAGGGTGGAGGTGGTCCTAGTGGCTCAGGCAGTGTGTTAGGAAGTAGGGGATGTAAGTTCAAATGTTGGTGTATCTGTGTATACAAAAAAGAAGGTTAGTAGCTTGTGCATGTGTTAGTTCTTGGACAAGAAGTCTAACTGCTTGGTTGTTATGTAAAAGTTAGGTGCCAAAACTAGTGCTGTTACCCTCCTAACCTCAGAATTACCGGTGAATAGAACCAGCTAAGCTCTATAAAAGGGCAGCAGTTTAGATACTTTTTGTGTTTGAACATTCCCTTTAGGCACCACCAGGTTTTCTGCTTCACCCATTGGACACATGTTTTGCTCCCCATTCTTTGTATACCACACTGAGGTGTTTCCCTATGTATTGTTCCCTGGAAGCATCTACACCTCCTCATGATATAGGGATCCCAGGTGCCTGAACCTGATCCAGATGAACTGACCTGCCTTTTTGGGCCAAGCACTTAAAGTTTCAGGTGTCCCAAAACCTATGTAAGTCAATGTAATAAACAGGATGTGTGCAGTCAGGGTTTGACACTAAGAGCTGTGAACCGAGAAGTCAGGAACAGGCAAGATGTGGAAGGAAGGGTCCAAACTAGAGTCATGAACCAGGAAGCTGGGAACAGACAAGGTCAGGAAGCATGAGTCAGGCAGGAGTCCAGAGTTCACAAGCCAGGCAGGGAGTCAGGAACCAAGAACTAGGAGCCAGAGATCAAGATACAGGGTTCTGGATAAAGCCAGGCCTATTTGTTATGCCATGATGATGGACTTAAGCTTGCCAGGAACTACAGGCCTGCTCCTCAATGGCTAGAGGGAGACCAATAGGTGCACAACAGCTGATTTTCTGGCACAAATGAACAAACAGGAATGGGAGTGATAGTTACTGATTACAAATCAGTGTCAAGGGAAGATACAGGGCAGAGAACTCCAGCCAGTGCCCACCATTCCTTGAAGGCATCTAGGGTGCCACTCCTAGTGAAACACTGCTGAGATGTGTGTAGACAAGTGGAAAGAAGACAGTCTCATGTTTGCCAGGGTTCCCTCTAGCCACTGTCTCCTTCCTGGTCTGGTAAAAAGACAGCTTGGGCAAGGCAGGGAGTAAATTGACTAGAAGATCCCAAGATTTCATGTGGCTACAGAAGGATGTACAAAAATTAAAAGGTGTGGGGAAAAGTGCAGCCAGAACCTCAAGAAGTGGTTGCTGAGGAGTTGAAAAAAGGACTGTAGTTTAGTGCACTCCAGATGTATGTATGAATCAGGGTCTCTCTTACACTGCCGAAGACCAGGTGTTGGGGAAGTTGATGAACCGTGCTACGTACATACCCATGGCTGAGGGCTCTGTGCAGAAGCCATGAAGCTACATCCCCGGTAGGTAAAGGGACTAAGATAGAGAACCATTTCATCTTCACCCTCAGCACAGGTGCCCTGCCTTTTGGTTTCTGGAGGTGGTGAATGGTGATGGACTGGGTTCAGGGCCAAGGAGCTTTTGTGCATTACCCTTCACTGGTCTCCACAGGGGTTGTCTGAGGGGAGAGGGGACGCTGGGAGACCCCCGCGGCGGCAAAGGGTCCCGCTTACCTCCTGCAGGGCCAGAGGAGCCAAGGAAAGTCCACGCGCCAGGAACGCCGGTGTAGGCTGTCAGCTGGGCATTTATCTGGCTGCAGCTGAGCGGCAGGGGCGGGGCATGCCTGCTGGGAGAAACAAAAGGCAGCCCCGCTGAGGCAACAGGGTGGCTGGGAGGAGAGAGCTGGAGCGTGGAGCCCCAGCCGCCACCCGCCGAGTGCAGAACGGAGAAAGAGAGAACTAAGGAAGGCTGCGAGTAATGCAGCAGAGAAGCTGGGAACAGCATGAAGGGAAGAGCCAGCATCGTGAGTAGGGAGGCAGCCGGTAGGGAAGCAGGCAGCAGAGCCGAGGGAGGAACCAGCAAACCCCAGGTCAGTGGAGAGGGACCAGCAGCAGCATCGGCAATAGGGCCCGAGAGTGGGCTGAGAGGATCGGGAGAGGGGCTGACTGGATCCCACACCAAGGAGCTGACGGGGAGGGGAACCACAGCATAACCTGTAGGAGCAGCGGAGAGGCCAGCCGCATCTCGAGGAAGGAAAGGCCAGGTTGGCGCCCCTATTGGGGGTGCGCCCAGCCCGAAGACCGCTGTTGACGGCCGACAGATTGAGGCGCGAGGGGGCGAGGCAAGACGGAGTACAGGCCATAGTAGGAAGACCCTAAGGTGGCGAATGGCTGGGGTGTAGGGGAGGACAGAGCCCCGAGATTACCTGTGGAGGAATGCGCTGGCACCAGGGGACAGATGGCTGCAGGTCCTCTGAGAATAGTGGGAGCAGGACCCTGAGGGGCTGCAGGACCCAGCAGGGTATTGGCAGGCTTTCCAGCAAAGGATACGAATCACTCAGGACATAGCTCGTGAGAATTTGAGAGACACCCAGGCGTGGCAGAAAGAGAGTTATGACAGCAACACCAAGCGGGTCCGTGGCACAATGCATACCATTAAGATACCACCCGGGGCTATAGTAAGGGAGAAGTGGAGGCCCATTCCACACCACTTGCTAGATGCCGTGCAGGAGGAGGTGGACTCCATGCTGCAACTGGGAGTGGTGAGGCCTTCCCGAAGCCCTTGGAGAAGCCCATTGGTCCCCGTGTGGAAGCCGGACGGGTCGCTGAGGCTATGTGTTGACTACAGAAGATTAAATGCACTGGCCACCTTTGACGCATTCCCCATGCCCCAGGTAGATGAGTTAATAGAATTGGAGAAGCCCAATATATATCAATGCTGCATCTGGCCAAGGGATACTGGCAAATCCCAGTGGCCCCGGCTGACCGGCTGAAGACGGCCTTCAGCATGTCCTGGGGCCTATATGAATTCATAAGAATGCCCTTCAGGCTATATGGGGTGGCCACGACTTTCCAGTGGTTAATGGACTGACTGTTGCCCCCCCCACACAGGATACGTGGCAGCCTACATCGACGACATTATCATATACTCGTCAACCTGGACGCACCATAAGCAGGCCCTCCGGGCTGTATTGTTGGAGCTAAGGCGGGCCGGGCTTATAGCGAACCCGCAGA
Organism: Caiman crocodilus; assembly: GCA_030014935.1. Classification (NCBI taxonomy): domain Eukaryota; kingdom Metazoa; phylum Chordata; order Crocodylia; family Alligatoridae; genus Caiman; species Caiman crocodilus. The sequence goes on from JAGPOW010000229.1 coordinate 28,565,369, forward strand.
AAAGCACCTTAGCAAAAAGGGAGACCAAATACCTAGGATTCCTGATGGGTAGAGGCACTATCCTGGCCAACAAAGTAGAAACGGTGCGGAATTTCCCAAACTCTCAAAATTGCCATCAGCTCTGGTCATTCCTGGGACTGATCAACTATTACCGGAGGTTTGTGCCCCACTTTTTGTAGCTGACAACTCCCTTGACAGAGGCATTGAAGGGGAGGAAGAACAGGGTGGTAAGGTGGACGGAACAGATGGAGAAATGCTTTAGAAAAATTAAAACGGGCTCTCTGTGAGGATGTAATAACGCACACTCCTAACTTTGGGAAAACTTTCCTTTTACAGACGGACGCATCCGAAACGGCAGTGGGTGCCATCCTCACGCAGGAGGAGGAAGGAATTGAAAGACCAATAGCATATGCCAACCGCAAGTTGACGCTGGCAGAAAAGAGGTACGCTACAATAGAGCGGGAGTGTTTGACCATTCGGTGGGCCGTGGACCATTTCCAGTATTATTTAATGGGCCAAGAATTCAAGCTAATGACGGACCATGCCCCTCTCCAATGGCTAAGCACTGCCAGGACTGATAAAGCCCGGATCATCCGATGGGCATTGGCCCTACAGCCTTACAAGTTTCAAATTGTGTTCAGGACTGGGAAATCAAACACCATGGTGGATTTCCTGTCTAGGTGCAACAGCAGGGACTCGGGTGAAACAATGGAACCACGGATGGACGAAGCGGACAGTTCCCCCGATGTGCATCGGAAAGGTAAAATAGAAGCGCCCCAAGGCATCGGGGGGGGTTGTGTCCCAGGGGAGAGGGGACGCTGGGAGACCTCCACGGCGGCAAAGGGTCCCGCTTACCTCCTGCAGGGCCAGAGGAGCCGAGGAAAGTCCACGTGCTGGGAACGCTGGGAATGCTGGCATGGGCCGTCAGCTGGGCATTTATCCGGCTGCGGCTGAGCAGTGGGGGCGGGGCATGCCTGCTGGGAGAAACAAAAGGTGGCCCCATGGAGGCAACAGGGTGGCTGGGAGGAGAGAGCTGGAGTGCGGAGCCCCAGCAAGTGGGAGATCAGCTGCCACCCGCCGGGTGTGGGATGGAGAAAGAGAGAGCTAAGGAAGGCTGAGAGCGACACAGCAGAGAAGCTGGGAGCAGCACGAGGGGAAGAGACAGCCCTGTGAGTAGGGACACAGCTGGTAGGGAAGCCGGCAGCAGAGCTGGCAGCAGAGCTGAGGGAGGAACCGGCAAGCCCCGGGTCAGTGGAGAGGGGAGAGGGACCAGCAGCAGCATCGGCGATAGGGCCCGAGACTGGGCTGAGAGGGTCGGGAGAGGGGCCAACTGGATCCCACACCACGGAGCTGATGGGGAGGGGAACCACAGCATAACCTGTAGGAGTGACAGAGAGGCCAGCCGCAGTGTAGGGGAGGACGGAGCCCCGAGATTACCCGCGGAGGAATGCGCCGGCACCAGGGGACACCCCAAGGGAAGACCCCCCACTGAAGGTGTCAGTCATGGCAGGCGAGTCCAGGGGTCCCCCTTGATACCAGTCAGGGTAAACTCCAGGGCGCATTAGCAAAGCCAGGGCATACAAGACCTTGGGACCGGGCAAAGGTGGCATGCGAACTTCTGATCGAGCAGAGGCGGGTACAGGGGTGGCCAAGGCTGTTGAGGAAACTGAATTTATGTTTGAGGGATGAAAAGGGCAAACTGAAGGAAACTCCGCGTAATCCCAACCCAGCAGTGTATTGTTTGGTGTCCCCCTGTCATGGTGCCTCAGTGAAACCCAGACCCACTCCATGCAACACTGTGTCCCACAGCACCTGTGGCTGGGTCACATAGAGAGGTGGAAGAGCATGTTATAGGTTTGGAAAGCACATTTTGGCTTTTAAAGCAGGATTTTAATCGCTGGCCATGCAACACACTCAAGAAATGTAGTATCACAAGTGTAGTTGCTTCTTCAAGGGGGCTGTTCTGCTTTTTGGCAAAAAAGATTTGTATGATCCTAGATACCTCAACATGCATGGCTAGGTACAGTAGGATTTGTATGAAGAAAAATAACATATCTATAGGATAGCAGAGGTCCCAGATGTCAAAAAATGACTCCACATAAGCAGGGTTGCCCAATATAGGTCTATGTCAACCATCAATGAGGTAGCATTAACATAGGTAGTATAACAGCAGCGTATTTCCATTATAATTTACAAGTCTTTTATTCCCTTTCTGTTTATGTTTGAGTGTCACTGGGTGATAAGCGGAAGCTGCCAATATGTGGCTTTTAGCCTGTTTGTAGATACTAACAATTATGTCTTAATGTGAAAACTTACCAAGGTTCTGCAATAGAAAAATTATTTATAAATTGAAAAAGACAGGGTATATACTCTGTTGAATATTCGTTTAATTATCAGCAGAAAGAAAGACTGAGACAATGCATTTTGACTAATTCCTAAAATGAGAGAAAAAAGGTGTTTTGACAAAAAGAACTTTCATTTACTGCTGCCTCCTCTGTCCATTGACATGTGGCATTTCATAAACCCAGAGCACTTGGAAAATATATATACACAAGTGTGTGAAGATGTGGCTACTTGCAAATACCGATGCTTCTATACAAATCACCCTCTGACAGAACCAGAGCTCTTCAAGCCGTGACTTGTGCCAGCAATTTGCACTGAATTATTTAATGCCAGGCTAGATGTTAAGTAACAATGTCTTTGATAAGCAGAAGCAAAGAAGTTGGTATGTAAAGATGCTCTTAAATTCAGTGTTTCTTGGAAACAGGTTTTTCCTTCCACGCCTTATAAAGACAGCAACTCACATGCAGAAGTGGGACTCATTTTGTGTTCCTGATAGACTGGAGAACCAGGGGTCTGGGATTTCAGTTCAGACCTATCTTTGGTTTGAAAATTTATCACATTAATACCTTAAAAACAAGTGGCTTCTAATCAAAGAAAACAATCTTGAGCAGTGACTTTCAGGCAGCACAAGGTTACACATTAACAATGACAGAAAAGGGGTAATGCTAAGGAAGGGTAGAAAAGGGAAGGAGTTGAGAGAAGCAGTGGATTCCCTTAATGAGCTGTATTTCTCTCCTGTCACTGTAGGTTACCTTACAGTACTGGAAAGCCAGCCTTGAAAGTCCACAGAATAGAAGATAAACCACCAGGCCTTTTTCTAATGTAGTTTCTGCCGATATTAACTATAATTTGTATTGCTGTTGAATTTAAAACAAGGAGGCAAGTCGTCTTTGGATTTTTAGTATGGAAGTTTAGCTGAAGCACAGATATCTTTAACAGTAATTTGCTTAATGAAATTCTGCCTGTGTCTACACAATATAATGATGGGCTCACTTTAGTTTTCGGGGACTTTAAACACTGTTTAAGGGCTTGTGCTTGTGGAACCTATTCTTCTGAGCATCCTCCACATGGCAGAGTTTTTATTCACCACTGGAAGCCACACAGTACACATCTCTTTTGTTTTGTAGACGAACTTGATTAGTTGGGCCAAGATGTGTGCTATGAGCGGCAGGAAGCAGATGTGGTGGTGGGAAATGGGGCTGCCATATTCTTTGTGACAATTAATTCACAGCAAAAACTAACCATATGATTTCCTCCCCCTGGTTTACAGAGCAGCTATCACAACTCTCCAGGCACATTAACCAAATTAAAAATACAAACGTATTACAACAGCAACAGCAATAAACCTCTCTATCTCAATACCCTCAAGCAGAATAAATTAGTCCCTTCCCCCTGCCCTCGTTCTACCAAATAAATGAGCCTTGCAGCCTGTCCTGAAAAAAAATCAGCAAATGTGGAGACTGACAGGCCAAGGGAAAAGATAGCTTTGGCGTCCTCCACTGAAGACATTCTGCTTTTAGTAGCATCACAGATACAGAAAGAAGTTGTTAAATCATACATCCAGCAGATCATTAGAGCTGAAGGAAATCAGGAAGGGTGAGATGGTTTTCAGACTCCAGCTCACCCTCTCCGCGTGTCATATCTGAATGCCACTTTGTTTTCAATATAAGTCCCTGGAACGCTCTTGTGTTTTGCTTCTACAGTGCTTAGCACGTTCTGGCTCTGTTCCTGCTGGAATATCAGGATTGCTCATGCAATGCAAACACTAACGTATCAAAAGGTTGCAAGCAGATCTGAAAGTTTCAGCGCTCACGGCTTGTCAGTTCCCCAAAATAGTTCCCAACTTACCATCCGTACACTAAAGATTTTTGGCTTCTCTGCTTCCCTCTCCATCTAGCTGGGACTCCATTCTGCCTCAGACATATGGGGAAAGCTGTGGTCATGACTATTGGTGAATCTAGGATTATGAAAAGTGGGGAGCAGATGGTGTTGCACATCATCACAGATAACACAACACATGTTCTCTATTGAAAGAGAAACTAAAAGGTTTACTAATATGGTAAAACTAGTACTATATTTAAGATCAATGCAAGAACAAATGTAATGTGCACTACTTTGCTAGATTATATATTAAGTTTAAAAACCAATAAACTGGGCACAAAGAATAAAAATAGTCAAAAAATATTGTGCCACTGGTTTTGTAGTCCTTATAATTAAACGTCTGCCTCTTGTTCAAATTAATAAAACAAAATCTAGCCTGCTTGAGTGTCTTGACAGTGCCTCCAATACTTCGCTATCATTCATTTCACATGGAGTCTGTATTACCATCTAAAGTTAAACCGTCTGAAGGAATATGCAATACCAGAAATGGCTAACACACAGCGTAACTGAGGAAGGATAGTTTGATCAGTAGAACATCAAGACCATTTAAAAAAGGATGAAGAGGTCTTTTAATATCTTTGGAGAGAGATTAGCAGGAATCAGGGACATAATCTTGAGTCATAAATTCAATTGACCTTCTTAGCGCTGCCCATATAGAAATGTCACTGCTTCTCCCAGGGAGTTGGTTTTAAAAGTTGGGTGGCGCAGAAATCAACAGGAACACTGTATCCCCTCTGGATCTGCCTTTGGCCATGACCCTCTGACACGTTTGTGGATCTCCTCACAGAGGATTGCAAGTGCCTCACAGAGAACCCATGCAAACAGACAGGCCTGAAGCCAGTATGACTACAAGCAAAGAAATCTGAAAGACTCTAGACATCACCCAAGTTGTTTTGCCTTGACATTTGCAGGAGCTTCCTCCCACAGGCCAGTCTAATGGTGAAATTCAGTGGAACCCCTTTTTCCAGTGGCTTCAAAGGAAGTTGGATCAAGACTCAATGAAAAGAGACAAACGGTAGGACGGATGTTTGTAATCTTGAAGTCATTAAGAGATGGCTCCTTGAGTAGGGGCTTAGCAATTACTCAGGCAAATGATGGCAGTACCTTGCCCCTTTCCATAATGCCCACAGACTGGAAAATTGTCTCCACAGTAACCTGAATACTCTAGGAAGAGAAAGTGTACAAACTACAAGATCTATTATTACAAGCTACAAGATCTACAAATTACAAGATCTGCTACAAACTACAAGATCAGAACTATTCATATGTTCTGTTCAGAGCCCGATAACAGCTGAACTTGCTCATAGGCAATAAAGTGGTTAATACCTCATGCCATGCAACTAATTGCACTACAGCACAAAATTAGCCTTCGAACTGCAAGAAAAAACGAATTTTTTTTTCCTTCCTGGAAATTTGTTGTCACATCACACCAAATGTGTTAATCTTCTAGACTGATGGATAGAGAAGAGCTTGTTTGATTAACAGTTGTTTGGGTGAGGAGCTATTTTGGGGCTGCTAAAATAATACTTTTTTCAAAAAAACCCACTGAATTGAAAATGAAGGTTTGCATACCATGTGTGTATGCTGGTGGCAATTGGGATTCGCCCTCTACATAGACACATACAAATGTATGTGGAAGCTGCATGCATGTATATATTTTTACACGCACATATATGCGCATAGAAGTGGAATTACTGCCTGGGAGATAGCACTAATTTCTCACCTTTGTTTTCCCCACCAAAGAGCTTTTCCCTTCTCTTCTTCTTTCCATTTCTTCTTGATACAAAATAAGATACATTATACCCTTTATTACTTTCCCTCCCAACGCATCGGCCTGTGTGAGGAAGAGAAAAATCACAAACAAGAAGGCTGCATTTTGACTGCACTCTTTGCAGCTCCGTAAGATGAACTCCAGTGGCAATATGATGTTACACTCCACTTTACTCAGTCATTGTCAGTATGCAAGTGTTTCCATACAGTTTAAGTCGCATGTGATTTACACAGCAGTGCCTTTCACTGCTGTCTCAGCAAGCACTGTTCTGTAAATGAGTGTGAAAATGTCAGGTTAACGTATTACCATTTACATTAGCAAGTAAACAAAAGGATTTCAGTTCTTAAACACGTTAAACAGCCGGGTTAAAATCCCGATTCAAAAGGATACGCATACAGGCATACACACGTTTCATAGCATTTAGAGTGTTAAATTCTTGTATTTGAAAATATTTGCTCCTTTTTGGGATGCTTACCTCATGGCCAAACTTCAGAAGATGCTCTTGAAACTTTGGGCCTAAAAAACAAGTGAAAACTACTTGATCGGTGTACGGCAATTATTGTAAATCGCTGCTATATAAAGGCTCAGAACTTGCACCAAGGATGTATGTAAGCATAGCATGGCCTTTGCAGATTGAACGACAGGATCAAAACCATGTACCGCAAACTTTAGTTTTCAGGTAATGCCTGCTGGCAGCAAATGCTTAGCCTTTAAAAATGCTGTAAAACCATAGATGTTGTTTTATTAAGAATGATTTTTAACAAGGTCACTTTCTTTATACTAAGCTTTTTATCTTGGCCAGTGGTGCCAGCTAAATAAGGATCCATCTGCCTCATTTTGAGAGACCACATATCCGTGTGCCCTCCAGAATGAGAATGGGTAGGATCAGGAATTAGTTCAGCTGTGTGGAGCAGCACTTCTCTGATTTTCTGCAAGCAATGATCTGTTTCTTCAATGGAATTACGAAGGAGATAAGTGAATCGCCTCATAACTCAGCAGGGCAGCCTGAAGAATGCTTGATTCTATATTAAGTACAGTTGGAGAAACACTTCACCATTGCTTGTAATTGAATGAGTGCTGATTGCATTGCTTTTTCTGATGTCAATCCATGTGCTTGCAAATTCTTCCTCTATGGTATGAGTAGGGGGTAATATAAATGCCCTAAAATCTACATGACATGCGTGTGCATGCTTCACTTCCCACCCCTTATATTCTTTTCCTCAATGTTTTAGCCTGGCATCCTAATTGGCCCAGGGAATGGGAAATAGGGGTTCTAAACTCTCTCCTCTCCTTCCCACCCCAGGCAGAGGGAATTTGAACCTACATGTCTTTTTCCTCCCCTACATAGTGCGTTAATGGGCTAGGCAGAGGCCGGAGCACAGTTCTTCTGAAGCTGGCTTATTGGGTAGCCAAGAAAGAAAGCTAAGGCTATGAGGGATCAGAGGCAGAAGAGCAAAGGAGAGAGGGGGGTGTGTGGCTCAGTGAGGTAGATGCTGTTGTGGGAAGGAGTAAGGCCCTAGATTCTAGCTCAGCCCCTGATGGAGCATAAATAATCCAACCAGTGTTTATCCTTTTCATCCAACAAATATAAAATGCAAGAAAGAGAAAAGCTATTGGGTACAGGGGGCCAGAATTCAGGGCATTCTCCCTTCCAAGGCATTTCTCATCTCGCTGAGCACCCCACACTCTGCTCTCTTCCTCCTGGATTTACATATGTTCCCTTCTTCCCCAGGGGCCAACTTCACGAGGAGGACTGGAGAATGCTCCGGCCGAGGCTATCTAGCTTCTAAGTGGCTGGGAGCTGCAAGCCAAAAGGATTACAGCAGGGACATCCACATCCTCCCTGTGCAACACATTGGTCAGGCAGCCTCCACCCCACCCCTGTCCCCCACGCTACGCCGCACATATGAGTGACCCTATCAGCTCCTCAGTCATGGGATCTCCTGCTGGAAGCACACTTGTCTGGCACCATGGGTTGCACAGGGATGTGCTGCTTTCCTGGGGTGGGGCAGAAAGCAAAAGCAGGAGGGAGGAGACCCCAAACACTGTTGTAGCCAGAATAATGGAGGGAGCAGAGTCTGGGTGGCAGTGCAGTGGTCACAAATGACCCCTTTGTGGGCTGCTCATGGAAATAGGCAGAAGGGGATCCAGGATTTTACAATGTTTGGGCAGAAGCAGAGACTAATGCTTCAGAGGTGGCTGCATTCTCCACTCCCAGCCTCCCCCTCACTGACGTGGGCAGACCACAATGTGGAAGCAGCAGCTAGGAGCTTTTTTAAATCACAAAAAGTTAAGAACTCAGTCCCTCCCCTCTCATTCGTCTCTCCCTTGCCTGCCACTGCTGGTATTTCCACTGTTCGTGCTGTCCTGGGGATGAGGAGCACTCCTGTCCTGCTCCAGCAGGGCTGTGCTGGGTCTGGGCTCCGCCTGGGACAGGGGCAGCAGCAGTGGTGGCAGGGAACTGGCAGGGGAGCAGGCAGAGAGATGAAACTTGCCTGTCTGTCACTGCTGCTGATATTGTCTCAGTCTGTGTCCAGCCCCCACGCAGCCTGGCTGGAGTGGGACAGGAGCTTCCCTTACCCCTGGTACAGTGTGGACATTGGGGGCACTGGCAGAGGTAGACGGGGAAGAAGATGGGAAATGGAAGGAAGAGAGGGGATTCTCACCCTCTTTAGGACTTAAAAAGTCCTAGGCTGCTCTTCCTGCTGCATGTTCAGAATGGGGAGTGCACGCCATCAGGATCTGCCTCTGGAAGTAGGAGACATAGGCTCACTCCTTGCCAAAACTCCTATTAAGTGCAGAGCACGTAGTGTCTGGGTCTCCCACTCCCTGGGCAAGTGCCCTAACCACTAGCCAGTGGGTTAAACAAGGGGACAGCTCTTCTTCTGACATGCATAGCTGGACCTTTCTGTTCCACCACAGATGAACATACAATCTACACGTTGCGTAAGTGCCACTCAAATAGAATTTGACCTTGACTCATTTATGCTTCTCTGAAAGTGCTGACATAGAGGCACTTTTAAACGTAAAATTTAAATGAGTTGACATTGAAATGTGCTCACTACCTTCCTTTTCAGCTTAGTGCAGGACCCCCCTTCACATGTTGTGAGCAGAGATATACAAATCACCCACAATCAAATGTCTGATTTAGTTATTTATTTTCAGTTTGCTAAATCTTTGCAGACATTCCCAGTCACAGAATCCTTCATTCAACATCTTTGAAACTATTCACCTTTCTTTTGGGGATGAATTCTTGGCCTAGAGACAGGATTGTAAAAGATCCTTGCACATATCAACAATTCTTCCTTTGCTGCTTACACAGGTCATGCGGCATTGTTTGTGGTTCCTTGATTGAATGGCTTACGCAACTAATCAGTACAGCATGATGGAAATTTTACAGACCAACGTATAATTTGTTATTACTTGCAGTGAATACCTGAGCACCGCAAGCTGAGAATTTTGCTTTTTCCTTGTGTAAACGCAGCACCAGTCAAACTTGGCTCTTGTACGTGTAACACCCCCCACACTTGAGGTTGTGTGTACTAAAGTGTGTGCTTTTAGTTGTTGTATATTGCAGGGGGTCTGGGGACTGGAAGAGGACCACTTCCCTCCCTCTCATTGTGTCCAGACCATTGTCTTAAGACTCCTTAAAAGAACCTGTAAAACCAGTTTAGGGAGTGGCCAAATCCAGAAACCGTGACTGCCTTTGAATTAATTGGTCTGGATTCGCAGTGGTCAAATGATGCTGTTTCTTGATTGAGACCCTGTGATGATGTCAAAAATATCACTTAAGGTTCAGGCCACCTGGGCTACAGTCTCTTTCTCCTGGGGCTGCTATGAGCTACGCAGCTGAATTGTGAACCAGAAATCTGCTCCCCATGGGGAGGTCTCCCACTCTTCACTGGAGAGGCAAGCAAAACCTATGTGATGGGAAAGCTTCAGGTACAGGAAGAGAAAGTCTTTCTCAGGACTTGAGGCCCCTGTTCTTTCCCTCGTCATTCCCCTTTTATTCTTCGGGATTTTGAGTGTCATGATACCACGCGCGTATTAATCCTTGGAGCAGACTGAGCAAAACTGGGGTCCTGGCAGTTACTGTCCCCTTGTGTTGAGGATTGTAGTATAGCTGAGACTGGATATCCAAGCTGCAGCCGTAGGCCTGGGCTCTTTTTGCTGTTTCACAGCTGTTGCATTTCAGCCTAGCTGTGTGTGGCTGACCCCAGCTATATGTTTGGCTGGCAAACGTGGGCCAGGGTGAAGCCCGGCAGGGTACTGAATCAGGCACTACTTGTTATTCAGGCTTCAGTGCAGTATAGGCTTGGCTGGCTTTTTGCTGCCCAGTCCAGGTCCAGCAAAACAGGCCTGGGCCTCCTTTTGTCCCTTCTATAGCTTATGCTCCAACCAAGCAGTGCTAATTGTAGTTCAGGCCCTGGTGCAGGACAGGCCTGAATCTCCCTTTTATTGTTTTACAGCGATTGTATCTCAGCATAGCTGTGTTGCTGAGCCCCACTGTACTTTTACTGCATGTCTGGGTCTGGCACGTTTTGGGTCTGGCACGCGTTCTTGCTTTTGTAGCCTGTTGTCCTGACCGAGCATGGTGGTTGCAGTTCAGGCTCGTTTGCTGTTTGGCTGGTTTTTCTTTGAATTCTCTTGCAGTTCCCTGCTCCAGCAGAGCTGGGATTAGGACTAAAAGATCTGGGGTGCAATATGCTGACGAAAAGTGGTGTTAACGCTTCAAAGCCACCATGCGGAAGTGGAAATCAGTGCTACAGCTTTTCAGGGAGCAATGAGGGGCGCAAAAGGACGTACACTCTCTAGCAGCTCCCTGCTGCACAGTAAACCTAGGGAGCAGCTCATAGGACGCTCTGGTGTGGGCCCCTCTCCAGCCCATTGCTGAAGGACAGGCATAGGGGTGCAGGCCCCCAGAACTACCCGCTGGGGAGCCCCAAGTCCCAGCCTGCCTGGGTATGGATGATGCCTCCCCAAGAGCGTGCCACCTATAGACCTTGTTCTGTAGTTTATAGTGTTTCAAAGTTATAGTTAGTGTTTTCTTTTGGGGTTTATTTTTATTCTTTGTAATAAATTTGGGTTTTGTGTTTACCCTGCTTGTGAGGGAACGGTTCTTGGTTTTAATGGACATCCTAGTGATTCATTTAATGTTTCCCAGGTGTTCTGGATGGGGGGGCTCAAGCCAAAGTGAAATGCATTTAGTTCCCCAAAACTGAACTTGGCCTTTGTTGTTGCTGACAGGTGCTCAGCAGGAGGGTTGCATACAGATTGTGAGCAAAGAGTTATTCTGGACTCATCACAATTCTCTCTCAAACCGAGATGAATACTCATAGGCAAATTAAACCAGAGTTAAATAACAACCCCTTCTGCTTATCGGTTGGAAGGACATGCTAGAAGAGTAAGCACTGCTCTCCATACATGCCCACCCTGAGAGAAGAAGGTGCGAGGGCAAGCATTTCGCATCTCTAATAGGATGAAACCACCTGAGTCACTTTCTTCTCTCCTATGTAGGGAGTTTCTGAGCTTCTTAATACCTGTTATATAGAATATCATTCAATCATAGTTCAGGTCAGCCTCACAGGAGTTCATCCTGCACGGCAGAAGTAGAAACCAGTTTAGACTAGAGCCACAGCATAAGTAAACTTGTTGGAGAAGATGCCTATAAACATATATATGATAATTAGAAATATTTTCAGTAAATCAGTTTGGAATGCATTTTTTTTACGTTAATATGAGTTATCTTGCTATTCTTGCATAAAATCAAAAGAGAGGGGAAAAAAGCCAGCAAGCATACTTATTTTTTTTTAATATATTAATTTTAAAAGCACCTAAATTGCGGCAGAGCTGAAAAGGTGATTAATGACAGGATTTGAGGCACTCTTTAACAAGCTGGAAGTTTTCTATCTCATAGCTTTATCTTTCTGAATACAATTACTTTTAGACGTACTTTGTCTAATCCTTTTTATAGTGGCTTTGATTATTCTATAATAACTATGATTTTCCTTTAGGGAAGTTTAGATGAATGACTTTAGAAAAGGACCTTTCATCAATAGGGGGAAAAAGTACGTAGTTATCACTGTCAGAGTAGTTTGAAGCGATAGCATGCACATGTACACCAGCAGTGCTGTGACAATTTTTGTACATGCAAGAAAAATGGCTGCATCTTCCTCAGTACTACTGATTCAGAAAATCTAGTACACTGTAGACTGAAGTGCTCTGGAAAGCTCACACTGAGCCTGTTCATTTTTGTGTAGGCTTACATCAATTCAGTTAAGTATCTAGCTCATTTACCTTGCATCATAGTATCTGAGGATAATGAATTGTTTTACTCACATATCAAAATCTTATTTTCCCTAAGAAAGTAGAAAAATGCATCGGGTAGCTTTAAGCTAATACAAGCCATTTAGACTGCAAGTCTATTTTTCACTCTTTCAAGACTGTAAATATTCCAAAAAATTACACTTCAGGATCTCACCATACATGCAGCAAGTTTTGTAAGAATAACCATTCTCTATTGACACTAAATAATCTAGAAGTTCCTAGCAAAACTGTGTGTTGGTGAGACAGAAGAGGTTTCCAACGTATAAATAAATCAGCACCTTTTTCTTGACTTCTTCAAAGCAATTCCCAGTGACAGGATTTTTTTTTTTTTTTAAGAATATAATATTTGGGGCATCTGGTCATGGTGCTGGGCATGAAATGGACGCTTCAGTTAGAAAAGGAGAGGTGAGGGAACGTTTTCTTTTTTTCCTGCAGTATTGTGCTTTTTATTCGCATGTAATTTAAAGAAGTAATTCTCCTGGATTGGTAGAAAGGGTAAGGCGTTGAAGCTACAGAATATGTCATTCAGCAATAAAGAATAATGACACTTCGTTCCTGATGAATTTTCCAAATTTGGTGAGCATCAAAACCCATCAGTTACTTCCAGTTCCAGGTGGCAACAGTCCAGAGAGACAAAATACCAGGGCTTTATTTTAATAGTATCTTAGTGCTTTAAAATTATTTTAGGCCAAGATTAGACAACATGAAAAGGTCTAGGCACATCTGATCTGCCATACAACATTGCCATGAAATGCCATATAGTATTGCCTACCGGGCAAAGCACCAAATGGCGATTCAGGACAGCTGGGCTCCAGTCTCAGCTCTGTCATTGCCCTGGCAGATTTTCTCCATCCAAAGATCTAGAGGCGTAATTAACATTACTCTGTCAGATTAATCCAACAGATCAGTGCTGATTTACACCACCAGATTACCATTCCCCCCAGCAGAGGCATAACTTGTAAGGTTTGTGCTTTGTGCCAAACCTCCTACAGTGATTATGGCTATGGGCAAGTGGGCTTGAGCTAGCCTCACACTAATCCTGGGGCTAATACAGCCAGCTGTTAGGGACTTAATAGAGCAATCCAGGAGTGGCAGACCATCATGTAAACCCCTACAGCAGCCACCATCAAACTCTGTTGCCAACAGTGATTCCCTAAAGGTCAATTTAGCAGTGAAAAAAAATAGCAGCTGCAGCAGAGAGGAGAGTAACACACCCAGTGGCTGTCCTGTTAACACCGAGCTGTCTGTCCTGGCAGCATTCTGGTGCCTCTTCTGAGTCCATATCTGGGGCTCGTGCCCAGATTGCTCACCGCAAGTAACATTCCTGCCCCTTGGTACACAGAGGACACCTGCACACAATATAAGTGATAAACTAGCCCTTGGTTAATTGACAAGCAGCACTTTGCTGTAGGTTGGTCATCAGGAAGTTGTCACGAGTGTTGGTTTTCCTTGAGATGTCAACTGTCTTATGAAAACGTCCCATAAAACTGGCATGCACTCTGTATTCTCCACTTTGGCCAGAGGATCTTGATGAAAGATACATCTTACATCTCTATAGTATATAGAGAGATATCTTGGTCCTTTGAATCCATACCCCATACAAACATCAGTGGAGCATCTTGTTTTCCACCTCTCCACAGATACTGTATTTACTCCCGAGTCTCCTCCATGGGTCACCACAGTGCAGCAGGTTCTGCTTTTCTTTGCAAAATGTAGGCTTTTACGTTGGTGAACAAAACCTGTGGGCCACACACCTCACATGCTGTTTTCCTCCAACTTCATACAAACTGATGTGAGAAGGCTGTGACCTGCCCCATTCATCACCCGTTCACTGTGACAGCGCTGATTACGTTAACAGAATCACCTAGCTAAGGTGCTAGCCCCAAGCCATGTCCCCCCACTTCAGAAGTGACAAAACTTAGTTTCTCAGTTACCCCAAACTTCAGCTTTCCTTCCACCAACTGTAACAAAAACCTGCAGCATGATGAATATTGAAAACTAAAGACCAGAAGCATTTCCACTGAATGTATTATATTCAGTAATCCAAGGGGTATTCTACGGGTTATGTCATTCACTTTTATATTGAATCCAACCAAAGCTTCCCAGTTTAAAGGGTTATTTGAAACCATATTAGGTTGTTCAGTCTGCTGATACTATTTAGGCACATTCACAGGCTTGAGAAGTCAGCCACTCAAAAATGTTTGGGACTCAACAGCATCTAAATAATTGGATGGATTTTATAGAGGTATCTGCATCTGACATGCATCTAAATAAATTGGCTGGAATTGCAAACAGGTCCAGCACCCAGGGATTTGTGGTGACCTTATATGGCCACTTTATTTAGATGTCTAAGGTTGTGCTCTTCAGAATATTTAGCCAGAATTGTAGGTTTTGAATGCTTGAAAAACTATCCCCCACTGTAGAAAGAAGATCAAATTGAGACTATGCTGAAGAGAGCTTTGACTTTAGCTCTTTTGGAGTCTTTCAAACACCAGGGAATCTAATAGAGCTTCTTGCAGCATCGGCTGTGCAGCTTCACTATAGATGCCAAGTGGTTTCCCATACACCTTTATTGCAGCCCAGCTCAGAAAACTTCAGGCCTTCTCACTGGGACTGCTATTTCTTGTTAGTCTGACTGTCACATTAAGAAGCCCCACATAAGATCAAAGTCCCATTGTGCAACTGTAAAATTGTAGAAACACCTATTGACAGACTGCTCCTGTCCAAAGTAGCTTACAAACTGGAGAGCTGGTTGAAAAATTCTATTTTACCTGTGCAAACATTGCAGCTTGTGACCAAAACAAAAAGTTACCATGCAAGAAAAAACGAAATGAACTGAAAACAAAGTTTTTATTTAAAAAAATGGAAAGTTTCATCAAAATCAAATTGTCCCTGTGAAATATTTCACAAAAATGCTTTCTTATATTTTTTTTTTGCTTTTGTTTATTTGAAACAGATTCACTTGACAAATTCCAATCACCTTTAGACATAGACAGGCAATATAACTTATCCAGTCATCCAAAAGGTCAGTGGCAGAGCCAGGAAGAAAACAGAGCTCTTCCAAGTTATGGTATAACTGCTAGACCATACTACTTTTAGTATTCTTTGTGCTCCTTTAGTGGCTGATATCTACCTAGTAAAGTCAACATGGTAATTTATGAATGAAGATGTCAGACTTGCTTCAGCTTCTTCCAGCTGCCTAATAAAAATGCTGAGAATTATGGAATGCAATCTAATTTACTGTCTGACTAAATTCAGACACTGATTATGTAACTTTCAAGTATGGCACCCTGACTATGTCTATTAATTTTCACAGGTGACAAAATGATGAGCAAATGTGAAATTCTCTAATAATTGTTCCATGTTGATTTCATGGTGCTAAGACTGTAAGCAGCACAGATGAGCCTTCTGCTATAGCAAGGCTAGCTGTGGTTGGCAAATGAGTGATTCATGACAATATGTATCTTCATTTCATCTAGGAAAATGGATATATGAGCTAATAATGGTTTTCCCTGCTGGACATAAGCATATATCTCTTTAAATATTCTGGAGTGGGGCTGACATTTCATTTCAGCATGCCACCTTGTTGTGCTGCATAATGCATTGTAACAGAATGATGCACTGGAATGACAAAATGCCAACTCTAATAAAAATGTATAGAAATGGATGTGTTTTCAGCTGAGAAAGCAAACTGTTAGTTCATATAGAGGTATGCAAGCAGAAGGCAGAGCTGCAAACTAACTGCATAAGCACTTGCCTTGTTTGCAGACTAGCTCCAGTCCAGTTGCCCTGGGAGTGTAGGCCTGACCCTATCAAAATGTTAATAGAAATCCAGCTGTAATCTCTCTCTGTCTCATAGTCCCTCTGGTCAAGGTAAGATTGGTCAAGTATGACTGTCACCATTTCCAGGCTGTCTATTTGTACAGACAGCTGCTTTTTCTCATTGTTCTTCACAAGCGAGAGCCCAGATTGCCCTTCTGCTCTGTAGTTTGGAACGCAGAAAGGGAAAGTATAAAGGGCAAAAGGGGTAGTCACGGGACTTGTGTGTACTGACACAAGGAGATCAGGAACACAAGCAGGAAGCTGTGAAGGGAAAGGGAGGGGAAACAGGAGACAGCGGGAGGTTGTATAGGATTGTGGATGGAGAATGTGAAAGGGCAAGGGACTGTGGTTCACATAAAGAGTAAGTGAAGATGAGTGTGGGGAAGGAAAGATGGACAACTTCCACACATCTGGGCTGGGGAGAGGGAGTTGAAGTCACCTAATTAGCAGCCAGGTAGAAGATGCATCTTCTGATGCAGGAGCAAGCCATGTAGCATCTCACAATCATACATCGCCTTCATGCCTCAAATGCCAGAGTAAAGGCTGAAACACAACTGGAGTTAATTGCTTTTAATATCCTGTCTTGGCTGGGAGTCCGATTCCATGATATTTGAACTGTGAGGGCTAGTAATATCAGTTACTAACTGTGGACAAGGAGGGCGTCTGCTGTCTGCGTGCTCACAAATGGTCAGTAACTGCAATACCTCTCTTTAGCTGGCAGGGTTCCTTGGGTGAATCTGATTTCTTTTATTAGACCAACCCAAATATTTATTAGACCAACCCAAATATTTGGGTTGGTCTAATAAAAGATATCAGATTCACCCAAGGAACCTTGTCTGCCTATGTCCTTAGACCAAGATGGCTACAACCTATATCTCTTTAGCAGAGCGTTTTCCATCAGTAGATATCAGAGTTAGAAAAGAGGTCAGTTTTATTGTTCCAGACTTACAGATGGAGAAGCTAAGGAACAGAGCCGATACGTGGGATTGCCCAAGGTCAGCCAGAAGGACCATGGCAGAGCGGAGGGTTAAGCCAAGGTCTCCTGAGTACTGGTCTACTGCTCTATAAACTATTACATGAAACTACAAGACAGCAATAAGTCCTATCAGAATCCGGGTCATATTTTATTTTTAAATTAAAGCAAGCTTGACCATATTCTTATTAAAAAAACTATACAGTAGGGCTGTGTGCTATTCAACAGAGAGATTTTTTTAGCAGTGTGTGAGCAGAAGGGGCCCTGTGACTTGGGGACCAAGCTGCTTCCATGATGATTCTGTACTTTAGTGACAGTGCCTCCAATATTTGTCTTTGCCAATACTTTTCAAAATCCACCCCCCCGCTTTTTTGGTGCTGCATGAAAATGAAACAGAATTGTGTTACATGCATAGGAAATACAGTAAAAGCCTTTTAATGCCTTTCTGTCATATCTAACCACATTCATTTGAGGTAAGGGGAATAAATCATTTTAACAGTATTTTAAGAAATGATCATTTGTACCCCAATGCTGCAGGGAAAGTGACACAGCTGGACCCCAGCGCCCATGCTGAGCCCCGCTGAAATCAGTAACCTTGTAGCTAAATCAGAACGATGAGAGAGACTGTTGCCGTATAGAAGATATTACAATTTTCCTTCCACAGACCATATTGATTTATTTGCTTATCCACCTCCCCTCAGCTGTTGCCTCCCTGCTACCCCAATCCGTGGCCCAAAATGTGTAGCTGTGGGGGAATTTTAAATGTTTTAGGGAACATGAAACTACCTCCTAACTTCTGCAGAAGTGGCAGGAGGGAAAAAATGAGCATAAAGATTCATTTGCTTTGAACACGTCCTCTTGTACTACTCTTTCCACATTACAACTGGCAATTGCAAGCTGGTTCTCTTAGTTGACAAGCTCTTGCAACCTGATAGCAAAAGGCTGCATAAAGAAACAGGACAGACGTGCATGCATGCTTGTGTGTGCAGTAGCCCTTTCAAATATACTGTTTCACTGATTTCAATGCCAGTTTTCGTTTTTATAACTTTCCCCAGATAGTTTATTTATTGTCTAGTCATAAATGAGATGAGAATATATCTAGCAGATAATGTATTCAATGTACTTTTTATAAGATATCATCCCCAGCTATCATACCTGCTTTTAAAACTGTACTGTTTATGAAAACCCACAGACTGACACCAAATGGAAATTGTATTTTTCTGTTTATTACAGCTAGTCAGAATTTTTCCCCTGCAACACTTCCTGTCAGGAAATAGCAATTCATCAAAAGCAAAATATTTTCTGAATATTTATCATCTTTGACAAACAAATCATTTTACAAAGAAAACTGGAAAAAAAAG
>JAGPOW010000229.1:28584245-28598576 GCA_030014935.1 Caiman crocodilus
AAGGTAAATACATCCCATTTTAACCTTTTCAGAAAGGCACTTCTATTTTATAAAAGAGAATTTAGATAGGAAATAAAAGGAACAACAGCAGCAGCAGCAAGAGTCAAAATTGGAATGGAACATTCTTTATAGTTTTGGAAAAAACGATTCACATGGCCCCAAAATGCAATTTTTGGAGGGAAACTTCCATTCAGAGGGAAATCTGAAGACCCTTTATTGTTTTCCGTTCTGGAGCTGAAGAAATTTCATTCCAGATTATGGAACTCCCCTTAAAACTAAAAATATTTCCACACCGGTTTAATGATTATCTGGAGAACACGGAATCAAACACAAACAGCAGCAATTGATCTTATACCATTTCCTAAAGGACAGATACCACCTTCATAGAGCCACCGGGATTGTCTCCACTCAGTGCCTTATGTTGTCATTGCCAGCGAGAGTATGAGGTTTTGGTGAGAAGTAGGATGGATGAATCTTTCATCTTAAGAGGCAGCATGTAGGACATGCTCACAACGCAGTGGTGGTGAAGTTCTTGCATGGTGTCATGGCTATTCACAGAACGGGTAAAGACAGGCAGGCAGCAGAAAAAAGATTTCCCAGGCAGCTCCCTGCCAGCTTGTTAGCTTTGACAAAGTTGGCAATCAGTGAATATCTATGTCATGGGACTAACGTGCCCCACTGGGATACTGTGAAGTACACCCTGACCAGCAACTGCCATTGAGACTTAGTTCACCCACGAAGATGTTGCCCTGTGGTTGCTCTCAAGCACATCAAGGACCTAAGTCTTGAAAGTAACCCACCAGCATATTTTTGGGAATGTGTAAACAAAAGTAGATGGGTGGGGGATATTAAAGACCATCCCTGAGAGGACATACAACCATCTTGCTGTAGACATACCGAAAGCAGCTACCAAAGAGGTTAGAGGTAGAAAAGGATTAGGATTAGGAGAGACTGTAAACCAGGAACCGGATTAAGGACGTGAATGTACCGCTTCCACCAAGGACTTGTCCATAAATGGCAGTTGTCTCTAATTTGTGCCAAACTTTGGTGCAAGGCTCAACTGCCTTAAAAAACTAAAAGAAGTGCTTTAATTTATTTTACAGGGGTGTAGGTAGTAGCCGTGTTGGTCTAAGGACACAAGCAGACAAGGTTCCTTGGGTGAATTTGATATCTTTTATTAGACCAACCCAAATGGTTGGAGAATAGTTATTAAGCAAGCTTTCGAGTTCAAAAACCCTTTTGGTCTAATAAAAGATACCAAATTCACCCAAGGAACTTTGTCTGCTTAACTTATGTTATGCACATGAGGGTATAGTTAAGCCAAGAAAGCACAATTCTAAAAAAAACAAGGGTGACCTGATTTTAAAAAGCTAAAACCAAAGACTGTTGATTTAGCAAACCTTTTTAACCAAAAGGCTTGCTAGGATAAGGAAGAACTTGCAAAAATCATCATTAGAAGTAACAAGTGCCTATATTCAAGATGGATGTGAAAACACATGAAGGGACTGCAGACATTCTTGAGAGTTTGGGTGAAATGGTGAGATAGATGCATTACTTTTTATTTCTCCTAAACCTATACAAATCAGTTTTGATAGACAACTTTTTTTTCATGGCCAATAAATGTTACTTTTACTTTTTTTTATCTCACTAAAAGCATACACAAATTAGGGGGGGGGAAGTTGGGGGTGCAAAGAGCTACTTTATATTGTCACAGCAATTAAAGTTTAACAGTAACCAGATTTAAAGGAAATTTGTGAAATGTTGCCCTGAGCACATTTACATTAAACAAATTTCTAATTTGTTGAATAATTATAATCAGTTAAATAATGCCATTCAAATATCATGAATAATGCAATCCTCTTTAATATTCATTGAGGGCTTAACTTCTAATCATTCTCATCAGTCTAGATAGTTTGCTTTTGGGGGGGCATTTAAGACAGAGTGGTATCTAAAAGTCTTTTATATGATCCATCCTAATGAATTTGGGGAAAGAAGGTGGGGAAAGGAAATGGTGCCTTATTTCACTTATTTCTGGCCTTCACTACAACTCTATAGAGGAAGTCTCTCTTTGTCCATTACTACCAAATGCCTTTCATTAGCTCCTTATTATTTCTCTTGAGTCTGGCCTCCATTTCCTCCCTCTCAGGCTCCATTTTATTCTACATTTTATTTTCCAATCTTCTTTTCTATTCTCTATCCCCTCCACCACTTGTCTTTTCCTTCCCTTCTCACTCTTACTCTTTTCCCATTTAAAGCCTCTCGACTAGCATCTCATTATAAAAGCCTGTGAAGGAGAGGTTCATTACCAGCTTTAATTACTTCATGTAGCAATTACAGCTTCCAGAACATGCCAGTTAGCTTGCAACACTTTCAGTGTAATAAAGGCAACACTTTGCACCCAGATGGAATTTACCCAATCAAAGGAAAGGACTAAGGAGATTGACTTCAGTCTTGCTCAGGGGAGTCTATTGATACCAGCCTCACAGGGAGGCAGGGGGCTGTAGCAGCAGCCTCCCGAAAATAAACCGTTTGAAGAAAACAGACTGGCAGGACATAAATGCTAGACTATTGGCCTCCTCACTAGCAGTCACCAGGATCAGGCTCCTCTGGATGTTGCTTTGGCTGGTGGCACAGAGGCTGCTTCAGGTGCAACTTAACAGGTCCATTAGCTTTTTCCCTCTGCCCCACTCTGAGAACAAACAATGCCAGTCCTCGCCAATTCACAGGACTTCTGATTGAATTCAGTGTTGCCTAATTATCTGCTTAAGAATTAAAGCTGTGAAATACAAACCCCTGCAGCAACCCTCTGCTAGGTTACGTTTTAAAGGCAGTCAGAAGCTAGGGCCTAGGCGGATAACATAGTTCATAATTCATAACCACTGCCTATTATTTATGATAAATGTTGTCCTCTGAAGTGAAGATAATGACAAGTGCATTAAGCTATGAAGAAGGCAAGAAGCCTGCCTAAACAAGCCCCTTGGTTTAGTTTGGTTGTACAGAAAAAAATCTTGTACTTTAAGTCAATTTTTAAAATGAGGCTCATGATAGGGGGGGAGCAAGATACAAAGAGGAACCCTAACCTCATTAAAGTGGCAAAACTTCAGTTGAGTCCAAGGGGCCCCGAACCCTACTCATAGCCTGTAGTGCCAGACTTAACCCTTGCACAGCTGTTGGCCACCAAACAAGGATTTTTTCATGTGCTCTGGTCAAGCTGTCCACTTATTCTTTTTGCCCACCTGTTCTCACACCAGCTTTTTCATCTTTATGGTGTTCTGCCTCAGTGATAGTATCTCTTTTTCTCCTCCCACCCAACTTCATTTCCAGTACCGGTACCTGGTTCAGCACAGGTATGCCAAGTGCTTTTGCATTAAGTCTTTTTGCTCCTGCCTGACTGAATTGTATAGGAGGAAGACGATAAAGGAGATTTAGTTTCCCCTGTGTCTTGAGTAGTTTGGGGTTCTCCTGTTGGCCTTAAATAGGAGCATAGGAAAGGTTGAGCCCTGGGCAGCCACAGGCTTCATTCCCTAAGACATACTCCTACAGCAGAGCACACCCTACCCCAAGGAGATCCATATGCCAAGTGGGCCACCTCAAGGTTGTGCCCCACTTGCATGAAAATCTATCTATGTTCCTTGTACTGAAGAAATGCATTTTACAAGAAAGAGAATTAGGACTTAGACTAAGGAGATAAGCTGTCAAACCTCGAAGAACATAAGAAATGTCATTTACCGGATCCGACCATCCAGCACAGTATCCTGTCTCTCACACTAGCACACTGTATAGGTTGCAGGAGAGGGTAAACAGGGGATGTCCAGAATTTTCCACCCTGCTCCTCTCCTACTGCAGCTTCTAATAGTCAGAGGTTTAAAAAGTTCTGATTCAGGGGCTGCAGCCCCCTCTGCCATGTTCAGTACTGAGCGAGGGAACTTTCCTCCAGGAATGTTGAACTAGGTTAAGCTACCAGCCTGTACAACATCTTGTGGCAATGAGTTCCACAAGCTAAACACTTGCCATGTAAAAAAGAACTTCCTTTTGTTAGTTTTAAACCTCGTGCCTAGCAGTTTAATTTTATTTCATTTCTAGCTCCCAGAGCAAATGTACGAATGGAGTTTGGCAACAAACCCTACATCTAAGATATCTACGGTTCAGTAGTTCTCATTGACTTCAATGCATTGGTGAGTGTAGTCACCTGGAACTGGAGGTATAAAGGGAGAGAGTCCCAGCCTTGATTTGGAACTGAGAGTAAAGCCAAGTATTGCTTGCCAGCAATCTAGTCTCTGCACCTCCTACTGGACAGGGTGCCAGCTTAAACTTGATAAGAGACTTGTAGGGAAGCTCCTCTACCACTGAACCAAGGCCCTAGAAAGAAGGTTATGGTGAAGCCTGGACTAGGAGCAGAAGGAATGATCTCAGCTGGAACCTTGTGTTACACCTTAAAAACTGAGGCACCATGAGAGGGATCCTTAGTTGAAATGACCACATTAGAAATGGATGCAACCGAAACCACAGTGGCCATGATGCCGCACCGTGGGACTGTGCAATAGGTCCTAGCTAGGAGCTGCTGAGTGCTGAGCTCAGGTAAAAATTTGTCCATATGTCTATACAGCCCCTTTTGCCCCAATTCACTCGTTTAAATTATTGCTCTAAGTAGAACTAATCTTCCTTGTTCTTTATAAATTACAGGTGCAAAGAGAAATATGAGATTTGTTGCACAATCAGCCCCTTTCAAAGTGCTCTAAAGCTATGTCCAAATGGAAGAGCAATGTAGCGGAGCACTCCAATCAGGTGCCAAATAAACCCACATTGTATGAGGGTTCAGATGAAGATGCTTTAAAGCAGAGCACCTTCATTAATTCCTGTCTGCTCCAACTGCATCACTGCCAGCTGCTGCTGTCTTTGGATGGGAAGGGAGAGAAGATAGGGGAGGGAGGTCCATTTGGGGGTTTTCTGAACCTCACTGAAGTGGTGGATTAGAGCCCCTCACCTGGTGGGGTGGGATCAATCTACCCACCCCCCACTCCAGTGGGGCTGAAAAAACCCCAGAATGGACCTCCTTCCCCTGCCTTCTTCCAGCTTTCATCCAGAGACCGCAGCAGAGCTGGGGTGGGGACAGAGCTAGGGGGAGAGGCTGCACAAACACAGCCTCTCTTCCTGGATCAGCTCCAATTTGGAGCTGAATCTTGACTCTCCCAATCCAAGAGCTAATTTCTATTGGGTTGGGAGCATCAGTCTAACTCATGGCACTTTCTATGAATCACCAGGAGTTAGATCTGGGAGCTGCACCTCTGTTAGCACCCTACTCTCCACTTCAATGACTGCATCCTTGAAACCAAGTGACCTGAGAAATAAAGTAATACTAACTTAGAGTAATGGAAAGAGGTATTTGAATATAATGAAAGGATTCCACAGCATCTTAAGGAACCTACATGTTTACATTGTTCATTTTGACCAGTCAGGGTCTATTGCATACACAGTCCCATATTTGATCCATGGAAAATGGAGGGAAGTATCAATGCATTAAATATGTTGTGTATTCTTGCTTTACAGGGGTCATTTACTCCATCACACAAACCCCATTTTTTAAAAACCGAATACTCATTCTTTTTCTGCAACTCTGTATTCACAATAATCTTGGAGAGGGAGGAATGAAAGTACCCTTTTAAACTGAACAGCTTCTATCCAATGAGAGTATTTTATATTTCTGTACCATTTTCCATCCTAGAATCCTCCAAAGCTTTGCAAACATAAACAAAGCTTCACAAGACATCAGTATTGCCCAGCTGTACTTTAAATATCAAAATATGTAGCTGGAATTTGAAAAGTGCTCAGCACATTTTAAAGCAGAAAATGTAAAGCATTTATTTACAACGTGTTACATATATTTGTATTTATTGCTTTTCACGGCTTGTATTTTGTGTAAGATTAAAAAAAAATGAATCTCAACATGGTAAAATCAACATTTCAGTATTTTCTGTTTTACACTTTCATTACATTATATAACGGTTTTCTATTAATGAATAAAGTAAGGAGTCTAATACTCAATATTTAAAGCTAAACATGCAAATTCAATATAGTAGTTCACTTCAAACTGTGCTTTTTACAAAAGTAAGTCCTTTTAAAAATCATTAACTCGCTAAAATGTTTCAAAATTCATTAAAAAGTAATATTTAATAGAAAACCTGGCTTTAAAACCCTATAGTGGCAATATCATGCCATCTTTCCATGTGTCTTAAATTTTGAAAGAATAAAGTGTAAGATAAAACTCCCCTCACTTTTACTGTTCTTAGGCAATTACAAAAGGGGGAAAAATACCTCCTTTTACTGGAACTCATTAAAATGCAAAACTTAATCAGAATTTATGCCCCAGTTAGAAAGGACAAATCTATGTCTATCTAACATTGTGTGCATTTTAAAATGTAAGATTAGGAAAATGATAACTTATCTCTAAGCAGTAGAGAGAAAGCTAGTAAGCTGCTCTCTTATCTTAAAGGGGATGTTGCTTTATGCAGGTGCTACACCAGGACTGCCCTTGAATGACAGCAGACTATGTATCAGTAAATCAAAATTTTTGTAACTCATTATCTCTCAGCCTCATGTGAAAGCTGTCATTAACTGGAATGTTTTATAGTTTTTTTCCACTGACTTTTTTAACTGCTTCTTAACTTTTTACCTTGTAATAAACTTTGGTCTAATCATAATAAAATATATGGAAATATTTCTTAGTGCACTGGGGATGAGGTCAAAAGTCAGGAGGACCCATGTTCTAGCCTCAGCTTTGGTACTGACTTCTCTTGCAGTGTTGAAAGGGACAGATCCTACCTGGCATTGCCATATCTGCAAAAGTGACTAGCAGTGAAGATCTGACCTATAAGTTCGTACAGTGTTCAATGATCTTGCTAAGGCTCATGCTTTTAATGCTACTTCCAAATCAAAACAAATTTAATTTCCACATGTAAACTCACACAGTGAAGTGCACACAGGAACTGTATAATGTGTGCACTTAAGATCTGTTTAATCAGGTAGCCTAACCATTAGCAGTCCAGGAGGTCAGGGCTGGAGCACTGAGGGGACTGAGGGGTACAGACTGCATGTTGTCTCTGAGGCCTTGTCTACAGAGCTTCTCTCCTGATCTTTTGAGAATATAATAAAATAAGCCCCACCCACTCAAGACTAGCAATTAGGCAGAGCAGACAGCTCAGAAGCGACCTCAAGTGGATTGATACATCATACCTTCTCCATAACTGCTCAGCAGCAGCATCAATCCCTCGCAGTTCAGGAAGATTGTCTTCTGTGATTGCCTTATCTGTGGGCCTGAAGATGGCTGACAAGTCTGATCCATGATTGACAGACTGATGCAACTCGGGCATGTGTTTCCCTGTGGAGCGGGTGGCTTTCTCTTCTCGGTTCAGTCCGCCACATGCTGTTTCTGCTGCTCCTGCTTTTCCATCTCCTGTTGTCATTGTGAGGGTTCAAAGTACTAAGATCCTTGCAGCAGACTCTTCTTCCATTTGGGGTGGTCCTAGGTGATAGTCTCCCATGAGTTGATGTTGACGTTGCATATGTTCAAGTTGACCTTGAGGAGGACATCCCCAAGGTGCTTCCTCTGCCCTCCTCTTGAGGATACCCTTTGACTGATCTGGGAGAATAAAACTTGCTTCGAATCTGATATCGAACATCCAAATGATGTGACTGGCCCAGCAAAGTTGATGCTGAATGATTATCACCTTGATGCTCAGGGCATTTGCTTGAGAAAGGATGCTAACGTCAGCGTGTCTGTCTTCTCACTGGATTTGTAGGATCTTCTGCAGGCAGTGTTGATGATTGCTCTTCAGCAGTTTGAGGTGTCTGCTGTATGTTGTTCACATCTCAGCTCCACACAGTAAGGTAGGGATCATAACTGCTTGATGGAGGACATAGCTTATCAACAAGCTCTTAATAAGCAGTTCCCAGCTTTGATAATCCAGATTCATGGTGAGACTCTGGAGAAAGTTGGGTGTTTCCTGTACTTTGGAAGCCATCTCTCGCAGAACGTTGACATCAATGAAGAAATCTAACATTGCCTCCAACATGCAATTGCAGCTTTCAGACATCAGAGGAAGTGGGTGTTTGATTATCATGACATCAGATTCCAAACCTTAAGTGCTGGTCTCAAGCTATCTGAAGACAGAAGACTTGTGTGGGACACTAGGATGACACATTCAGAATCACTTCCTGCCGCCAGCTGCCAGACTCTAGCACACCCAGTGATATGAGTTGGATGTGGTGTATCTGTCAGTGGCATATCTTCTGTCTGGAGTAAGTTCATACAGATGCGTTATAAGAAGCTGTATGTGTAACAGGGCTGCAGTGTGATGACAGCTGTGTGTCCACCACTACCCTGCTTTTTGTGGATTTTGTAGTTTGTCCACACTGTAGCTGGCTGGCCTCCCTCCCCAACACAGCCAGCCGGACAGCTGTTACCTGCTGCCACAGAGGCTTGGTATTAGTGAGCACCAAAACCTATCCAGAAACTGGTTAACCCCCTGCAGAGCTCTGCATTGTCCAAGTTGAGCTGCTTGGGGCTGTCCACCTAAGCTTTGGTTACAGCTTGTCTGGAGGGCAGCCACAGCCTTGGCAAGTGGTAAAGGGCTGCGGTAAGAATGAGGAGGGCCAGTCAGCAAGTCCATTCTTAATGTATCTGCTTTATCCTTAAGTGACCCAGGGACTGCCCACAGTCAGGGTAGAGTCACCCCCTGATTTGCCCAGAGAAGAAGGGGCTAGAGGACTCCTGGTTTGACGGAGAAACACCAGTGCAGAAAAAGCTTTGCAAAGTGGAGTTCTCCGAGCTAGCAGCTCAGAAAGAAGAAAGATGTGCAAATCAGGTTTGCTAGCTTCACTGAAAGTGGCAGTCGCTAGAAAAAAAGCTTATTGTCTAAAGGCAGATGAGAACAAACACATTATTTTTTATGGTGTAAGAGACCAGAGAAGAAAGGAAAGAGAGAGGCAACAACTAAAACAGAATAAGCCACACTTCTGGGGCCAGGGTTCCTACATCTTTGTGACCTTTCCCTCAACCAAAGGCTCTCTTCTTTTCAGTATAGATTATTTTAGCCCTTTTCCTTTGAAGCAAACTCTCTCTTGAATGGATAACTGGGAGACTTCCAAAGAAGAGCTGCCCTATGGTCTCCGGATGTATGGATTGCCTTTGTTTTGCTTTTCCCTTTTTCATATAAACTCAATTTATTGCCCCCTTTTGTGGCACTTGATTGCCATGGAAGTTGTAGGTTTGGGGGTAGTAGATGTTTCTGTGACAATATCGACTATATATTACTTTGCTGCCCTCATTACTTTGAAGAACAAATGAACCAAACTCTCTAAAGAAAGTGAGCGGTATTTTTTCCTCAAATTTTAAATTGATTATTAAACTGTGCAATAAATCTCCTCTCTTCCACACTGACTCCTCATCCCACAATCTGATTTGAGTCTTGCATGACTGAGAAACAATAGCACTGTTTACTGTTTAATGTACTTTTAGGCTCCTCCAGTTTTGAAGGGAGACGATATTTCAGCTCTTCCTCTCCACAACTTCCCAGGAATTGTTTTTCCTCAGCGATATTTAGGGGACCAGATTATGTTTGGCTGGATACAACCCATACCTCAGTAAGTACTGAACCCCGTCCTCCACAATCTAGTGCTGGCTAAAGTGACACCAGGTTTTCAAATGGCTCATGAGTTTTAGTACCAGGTTTACTTATGGATTATAACATGTGCTGGCAAAATGCTGGCTTGCATCCAAGAGATGCTTCTCAAGCAAAGCCCAGGACATCATTCTCCCCTTGTACTTGGCCTTGGTGAGGCCGCAGCTGGAGTACTGCATCCAGTTTTGGGCTCCACAATTCAAAAATGATGTGGAGAAGCTTGAGAGAGTGAAAAGAAGAACCACGCGCATGATCGGAGGTCAGGAAAACAGACCTTGTGATGAGAGGCTGAGCGCCATGGGACTCTTCAGCCTGGAAAAGCGCAGGCTCAGGGGTGATCTGGTGGCCACCTCTAATTTTTTCAGGGGTGCTCATCAGGATCTGAGGGAAGTTCTTTTCATCAGAGCGCCCCAAGGGATGACAAGATCGAATGGTCACAAACTCCTCCACGGCCGATTCAGGCTGGACAAAAGGAAGAACTTCGTCACTGTCCAAGCCCCCAAGGTCTGGAATAGATGGCCGCCGGAGGTGGTTCATTCCCCTACTTTGAATGCCTTCAAGACACATTTGGATGTTTATCTTGCTGGGATCCTATGGTCCCTGCTGACTTCCTGTCCCTGGGGCAGGGGCTGGACTCGATGATCCTCCAGGGCCCTTCCACACCTCGTGTCTATGAAATCTATGAAAATTGTGACAATAGTGTCCTATTACACTATTTCTTCACATCACTTTCTTGGCCTGTTACTACATTTGATATTAATACAAACTATAACAGGGCCATGTGTGCATTATGGCTTTTCGGAAACCAAAGACCAATGCCCACCCCTCCAGCTCACGACACGCTGACGGTGTTGTCCACCAGACTCTCTGGCCTTGCTCAAAGGTACAGGAAACGGAATAGTTTAAAATAAGACTGACAGGCACAACCAAATGTGATAAAGTCACAGTGTACTGTTGGCTCAGTGTTGTTGCTTGTGAACCACAGACAACTGGGAACCATTGACATAAGGAGTACATCTATTCTACCTCCAGACTGCATGAGGGAGTACTGCAGGGGTGTAGGTTGTAGCTGCATTGGTCTAAGGACATAGACAGACAAGGTTCTTTGGGTAAATCTGGTATTTTTTATTAACCCAACTATTTGAGTTGATTTTGATGTACCCAAAGAACCTTGTGTGCCTATGCCCACATGTCATGCACTGTACCCCGAAAGGATGTAATGGAGCTACTTTGGTGCGCTGCTGAGCATGCACCAACAAGCATGCCTGACAAAGAGTTTTTGGTGTGTACCAAGTGCTCCTGTGGGGACTATCTTTTTGGCAAACCACAGGTAGAGGGGTTGAGCTAGGCTTCCTAGTCAGAAAGCAGTGTAGACATACCCAAATAGTTTTATGTGCATTCTTGTTGCTGCTTTGCTCTCAGTCAGAGACTATGACTGACTTTTGAGCTGGGTCTCAGCCCAGGTTTTAGAGGCCTTGCTGAGATTCGGCTGAGGACTGCAGTGGGACTGCACTCTTCTGTTGCTCAGTGCAATGCTCATGTACAAGCCACTGATAGAGGAGTATTTTGTTTCCAGCAACACCAGGCTCCTCCTGGCTTAAGGTAAAGGAACATTGTGATAAAAAATGTACTTTTGTTCCAGGTAGGAATGAAAAAGAAGAGAGCTAGTGATGCTGCTAGAGGCAGTGATGTCGGAGGCATGAATACTGCTCTGGTGGAGCAGAATGAGTGGGAAGCAGGCACCATCTCTGTTCTCCTTCCTTTTCACACGTGTGGAAGTACCAGGCCATGCTTCAACTTGCTAGAAAAAACATAGCTTGAATCCCTTAGCCCTGCTCCTGAGTGCAAACAATATAAATCCACAAATGGTGATATGTGAAATGTTAAAGGAATTGAATACTGTGTGCCTTACTGTGATTTAAACTTCCTGCAAGAAAACCTAGGGAAGTTATGTCAACACGTGAAACCTAGAACTGATTAGGAGGGGTTTTGATTTGTTTGATTCCTGCAGGTATTTTTTTTTCTGTTTTTGCTTTTAAATCGCTTTGAGCCTGAAACATCTCCCACTCCAAATCAGGCATTTCCCACAGAAACCCCCATATTTCATAAACACACTTCAAATATAAGATTTTGACCAGTTACATTAACACTCTTTTTCAAGAGATCTGGGACAGGCACCATCCATCTCTGCAACCTAAAGGCTATGTTCACATACATTTGTGTAGTTCCACTGAAACCAGAAGAGCTTAACTAAGATGCTAACATGCAGTGTTATTTACTGGTATCTGCATTATCTCTTTCTAAATTTGCTGGCAATAGGGAAAGAAGAGCATAGCAGACAGGCAGGGTATTTTTCATCATCTGGTTTTTATGTGCCCTTGCCGACAGCTTGGGTCATCACAAAGTAACTTGTGTTGACATGTGGGAACTTGCTTACAGTAATAACACTCTCCAACTCAATACAGATTCAGACCTGCCTTTTCTAGTCCTATCTGGGAATTGAGGAAAACTGGATCTTGATGCATTTTGTCTCTCTGAGCAGCTTTTTAAGAGCAGGATACAAAGATTTAGCTGCATGATAACCATGAGACTCAGAAGACTGCATCGTTTAGTAGTAGCGCTGCTTTGAAAGTAGCACCTGTATGTGTTTCAAATTACATTCTTCCTCTTTTTCCCCTTGCCTTCCATCAATTTCAATAGTGTACATATGTAGACAAGGGATCACTTATTGTTCTTGGACACATGCATATTTTAATATGAATCTACTACAGCCCTAGAACAATAAACTAGCCTGAATTATACTTCATCTGAAAAGAAAGGTGCTACAGTCTGTAAGCCATACAGATTTCACAGGAACCTATATCTGGCGAATATTTCAGAACGTGATCTAGCCTATGCTAGGAGACAGCAGAAGCAAAGCAGTTTTAGAGAAGCTGACCCTGTTAGCTTTGCGGCTGAGGCAGAAAGACAACACGTCGTTCCACAAGACACGAACGTACTTCCAAGTTGTGGTCTGTTGGCTATTTTTCCCTACTCTTTCTTCTTGAACTAATATTGTGTGATGAAGAGGGACCTAATATACAACATGTTCAATGGCAAGAAGAAAATGAAAATATTTTCAAGCAGTGAAGGCTTACTGCAATTTTCTCCGGGGATTTTGATTAGTTTTTCATCCCAGCATTCATTGAGCGGTGATGACAGGAGTAGCTACACTCCATCACCAAGGGTTAGAGCACAGCAGGCTATGTGTACACACACAAGACTCACAGCTGCAAATGCGATTAATAAAATCACAGAAGACATGCGTGAGACAAACCAAAGCACAACTGTATCTCACTCCTGGTTATCTTCTCTGTACAACACATTCATGTACAGTGCTTGAAAGCCGATCTAGTAGTCTTCTACTCTTGACTCACAAGTCTCTTCCTAGGATTGCCAAGTCCATGATCAAGAAACATGGCTCAGCCCTGACCTCCCCCCAGTCTGGGTGTGGGGGTTGTTCATTTGTCTGTTTTTAAAGTAAAGTGTTTTATTTTGAAAATGAACATTTTCAACAAATGGCACTGACTTTTCATTTTGAACTCGGAACTTGTGTCCAAAACTCAACCTGAGAAAGAGTTAAAAGAGTTAAAAGGGGTTGATAACCTGGAAGTGGAATGAGAAATTTAACTTGGGCCTTAAAGAAATGTTCAGTTTGATCCACAACAAATTTTGGGAGGAGGGACGGAGAGGTTAGCTTCACCGAAAAAGCTATCACATTTCTGTTTCAGTTTGACTCAAATCTTTTGTTTGTTTGGAGACCAGACCAAATATTCATTATTCTCCCAGTTCCTATAGTCACTCCAGCCTCAGGGATCCACACTGTGATGTCACTGGTATAACACTATATGTATCTACCAAAACATAGGAATGATGTGTGGGTTAGCCTTCCCGCCCCACAACCCCCAGAGTCAAGACAAGAGGGCACTTTCAAAGGCAGGTTTACAATGTTATTGTCCTTTGTGAAAACTGGAGCTATTTAATCTCCCTAATAGTGACTCTAATTAAGGATGCAAATATTCAATTAATCTGGAATACACAGAGGGATTCACAATTGACTGAAATAATGTAAATGAAGTAATTGGCCCAGGACCACAATTTATCTTTTATACTCTCCTGGTTGCACAAAAGAATTACTTTGTTAAGAGTTATGTTTTATTCATGTATTTGGGTGCCAAAGCCCTAGTGATTTCAGATATTTAATTACATCAGTCCACTCCCAAGTGGCACGCGCTATGCAAAAACCAGCAGGGAACCTTTTATTTACTTGCCTTCTCTTCACCGCAGTGTCTCTTTTTGTTCAACTGGGAAACTTTTGCATTGAAGAAAGTGATTTCAGGGCATCTAGATTGTGTGTGCTTTGGAGTCTGCTTCCCTTGGAAGCCCCTAGCTGCTGTGGGCCTTTTAGTGGGCCCTAGGCAAACAAACTTGTCAGCCTTGGGCCAGTCAGGACCCCACTACCCAGTGCTGCTGCCAGTGGGGAGCAGGGCTTGGAGCTACTGCTAGGAAGCAGCTGCTGTGTTGGTGAGGCCAGCAGAGGGGAAGGGGGAACTGCATCCCAAATTCATGAAAGCCAAACTCATGTCACATATATGTGTTACACCATGAAGGGGTG
>JAGPOW010000229.1:28622421-28634234 GCA_030014935.1 Caiman crocodilus
GCTCACCCTGCATCATTCTGTAGCCAGGTACCCAGGCTTCAACAGAGAGGGAGATCTTTCTGTGCCACAAGTCAAGCATCAGGGAGAGACGGTGGAGGGTAGAGTCTCCTCCCTGTGCTACACCACAACCAGGCAGCAGGGACAAGCAGACCAGTTCCAGTCTCACCTTTCTCAGTCTGGAGCTCGGTTGTCCTGGCCTCTGTTGCTAACCCCTGCTGTGCACCACGAACTGGGCGCCAGATCCCACTCACTTGATCTAAACTAAACTATGCTTCACTATATAAACGTCTTAAACTATGTAGTTTAAGTACAGCTGTAGAAATCTTGATGAGTTCATGGATCCATCTGGCCGAATTTGCTATGATTCTGGGGGAGGAGAGAAAGGGCTTGCTTGTTTATTTTTGCTTTGCAATGAATTATGTTTTTACCTCATCTGTCTATACTTTATTATTAGGTGTCTTCTATTTAATAGTCAGTAGCAAGTAACGGCAAGCCACTGTTACAGTAGATTAAAGTAATTAAAACTGGAAGAAAATCCATTAGCATTGCTGTCATGACAGTTTGAAGGACATACATGAGCTTATCTTTATTTTTGAAAGTTTGATCCTTTATAACTGCAATTCTAATGCTGGCCTGGTTTAAAAACTCAGCTTGCAGACACACACACATTCACATAGCTGAATATTTTTTAGACCTTCCTGTGTGAAATGCAGGCCTTGGGTAGTCATGTCTTGGGCTGTCACATCGAGAATCCTGACAAGCTGGACAACCTGCCATAGAATTCACTTCACATGCTCCCGTCCCTCTGCATGAATGAAATATGAAAACAATTCTGCAATATGGAGAGCTGAGTCTGGAAGCGGGGAGAAGGGACGAGTGAGAGAGACAGAGAGAGAGAAACAGAAAGGCATCAAATTAAATCTCACGCATTGGGATTTTCCCCCTCCAAATACTGCTTTAAATTTTTAAATAAACCATAGCTAATCAAATTACAAGGGAAAAAAAATAGAGCTTAAAATAAAATGTTTGAATAACTTCCCCTGCAATCAAATGCGCCATGTATTTGCAGTTCATACTCACACAGAGTAGAATCTAGCTCAGACCATAGCCCCGGTGATTACATAGGGACGACACACTTGAACGCTAAGATTTCAGCAGTGCTAACACTTTGGTGGGTCTTAGCATGGCTCAAAGTATTCACTGTTGCTTGTTCTTGCACCTTCCTTGCTTCTAGGAATTTAAAGATTCACGCCAATAATGCCTGGTGTGACAACCACACATCCAAATTCCAGCTTGCAATTTACAACAGCAGGCTCACAGAAATGCACTTGACAGCATATGCATGCTGATTAACTAAGGGCCAGAGCCTCAAACTGTGTAAGACAACATATCCCCAACACTTATTTACACCAAAGTATTCTCCCCTCTGCCTTTAGTGCTAATGTCACACAATAAAAACAAGCAAACAGAACCATGATAATTTAAGGCTCTTTAAGTGATATTTTACACTTGTCTCATGCTGAAATCCAATCAGGTATTAATCAGAATCTGTAAACAACCCTGATTGGAGAGATTGCTTGCTTAATGTTAGGGTGTTCATCAGGGCTGTTCTAGTCTCTGAATAGCTATCTGGTTGGGAAAAAAAAAAAAAAAAAAGAGGTGAACTCATGCCCTGACATGGTATGTCTTTAATTTAGTTGTGCATGGTCATATATTTCAGAAGGTCTCTGCTATGAAAGGCGGCAGTGTTCAGCTAGATGAGTTTTCTTCTCTGTTTCTAGACAATGAGAATAGGGGTAGAGCATGGGCTTAGACAAGGAAGACAGCCCCAGGTGGATTTAAACTGGCTTATTCATCAATATGAAGATTTTGATGAGAGCAATAAATAAATCTGTTCACCCCTCATCTTTTGAGGATGCCTATGGAGGAATGGGAAATGACTGCGATAATTGTATCCAGACTTGGTTGCTTGAGCTAGCACATGGAATATTAGTCCCTGTGGAGCTTCTGCAATTACTAAATGTCATGCAAAAATGTCCATCATTTTTCAGGGGGAGTTAAAAAAGAATAACGTAGCTGACTCATAGAATGACAACTGATAGACTGGCAGTAGTAACAGGATAGCAGGGGTTGGGATTGGAGGGCATGGCAGTGCACAATGCAGGATCATTTACTGTGGCATTGCCGGATCAGACATGTCAAAACAGCACTACTGTAAACCTTTAGTCTAATGAAGAGAAGAAATGCAGCTGCACTTTCTTGCAGTTTTCTTATAAATGACATAGTCCAGAAATTTTAAAGGATCTTCAAAACTGTTTGCCTCCAAACAGCGCTAAAACTCAGTATGTTTGGGTTGCAAATTTTGTGGCAGCCCCTTGAAAATTTCAGCCATACAGAGCTGAATGACAAAGCAGTCACGGTCTCAAGTCTGTACTTAAGCAGCTCAGTACATGGGATGGTTTTTATAAGTGTGGAACACCTAAAACTCCCACTGACATCTTTGGGTGCTCAGCACTTCTAAAAAGGTCGGGTAACTTCCTTACACAGCTCCATGCATACCCTTTTTGCACACCCTCCTATAGACGAGAAGCCTGAGGGCAGGGTTGCGACACTTAAAATCTCAGGTTAGCATTCCATGAATGAACCTGGTTTAGAAGCAGTGGTTAACGTAATACTTCTGCACTGTTACCTTTTTCATGGATCAAGGGACATGTAAAGTCAAAACCTATTGATAGCAAAGCCTGGTAAGAACAATAGCTGCATACCAGCAACATATTCCTTACCAGGCACTGAGATAATGCTACTGCACCAGGGGACTTTCCCAGGGCCGGTCTGCCATTTGCTTGCCCACCTGTTTCTGGGCCAACCACCTGCCTCCTCTCCTGCCAAGCCTTGTTGTCTCTTAATTGGTTCTAATAAGGCGGGAGGCTGCCCATTCTTGCCTTGATGCCACGGGACACTATCTGTGGCTCTGTTCCTCCCCTACACCGCAGCCCAAGCCTCGCAGTTGGCATCCAGGTGACCTAATGCTCCTGGCCTACAGTCAGTCCAAGCTTAGCCCTCATTTTTAGGCCTCAGGCACACATACATTCATACCGCCCTCCTCTCACAGGGTCTCTTTCATGCATGAACAACTTGTACCGCCTTGCTTCCTCTCAGAGTGGGCTCCTTTGGCCATAGGCTTTACCTAGTGCACACCTTGGGTGGCAGATGTACCATCTTTTGGGCCTCTCCCATGACCCTCATTGGGGTAGTGGCCATGTTAAGAGGCATCTCCAAGATTAACATGGACCACCGACTCTTAACAGCATTCTCTCTTAACATGCAACTCCAAGATGCTCGAGGCATCTCATTTCAGAAAGTGCCAAATACCTTCGCTCTGACTATCCTCTAAGGTACCTTAAGAAGGGCAGCTGAAATTGCCAGTCACTTTAATAACTTACGGCTAGCCTGCTTTGCATTGCTCTGCAAGGGTCACTTCTGATGGTGATGTTTGTTGCTGTTACAGTACTGCCAAACCCAAAGGTCCAAAATCATGAGTCAGTTCCCCCCAAAGATCAGGAGCTTTAAAAGTTGTTTAGAAATCATGACGGTCAAGAAAAGGAATAAT
The DNA here is from genome assembly GCA_030014935.1 of Caiman crocodilus. Lineage (NCBI taxonomy): Eukaryota > Metazoa > Chordata > Crocodylia > Alligatoridae > Caiman > Caiman crocodilus. The sequence continues at coordinate 28,626,032 of JAGPOW010000229.1, forward strand.
TTGGGAGACCTTCTGCCTACCTCCCAGGGTCATATTTTCAGCTTTTCTATTGCCAGGGTGAAAAAATGTACTTGTTCTTTTAAATGGCAACTGAAACTAACACAATCCCTTGGCTCCATCACGGGTAGATTTAAATACATATGCTAAATGTCATGAAGCTCATAATGTAATTCTGAGAGCTGGCAAATTATCAAGCAGGTGGAGTTATTGCTTGAGCCCTAGACATGTACCGAGGCATTTGTCTGTCCAGAAAATGACTGCTCTGTTGGTCCTTCCACACACTGGCTATACGTTACAGTGACTATTCAGTAATGCAGGCTACCTGAGTAAGACACGAGCTTAGCAGACTGTTATGCCAGCCTCACTGATTAAACCCCAGAGCTTTGAATGTAATAGTGGTTTTCAGTCTTTTCCCTCTACACATGCTGTGCTCAAATATCAGTGACACCTGCTTCACTTCCACCTGGGAAATACTCTCCCTCTGAAAATAACTCCCAGGTAAAACCCAGGTGGTGACTTGCCATGCTGATTAACCTTATGCCAACAGCAGCTGAGGCAGCCTGTCCCCCTCTTGTGTGCAGTGCTCTGTAGCTTTTGATAGAAAGAACAAAAAGGGAGAAAATAAAAGAAGTTAGATATGAAAGAAGGAAAAGTTGAGAAAAGGGGCCACACTCAGGTCTGCTGCAGGAAGCTGCTTCCAATGTGTCTGAATGTGCCCTAGTAGCTTCTATACACATAGGAAAAGTGAACTGGCACCGTTTTCATTTACACCAGTGTCCCTGTATACTGCTCTGGCACATGGCAAGTGCGTAGTACATTCGCTTTACACCTTTTTTACATTGTCCAGACAGTGTACAGGGGCTGTAGTGGAAAAGAGAATCAAGTAGATTGGGTTTTCCCTTGGTTAGCAGCAAAGGACTAACAAAGTAGCTCAGCAGCCTGGCCCTGGCACGATGGGTACATTGCTCCATATGAACATAAGGACTTCCATTTGTCTTCTCCAGTATCCTGTGTCACAGTAGCTGAAAGGGAGGGTGAACATGATACGACTCGGGTTTGTCTCCTGTTCCCCTCTCACTTACAGCCTCCAGCATTTAAGATCTAGGAAGCTTTGGTTCATAGGCTGTACTCCCAACTCCCATGTTAAATAGCTACAGATACTTCTTTCCTCCATGAATTCATCTGATTCTGTCTTGAATCTGGTCAAACTGTCTTGTGGCAATGATTTCCACACTTTAATTAGATGCTGCATGAAAATGAATGCTTGTTTGTTATGTTTAACCTACTGTCAGTTTCATTTTATGACACCTTATATTATAAGAGATAGTAAATACAAAACTTGCATTTACTTTCTCTTCACCACTTATTATTTTGAAAACCCTTATCATGTCTCCCGTTAAGCATCTCTTTTCTAAACTAAACTAAACAAGTCTAGCCTCTTTAGTCTCTCCTCATATGGAATCCCCTCCATACCACTAACCATCCTTGCTGCCCTTCTCTGTTCCTTCTTTAATTCTTCTATATCTTTTGAGGTGTGGGAGCCACAACTGGGCACAATATTCACAAGGTGTAGATGCACCGTGGATTTATAGAGGGTCACAATGATACTTTCTGTTTTGTTTATAATTACCTTAATAATTCTTACCATGGTGTTCACTTTTTTGATAGCTACTGAGTGAGCACTGAGCTAATGTTGCCGTGAACTGTCCACAATGACTCCCAGATGTTTTCCCTGTGTAGTAACAGCTAATTTAGAGCCTACCATAGCGTAGGTATAGTTTGGGTTATTTTTTTCCGTGTGCATCACTTCACACTTATTTACATTGAATTTCATCTGCCATTTAGTTGCTCATTCATTCAATAGTGTAAGATCCTTCATAGTCTACCGTGGTCTTTACCCCAGGGAATCATTTTGCCATTCACAAATTTGACCACCTCAGTACTCACGCCCTTTTTCAGATCATTTGTGAAGGTGGTAAACAGCACCATATCAACACCCCCATAATCCTATGACTACCTAACTTCATTAACAGCCTTTGATTGGGGACTTTATCAAAGGTTTTTTGGAAGTCCAGATATACTACGTCAGTTGGATCACCCTGATCCACCTGCTTATTGACACCCCCAGAGAACTCTAGTAGTTTAGTGAGGCATGACTGATTTCCCTTTGACAAAACATGCTGATTCCTCCCCAACAAGTCATGGGTATCCAAGTATTGAACAATTATTTTGTGCATTGTTGTTTCTACTAGCTTTACAGGAACAGAAGTTAGACTCTCTTGCTTGTAGTTGCATGGGTCCCCTCTAGAGCGTTTTTTTTTTTTGTTTTCTGGGGTGTTTTTAAACTATTGGGGTCACATTGGCAACCTTCCATTCAATGCAATTCAGTGTCTCTGGTGTGGTTCTCCTCTGATTGTAGAGGCATCACCCTTCTGTGCAGAGTTGGTCTGCTCACTTTCACAATCCATTCCTGGCATCAAAGAGACATACATGTCTCTCCTGTTCTCCCTCCAGAGCCACCATGACTGACAGCTAGGAAATGGCATTCCCTTCCCTCTCACTCTCTGTTATGTGGAGCATTGACTCCCGGTCATACCTACGAAGTACTTGACACTGAGGAAAATGCTGAATGCAGCTTTCCACACACTAAGCAGGGAGATCAGGGGGAAAAACCAGCAGACTGACTACATCTCAGTACAATAAAGGGGCTAGGTTCTCAGCTGGTAGACCAGTCCACCTCCACTGATCTCAGTGGAATTACACTTACTTACCCCAGCTGAGGATTTCTGTCAATCACTTGAATAATATTTTAATTTAGAGTCCTATACTTAGATTTATTTAGCAGCCCTCAACCATGGAATCAGTCGGCTAAAATAATGCAGGCAGCTGAAGGAATGTATGCCAATATGCTTGCATCACACCTACGCTTCTCTTTGATCTTGGCTGATATGACAGACACCAGGAAGCTTCTATCAGCAAGTTTGCAGGGAAAGAGGCTAGAGGTGTAACTAGCAAATTTGCCACTCCGAGCAGAGATGCTGCCAAGTGTGGGAGACTGCATGGGTGTAGAGTGTGTCAGGCACTGGAGTGTACAGAGGGGCACTGAGCATCAGTGAGTGGTTCATGTATCCTCAGACCTTGAAATAAATGTTGGTCCTTGTAACAGATAAATAGATTCCCAAGATAATTACCCTGTTCGTCACCAGGCCTTTGCAACACAGCAATGAGAGTGTGCTGTTTCAAGGTCCCTACTTTGAACGAAGCTTTGGCACGTGTATGCTTCCAATTGGAACGTAGAATTAGAGGAAAGTTTACTTTGGATACAGTATTAGGGAAATATATTGGTAATCGAACCAACATGCAGAGTATCACACTGCAATGTCCAGTCATCAGAAAACTCAAAGCTAAGCATCAGTGCAAAACAGGAGAACATCTGCTCTACTATTTATCTTGCCAGGAGCATGTGGGGACTAGCTGACACAGAAGTTCTCATTCTGTCACAGAATCATAGAGAAGTAGGGCTGGAAAGGGCCTCCACAGGTCATCTAGCTCAACCTCTGCCTGACACAGGATCATATCTATTCAAACCATCCAATACAAATCCATTGTCTAACCTCTAAGCAAAAGTACACAGTCACACAGTCAACCCTGACACAACACAAGATGTAACACACACTGGAAGATACTCTTTATATTCAGGTGATTCACAAGAACCAGTAAAGCAGTTTACAAGTAGCAGTGCAGTACCAAATAACTACAGTATTTTGGAGGTTTGGGCTAGAGCTGGTAAATGTTATATATACATATATGTTATATATACATATATATTCAGATAGAAATTAAAGGAGTGGGAGGCAGGGAAACCTCTCTCAACTAAGGGCATTTTTTGCATGATCGGGACACTGAAAGCACTCTACAGCCATGACATACCTACACGGCTGCAGAGTAAGGTGCTCTGCTTTAGAGTCCCTTAGGGAATTTGTGTTCCCTTGAGGGTTGATTTTTCACACGGGGGCACAGCCCCATCCCCAGAGCTGTTAGCAGAGAGGGAGTGAAGGAAACAGGGCTGCTATGCCTGAAGTGATCTGGAGGGTAAAGAAGGGTTGTAACATAGCCCCATGATCTTGGGGACCCAGCGCAGCTCTCTCCAGCACTCCAGCTGGGGTAGGTGGCAGGGGCCGTGAGGTGCGGGGGGTCTCCATTCCAAATCCCCACCCCTTCTAAATTAGGCTGGGCATAGCAGCCCCACAGCTGATGCCATTCCCTTCATTTCTTCTCCCCTGAAAACCCCCCTGGGAAGGGGGGGCAGGGTTGGGAAGGGTGCAGTCCTGGCCAGTGCCCCTACCTGCTGGCCAGGATGCCTGGTGCAGGAAGGGTCAATCCTATTGCCACCAGCACCAACCCAACAGGTGAACATCTGTTGGGTTGTGGGGGGTGCTCTAACTCTAACAAACTCTATGTAAAGTACTATGTATTAGAGTGGGGCCCTGAACATCTGTCAGTGCCCCAAATGTTGGAGTTGGGGAAGTGGGGTGGAATTTTGACACTTTCCTTTTCTTCCACCCACTCCCCTGCATCAAAAGAAAAATTGTGAAGAAAAGTTTTCATTAAAAAACCAAAACTTTTACCTCCCTTGTATTGATATTTTTCATGGGTGGGGGTGGGGAGGACACGCAACAACTTCCCAGTCAGCACAAGATCCAGACTTTTGCATCAGAACATGATCTTCCATATGAGTGGGTCTCTGAACAATAAGAGAGATTTACGTCTTCTTTTACCATTTTTTTCTTACTTATTGGCAACTCCAAAAAAAAATATATATATATATATAGTTTATGATGCTCAGTAAAACCAAACATCAAGACACTGGGCCTTATTCTCATTTATCTTTAGACCTCCACGACCCCTTTCCACTGGCAAGTACTGTAAAAGTAAGCATAAACATAATACTCACTTTAGAATGCCTTTATACTACCAGAGATGTAAAACTGCATTAGCATGCCTGAGATTCAGAGATTCTTGTTTTTAATACAAGTTATCACCACTACTCTCATCATTAAAGGGGAACTCCATTATAGATCCATTAGAGAGTGCATTTTTTAATCAAGGCTTAAATTATAGTGCATGCAGCAATCAGAAGAACTATTGTGTGACAGCATGAACCACAAAAGCAGAGTCTAAACACTGTGTACATAGCAGAAGAGTACCAAAATAAAAACACATTGTTATGCTGGGCACAGTGTGGAGAGATACATTTGCATAATATTTGGGTACCAACCAGAGCTATAGGCTCATAAACAAACTTTACACTGCTGATTATTCATCAGGTTGCATAATACATTTGTTGAATCTTTTACCGTTTTGCCTTTCTGTTCCTCTCCTAATTTAATAAATCAGATTCCTCATAGCATTATGTCATTGGACATTCTCTTTGAACACATAGGGGTATAATCTTTTGACACATATGTGTAATTCCCGTTAAAATGAATAGGAGTTATGTGTGCACACGTGCCTTAGAATAAGCTAAGTATGAATTTGGAGACCTGCTGGGACTCTACCCATGATTGGACCACGGGTATAGATGTCTATACCCTGTACAGGAGGGATTGAGTCGACAAAAGGGGCAGGGGTGTCGCTTACTATGTCAAGGAAAGCTACACGTCCCTGCAAGCCAACGTTGGCACCCACGGTGGAAGATTTGAGACCCTCTGAGTTAAAATCCATGGGGAGCATGGCACAGGGGATACTACAGCGGGAGTCTACTACAGACCCCCTACCCAGGGTCAAGACCTTGACCAGGAGTTTGCCAGGGAATTGGCTGAGGCCACGCACTCCTGCTGTATGGCTATCACGGGAGACTTTAACTACCCAGACATCTTGTGGGAGGAGCGCTCAGCCAAATCTGAGCAGTCGCAAAGCTTTCTTTCATGCGTGGATGACCTCTATCTGACGCAGGAAGTCAATGGGCCAATGAGAGGTAAAACGCTGCTCAACCTGGTTCTGGCAACTGGGGATAATCATTGACCTAATGATCAAAGGGAAGCTGGGTGACAGTGACCATAAGCTGATCACCTTCACCATCTGTTATAAAGCTGGTGAGTCAGTCTGTAATACAGAAGTCTTTGACTTCAGGAAAGCTGACTTTGACAAGCTCAGGAGGCTTGTCAGTGAGGCCCTAAAGGGCCGCAACCCAAAGGGGAGGGGAGTTCAGGATGAGTGGTTGATCCTCAAGGGAGCAATACTGGATGTGTAAGCAAAGTCTAAAAGTCTATCCTGTCTCAGAAAAAAGGCAGCAAAAGGGCATAGCAGCCCCCTTGGCTCTCCAGGCAACTAACAGACCTCCTGCATCCCAAAAGGAAGACTTACAAAGGATAGAGGACTGGAACCACCACCAAGGAGGACTACTCTGCTCTGGTCTGGACCTGCAGAGGGGAAATCAGGAAAGCCAAGGCTGAGATGGAACTCCAGCTAGCTACAAATATCAAGGAAAATAAAAGAGTCATTTTTTAAATACGTAGGAAGCCAGAAGAAAATCAAGGGCAACAGTGGACCCCTGATAAACCAGATGGGATAACTGATGCCTAGAAAAAAGAAAAGTTGCTAAATGGGTACTTTGCATCAGTTTTTCATCAGTCCCATGGGACGCTGCTGCCCACTGCAGGACAGGGAGGCCCAGTTGAGGGAGATTCCTTACCTTCATCAAAGCTGGCCTTGTAAGGAAACACCTTGACAGGCTGGATACCTTCAAGTCAGCCAGCCCTGACAGTTTACACCAAGGGTACTCAAAGAGTTGGCAACCATCATAGCTCAGCCCTTGGCACAGATCTTCAAGAACTCCTGGTGCTCTGCTGAAGTGCCCGGAGACTGGAACAGGGCCAATGTCATGCCTATCCTAGCCTGACCTCTATCCTGGGGAAGGTCTTGGAAAAGATTAAGTCCATCCTTAACAGACTAGCTGATCACAACAGCCTAAGGGATACCCAGCACAGATTTATTGCGGGTAGGTCTTACTTGACAAATCTCATTTCCTTTTATAACCAGGTGACCTATTACCTGGACAAGGGGAAAGAGACTGATGTCATATATCTTGACTTTGAAAAGCATTCGATCTAGTATCCCATGATCACCTCTTGGCAAAACTGGCAAACTGAAGCCTTGGCCTCACCAAGATCCACTGGCTGGGGAATTGGCTCTGTGGTTGGATCCAGAGGGTGGTGGCTGATGGAAGTCAATCGTCATGGTGCGCTGTGATCAGTGGGATCCCTCAAGGCTCTGTCCTAGGGCTTATACTATTTAACATCTTCATCAGTGATGTGGACATTGGTGTCAGAAGCGGATTGGCCAAGTTCGATAACGACACCAAACTCTGGGGTAAAGCATCTGTACCGGAGGACAGGAGGGTGATCCAGGCAGATCTTGAAAGACTCATGAAATGGGTGGATGAGAACCTGAGGATGTTTAATGCCAAAAAATGCAAGGTTCTCCATCTTGGGAGGCAAAAGCTGCAGCATTGCTTATAGGCTAGGCAGTGCTACGCTGGTTAGCACTACAGATGACAGGGACTTGGGAGTCATGACTGACCACAAGATGAACGTGAGCCTTCAATGTGATGCTGCAGCTAGCGAAGTGAGCAAAAGGATGGCTTCCATCCACAGATGCTTCTTAAGAAAATCCCAGGACATCATTCTTCTGTGATATTCGGCCTTAGTGAGGCTTCAGCTGGAGTACTGTGTCCAGTTTGGGGCTCTGCAATTCAAAAAGGATGTGGAGATGCTTGAGAGAGTCCAGAGGTGAGCCACACACATGATCAGAGGTCAGGAAAACAGACCTTATGATGAGAGGCTGAGAGCCATGGGACTCTTCAGCCTGGAAAAGCGCAGGCTCAGGGGGGACCTGCTGGCCACCTACCAGTATATAAGGGGTCTACATCAGGATCTGGGGGAATGCCTGTTCATCAGAGCGCCCCAGGAATGACGAGATCGAACGGTCACAAACTCCTCCGCGACAGATTCAGGCTAGACATAAGGAAGAACTTCTTTACTGTCCAAGCCCCCAGCATTTGGAATAAATTGCTACCAGAGGTGGCTCAAGCACCCACTTTGACTGCCTTCAAGACACATTTGGATGTTTATCTAGCTGATATCCTGTGATCCCTGCTGACTTCCTGCCTGCAGGGCAGAGGCTGGACTCAGTGATCCTCCAG
>JAGPOW010000229.1:28634833-28658749 GCA_030014935.1 Caiman crocodilus
TTTTTACAAATAAACATGTCATTACCTCTGGCAAATGAATTAACCTATTCCTTTGTCTCTCCTTTTGTTCACTTTGCCTTTTTTCCTTTTGAACACAAGGACCTCCTATACATGTTCAGGGAGCCTGCTTTGATGCACTAGAAATAGAAGTGTCAGAGCAGACTTGATTAATCACATCTACTGGAGTGTGGAAATTATTGTCATGTGTATCAGGGTCCCCATGCTGAAAAATGGTGATGGGGCACTTTGTTCTAAAGCTCATTCAAACAGCTTCAGTTCAAAGCACCTGTCACCATCTTTCAGCATGGGGCTGCTGATAAACGTGATGCTTGGGTGCTTTCAGTTAGCTAGGCTCACTAATTAAAGCATCCCATCTCCCTGCCTCTGTCCTCCACACCTACCGGAGCACATGCAAAAATGCCCAAAATTGTGCCACCTCTGGTCCAGACTCCTCAGGATGAGCCTGTCTGTATCTCTGTGCTTCGACATTTCCTTCATGGCATGTAGAATCATAAAAAACTGGGCATGGAACCTCTCAGGAGGTCACAGCTAATCCAACCATTGCCCAAAACTGCATCATCCCTGTCTAAACTATCCTAGAAAGGTATGTGTCTAACCTGCCTACAAAAACTTTCAATGGGGGAGATTCCACAACCTTTGTAGATAGCGTCTTCCGATGCTTACACACCTTCACAATCAGAACAGTCTTCCTAATAACCAACCTAAATTGCCGCAATTTAAGACTTTTGCTCTTTGTCCTGTCCACAGAACAGTGCATAGCTACTCTCTTTATAACTGCAACTCTCATTTTGCAAGACGGTTAATAAACCTCCGCTCAAACCCTCCTACAGTCTTCTCTTATCCAGACTAAATAATCCCAGTTCTTCCAATCTTCTTTTGTAAATCATGTTTCCTAAATCTCTAATAATTCGTTGCTGTTCTCCACCGAACTCTTTCTAACTCATCCACGTCTTAAAGTGCAGTACCAAAAAACTGGACACGCTCCTCCAGGGGAAGTCTCACTAGGGCTGAGTAAAGTAGAAGAAACACTTCTCTTGACTTGCAAGCAATGCGTCTATTAATACAACCCAGCATGTTAGTGTGGCAGAATCCCATCTCTGTCTCTCCCCAAACTCTGCTATCAGGGGGATGACCAATTTGGTTACCATGGTCACTGCAGACGGCAGACACCTCTGGCTCCATCAGATTCAGGTTTTTTTTCCCCTTTTTTTTTGCAACAGGAGCACACTGTGACCATGGGTGGATATAGGATTTCCTAAGGTGGATGTAATGTACCACCTATCGGATCATGGGAGGCTGTATGGGAGTAAGACATGGCTGAAGACCCTGGACCAGCAGAGGAAGTGGAATGTGACCACACATGTGCACCCCTGGGGTTATGTTCATTATAACTCCAAGATCCTTTTCTGCAGTACTTCAGCCTAGCTAGTCATTCCTCAATCTGTTTTTGCCCAATCAGTTTTTCCATCCTACTACACAACATTTAAATGGACCGGTCTGTAATTCCCTGGATCTTCCCTCATCCTCATCTTAAAGTTGGACACTAGATTTGTCTTTTTCCAGTTATCCAGGACTTTACCCAGCCTCCAGGAGTTCTTAAAGAGAATAGCCAGTGGTTTTACAATCCCCTCAGCCAATTATTTCAGTGTTCAAGAATGTACCTCATCTGGCCCTTTTGACTCAGAAGCATCCATCTTCTCTCAGCAATCTCTTACCTATTCTTTCTTTACTCCAGGTTGCTGACATCCTCCCCTATCCTTGCTACCAGCTGTTTGCTACCTGATGTCTGACTTTATTCACAAAGGCTGAAGTAAGAAAGGTGTTACATACTTCAGCCTTCTCTGCATTATCTGTTATAAGATTACCCTTCATCATCAGAGACCTACCATTTCTTGGTCTTCTGACCTCTGCTTTCTGACATACTTATAGAATTCCTTTTGGCTGCCTTTTATGAACCTTGCTGGCTGTATCACACTTTATGCCTCAGACTTCCTGATTTTCTCCCTGAATGACTGTATGTTACTTTTATACTTTTCCCTAGAAACGTGGCCAAGTTTCCACTTCTTTGTAGCATTCCTTTTTGTTTCAGCTCATTGACAAGTATACTATTTATCTAGGTTAGTTTCTTGCTGCACTTCCTATCCTTTCTTTCCATTTTGCTTTCAGTAGTGATCATAGCAAAGACAGTCAGTCTAAGCGGACTGCACTAGGTTAGGGATTTACCTCAGTGAAAACCAAGATGAAAGCTGGTTGTCTGTCCAGAATAGCAAGCTGAGGGTTAGGATGAGGCCATGGTCAGGGCAAGCAGTTGATCAAGGCTGGGAGTTTCAAGACAGAAACAAAAGCAATCAGGAACATGAGCAAATAGGAACAGGCAGGAGAGTCTAAGCCAGAGGTTCAAAGCATGGAGTCAGGTTTAGCAGTTTCAAGAATGAAAAAGGCATAGCAAGGCAGTCTGCTGCACAGACAATTTTGTGCTGCTTGGTCTGAGCATTTTATAGGCCAGTGTGGGCAGATCTCTCTTCCTAAGGCATCCCAATCAGCCTGTGTCCCTGATTTATTTCAGCTGAGGCCTCAGACTGGATCTCCCCAGCTGGGTCTCAGCTTATTACACTTGCTCCCTCAATATGGCCTTCTTAAGTACAGCTAGGTTTCCTGGACTCATTTTGGACACAGATTCGTCTGCCACGGGATTCAGCCTCTCTCTGAGTTTGTTAAAGTCCGCTTTTCTGAAATCTGATGTCTTTATTTTGCTACTCTCCTTCCTTCCTTTCTCTGGGGCCTTGAACATTACCATTTTATAGTCACCCAAGTTGCCTTCCATCTCCATGTTTTCAACAAATCCTTCCTTGTTCACGACCAGCAAATCAAGAAAAAGCTCCCCCATGAAATGGCTCTCCATCATCTATACCAAAAATGTATCCTTGTAACACTCCAAGAACTTGCTGGATTGCCTGGGCCCTGGCAACTATAGCTGTGCGAAATCTCAGCAGTCGTTTCATTTTGAAGGTATTTCAGGCCATTTCAGCATGCAAAACACTGAATCCAAATCAAAACAGAAGGCTCCAAAACATCTCCAAAATGAAATGGGGCATCCAAAACATTTCTGAAATGTTTTGGAAAATTTCAGACTTTTGGAACTGGGCTTGCAGGGAAACAGCTGTACACTGCTGCATGACCTGGCTCCACAGGAAGCAGAGATCCACGCAGGAGTCTCCATGTCACCGCGGCAGCATGAGGTAGGCAGCAGCAGCGAGGAGAATCCCAGCATGGATCTCTGCTCTCTTCAGAGCGGAGTCGCGCGGCAGGGACCAGCAGATTTGCTCATTGCTCTGCGCTGCTTCCCTGCCCCGCGACCCAACATGGCAAGGATCAGAGATATGCATGGGGTCTCCTCACCTGCACAGAGGACAACAGCCCTCTCCCTCCACTGGATGAGCCACACAGCCCCGTCCTGCTCCCCACTGCCGCCCCAAGCCCCTGCCCCCAAGCCCTGTCTGGCTGGGCAGTAGGGCTGTGCAAAGTTTGCAGCCTGTTCAAAACAGATTCAGAGGAGATTTGGCCCAAAAACAGATTTGGCCAAAACAAAACAGGACAGCAATCCAAAATAGCAAAATGAATCACTGCCCTCCAGAATCTGAAACCAAACTGAAACACAGCCATTTCACACAGCCCGACTGGCAACCTCCCAGAAGATGTCACAGTAATTAAAGTCTTCATCACTACCAGGCTTTGTTATGTCAATATTTCTCTTAGTTGTCTGAGAAAAGCCTTGTTAGCCTTCTCCCCCTAGCTGGGTAATCTATAGTAGATAACCATCATCACGTAGCCCTTGTTCTTTCTTTGAACCAGAGACATTCAACTGGCTTACCTCCTCCTTCATAGTGCACCTTGGGACAACTACACATCTCATTCATATAAATATCATACTTTTGTGATTATACTAGAACTTCCCGTTCTTGCTGCTTATTCCCCATGCTTCTTGCATTAGTATAAAAACATCATAGATAGCTAGCCATTGACTTAATTCATATCTAAGCATATTAAGGCTCCCCACATTTCTTCCCATTACTATTTGATTTGGGTATCCTGCCTCTTTACTAACCCCTCAACTTTTGTATCTGTCCGGAAGATACTCTTCCTCCTCTTAATCTGGTGCGCCCTATCTTTTCCTACCAGTTGCTTTTCTTGAAACAACACCCCCTGGCCAAAGAAATGAAAAACCTGCTGGTGACACCAATTATACAGCCACATGTTGATCTCCAGGATACATTTGCTCATATTTGCACCTTTCCCATTAACCGGAAAGATTGATGGAAGCCACTTGTGCCCCCAGTCCCTTCACCTGCATGCCAAGAGTCCTGTAATCATTTTTATATGCTCAGTATCCACATGGATAAGTAGCATGGGGTAGTAGTCTGAGGGCTGTATGAGTCTCTCCAACCTTTCCATAACGTCTTGGAAGTGGGCTCGTGGCGGGCAGCAAGCCTACTGAGACAACTAGCTAGGCTCAGTTAAAAGCAGTTTCTCTTTTACCCAGGCTTTCCCCCACTTCTACTACTTATTTCTTTGATGGAATAACATTTTGTGATATGCTTTTATATACAAGACGTAAAACAACATAAAGCCTCATGGTATGGTTACAATTAGGACTGGCTTGACAATTAAAAAAAAAGTATAAAATAGTTTCACATGAATTCACTGTACTGCTTTTACATCAGAAGACTAAGGGAAAGCTATCAAAATTCTACTGATCACCCTCCCACAGCTGATCCTAGCTATTCAAACAGACCTCAATTCTAGTCTTACAACTTATCTTTTTTCTCAAAAATTAAAGGTTGAACAATAGATCCTCAGTAACTCTGCCTCCTCTCACTATCACCTCAAAAAGCTCCAGGTTTCCCACTTGTCCATCCTGCCCTTATTAGCCATACCTGGTGCACATACATGGTCTTCAGGCTGCTCACACTCATGCCCATCTGTTCAGATGGCATCATGCCTGCTCAGAAGCTGGCTGGTGCTTGCCCTAGGGTTTTAGTGTCAAGCGAGCATAGGTGGGCAGCTAGCATAACATGACAACTTCCATCCCATCCACAGATATTCCCTCTTCAGTGAAAAGCAGTGAAGCATTGACACCACATGCCTAACCTTGAAGTAGACTGTAATAGGTTGGAATTATTCAGGAGTCAGATTTTTGACAGGAGAGAAGGCATGGCTATTAGCCATAGGATCCTTTAGCTAACCCTGCTTAGGTTTCTGGGTGCATCTTGTTCCTGTTGGCAGCTCAGTTCAGATCGTACCACAGTCACACAGATACTGCTAGTGCAATACCTATTCTCACATCAGTGATCAGAGAGGTGGAAGACAAGTCAAGTCAGAATTAGAGCTGGCCAGGAATTTTTCCACAGATTTATTACTTTTGACATAAAAATATTATTTTAATCAGAATTGAAATATTTTGAAAGACAAGCCTATTTTGACAAGAAATCGAGTGTCAAAAATTCAGAAGGATTTTTTTATTCTAAAATTTCATTTAGGAAATATGGGTCAAATTAATTTTAATACCATTTTTATTTTATGATCGCTAATTATGTAAAACCTTTTTTGCTGTTATAACAGCATCTACACTACACCTTTTGTCGCACAGATGTGCCATTAAAAAAAAAAAAAACAATCACCAAATTTGCTCCACCCGGATGGATGTTACTCACAACCAGCCAAGAGTCTGGAATAACCCTGGCCAACCTCCTCTTAGGTTCTCAGCTTCGTCACTAGAGAGGATGTTAAGAAGCTACTGCAGATAATTTGGCAACCAGCATTAAGTCATCCCTTTAAACTACTGTATTTGCATAATTAACACTCAGCCCAAAGTGATATCTTTTTATCAGCAGATGGTACAAAGCAGCAAGCCTCGTACATAAAACTGTTGCCATAAGAAAAATTGCATGATAAACTTTGACACTATCAAGCACTCTGCACAAGCAGTGGGCAGCAAATCATACACAGCAGGGTCTGACAGTCTTTGACAACTGCAGCCCAGATCCTTACTTGGTGTACATCAGCATGATCTCATTGATTCCATTGGAGCTGCATTGATTTATCCCTGTTGAGGGTCCCACTCGTGTATTATCAGGAATCAAGGCAGCAAGCAAGCAAAACTGACCCCCTGGCCTGGTTACCCAATTAAGCCGCACTGCCAGTGCCTGAACTACCCCCAGCTTTCTCCTGTTGCCTGCATAGGTGTGGCTGCATGCATATAAGCAACAGCTCGTTCAGTACCGTGCTGGTTACTCAGCAGGACAGATGCCTCCCTGTCCAGCTCTAGGCTTCTGACTGCTTTGGTGGTAGCTGCTAGGGCTGTGCAAAACAGCACCATTTCATTTCAACTTCTGCTGAGGCCATGACGCCTGCTAGGTTTCAAGGAGATAGGTGCAGGGGTTTCTGGGAAACTGCACCTCAAGCTGCTGACAAGCAAAACTCATGATGTGTGACACCGTGTGTGTGTGTGTTAAGGCACACTCTCACTGATACTGGGGCCTCTACACAACACAGTAGTGTTGAGGTCTCCTATTCCCCTACAGCCTCAGTCCAGTCCACCACTTGAAATGACAACAGGTAGTAACTTAGTAATCAGCACAGTAGCACCAGCAGCATCTCAGGCAGCCAAACAGTCACAGTCAACATGAGAGCAGTCCTTCTCCCCTCTTTCCCCTTCTTCTCCCCAACACCCGTCTCCCTGCAGGTAAGCCCACCTTCAGCTTCAAAATGTTTTGGCTGCCCTCATTTCACGTCAAGGCTGTTTTGAAGCCCTTCATTTTGTTTTGATTTTACCGTTTCAAGCTCAAATTGAGTTGAAACAGCGTTGAAACAAAACAGCTAGCAAAATTTCATACAGCCCTAGTAGCCGCCCCTGCCTGCTTAACCTTCTGCCATAGTGTCAGGTAGAGGCTGACCCTGGATCAGTGGTAACAGCGGCTCCAGCAACAGGGGCGATGGTGTTGGCTACAAAGGACCAACTCACAGGATCAGAATAAATTCTAGCTCAGTGGCTGGAATGTGAAGTTGCCAATAAAATCATAAATACAAACTTTGAGTTTGGGGTGGCGCTGGTCACACAAACACACACACTCACTCATTCAAACTTATGTAATATAGTGTATAGTGGCTGCTGTAGTGATTGCGAGCAGTGGTGTCAGTATATCTACCTAGCCAAGGCCCTGGAGACTGCTATTGATGGTCAGCTTCCTTCAAGATGTCTTCTCTAGAAGGGGATCACCTACTTGTCCTTCTGTCTCTGTAGGTGAGGTGCTGGATGAAAGGGTGCCACTGAGGGTCATGCTTCACTGACTTTTATCCATTTCTGGCAGACTTGTGTGATGGGTACCATCATCTTGGCTACCCAATCCAGAGATCGCGGTCCCATATGGGTCTTGAGTAGTATCTAACAGCTATTAGTCACAGGGGTCTCTGCCTGCTATTACCTGAAGTTTTGGGGGTCTACCCTTGACTTACTGACTTAATGGCTGTATTGTCATGGGTTACAGGAATAGTCCATAGGGTGAGAGCTCAGTTCCAGGAATCAATGCTTTAGCTTGAGTAGCTTAAAATGGAGTCCCTTTGGCTAGGCTATTGTCTAGTGATGATCATCATTCACTTGCCCTTACACCCAATGAGACTCTGCTGTTTTCAAAATGGGGGGAGGGGGAGGGAGCCAAGGGAGCTCATGCTAGAGGTTTCCCAGCCAGTGCTGGATGGTGGGGTGGGTGAATTGGAGCCCCACCCCAGGGGTCCTCCAATAAACCTGCCCACCCCTCCAGTGAGGGCTGAACTCCCCCCCGCCCCCCACATACCCCTGAACTCCCTTTCCCCACTTCCTATTCTGAAAACAATGACAGGTTGGCAGGCAGCGTAGGCAGAAGCTACAGAAGACATCCTGTTTTGAAATGTCTTCATCTGATCCCTCATGCAATGAGGGCTCAGATTTTCACCCAATCAGACATTTTTGGATTTGTCTGCAGCTGTGCACTTGTGCTTGGTCACAACTATAGACCACTTTCTGCGGCCAGATTGGGCAAAAGTTGTCACTTTTGTCTGTGCCCAAGGAGATGCGTGGAGACAAAATCATAGCACTGATGGTGTTCTTGCCTAAAAAAAGGGAGAGGAATCAATTTAAAAAGAAAAGAGAAGCCAATTGCATTGTTTAGTGCAGACTGTACATTAGTGGTTAAGGTATCGACTGCCAGGCTCATGAAAGTGTTAAACAAAATGATCAGAGCAGATCAGATTACCCATGCCAGGGCAGCGAATCACAGATTCATTACTGCTGGTCTGAGACTCTGTGGAATCCTTTCAGCAAAGATTTACCCCTTGCATCGTTAAATCCATCCCTCAGGAAGGCATTTGACAGGATCTAGTACTCATTTCTGCATGTGCTCCTAATCACTCCCACACCCACCGTATCACATTCAGATAGGAATCTCTTCTCACCTGCTGCCCTAGCATGGTGTTAACGTAGCAGTCTCAGGTTCATTTAGAAAGTATTCCCCAGAGTTATTTAGATAGCTTGACCCACATAAGCTCATCTTTAAATGACAGCAGTCAGGTAGGAAAATGGATTTGTTCACTTAATTTATGATGCAACTGTCAAGTTCTTCATCACCGATTGGCCGTGGAGCTTATTTCATATTGTTTTATTTTAGTACACACTAACTTAATGAAGACTCCATCATAACTTTTGGTCTACCTGCAATTTTTAATGTAGTTGGAAGGACACCATCACCCCATTTCATTTTGAAGAATAATATCTAGCTGCCATACATTTACGCATGCAAAACTTGTGGGGGGGAGGGGTTAAATGTCTACTAGTGTAAAATGGTTTTAAAAGATTACATTGCAGATTTTTTTAGTTAAGAATAAAACAATACTTCTGCATTTGAATATTTAAAAAAAAGAATTGGGGGAGGGCAGATATGGTGGCAAGTACTTGTGCTTTGAAAATGGCATCCTCCACATGTAGTGACAGAAGAATACTTATAGTATTTTGGAGTCATGCATAGAAAGGAAAGTGAGGGAGAAGGGGAAATGGACTGAAACCTGAAGTAAATGATTTTTACAACTAGTCCCCAGGGAACCAAGGTGCCTTTTTTTTCTTGTAGCATTATTACCACTGAGTTTATACTTCCAGGTAACCTCACTTTGTATTAAGCAGCTCTCTCTTCTCTTGTTCCTCTCTTCCTGCTTCACCAGTTTAATGCATACATTTTAGGCAAAGTTAAGGTCATGATTAGTATAGTGGAAGTAGGCTTGGCCAAATTCAATTTTTATTTTTTAATATTTTCAACAAATAATGTCTTTCTTTTATTTTTAATCATTTGTTTCAATTTTTATTGATTCACATTTTCAGGATTTTGCAAAATTGGGGGGGGGGACAAATAATTTAGTAGTGACAGAATATGATTATTATAGTGTAGTGTAACTAGCTGCCACAATAAACATAGTTTACTGCACCAACTGCAGAGCTGCCATCAGTCCCGGCTCCACTTGCCCTCTAGCTCCTTCGTCATCATCCTCTTCTTTTGTTCCCAGTCTGCTGGGTTTTCTGGGAGTTGAAGTCCAAACTATAGTCAGGACAGTTCTTGAGAACTGGTCCCTCTATCATCACACAGTCCATCAGTCATCATTTTTCTTATGCCCCCTTTCTATTAATTTTGATTATTTATAACAGAAATATTTTTTCATTGGTCTACGAGTGAGAGGTGAAATTGATGTTTATCAACATTTTCCAATAAAAATGGATTTCTGCCTAGCCTAATGCAAGTTGCGGTCTCGTTTGAATGTTCATTTATGCTTTATATGCTGGGATCCTAACACAGTTCTTAGAGACACCAATGATTTTGAAAGGTAAGAGATTCAGTGCCAATCTGTGCCTCTGAAAATAACCTAGCACATCTTGTATAGTGTAGTGTGTTTTTTAATGCACAACAATGCACTTCACATATTATCAAAACTACTAGGTAGTAAAATAATGGCTGCAAGTGTTCAACAGGTTTTGGATGGCTTAAAAAATAATTTACATTAATGCTCTTCAGAGTGCTACCCTTCAAACGTCTGAACTGCTAGCCGGGCCACGCATAGAAATCTACCTTATTAGAGGGGCAGAAGTTCTGGTTCTCCCTTCTCATCCCCATTATGGAGAAAACCTAATGGGTCACTTCGTGGTATCCTGTTGAACCCAGCCATGAAGGAAAAGTCAACACCTCATGAGAATCTCAGTGAGTGAAAGTGTAGAGTTTCACTAAACCTGAATGTAATTAGTATGAAATACGAACAGCAACTTGCATTCAGCTGCCTCCCTGTCCTTTGAATAAGTGTGAGGAACAAGCAAAAGGCACTGATTTCTACAAAGCTATTGCCCTGCTGACTTGCCTGACCCAAGCTTTTTGGAAGAGTTCAATTCTTTTCTAGCTGCATTTTAAAACACAAGCTGCTGCCAGCCTTTTCTCAGAAGCCATGAATTTTGCATGCTGGCCTACACCCTGGGTCAGTGCTACAGCTGTGTATGTGTTGTAAGCATCACTCTTTATCTATCCAGCATTCAGTTGCCCTGAAATTCATTTTTCTAGGGTTTCACATACATCATTCTTCCCTGCCACAGTTCACTAAAGCAGGACTTAGCTGGAAGAGATGCCTGTATAACAAGCAATGAACTGCATAGTTGAAGACCTGCAGGAAGCACATGCTTACGTGAATAACTAGGCATCCATGGATCTTTGGTCACTAAGGGCTAGACACACTGCAATGATGTGCTCTTATAGCAATGTGGGGACTATGGTGTTCCAAAGGAGTCAGTTCTCTCTCTTTTTCTTTTAACAGGAAGGCATGAAGGAGAAGTGAGTAGCTTACTGATAGTGAGTATAAGGAGCAATTTACTGTGCTGGCCAGAGAGGAGGCGCTGGAGCCCCAGCTTTACCCAAACACACTCAGGAGTAAGTGGGCAAACAATCTTGCTTGCCCTTGCAGAAATGTGTAGATGGCAGCATTCCTGCTCCTTCACTCTGATAAGTTATGTGGGTCATGATCTTCTTCAATGAGAAGGTTCAGCTAGCAGCAAGTTCCACTTCTCATCTCATAGTCCGTGATCTTTCCCATTAAACAGTCCTAACAGAGCAAGATCCAGATAAAGGTGTTGTTATCACAGCAGTCCAGACCCAACATGGATTGCATATAAAAGATACTTAAAACCTTCTTTTGCAAAGCACATACAACCTAATCCAAGCCATAGAGGTCAGTGGGGTTAGACAAACTGGTATGATTGATGGGAAATTGGTTTAAACCTATAACAGAAGCTCAGCACCCATAGACCAGTTAAAAAAAAAAAAAAAAAAAAAAATGGCTGAACCAAGTCTAAGATAAACCTGAATGGCTGCAGTATCAGACTTAATTGATTTAGATTAAATCAACCTAAACTACTGCTGAACTTGCGTCTCAGATGCCCAAGTCTTTTCATTGGTCTTACTGGTAGGGCTGTGCGAAGCTTCGGTTGTCAACTTGATTCAGAGGAGATTTGGTAGCTGAATCTCTAAATCTGAATCAAATCAAAAGACCCTTTCAGCTCTCCAGATCGAATCAGAACCCTCTGAATCAATCTGGAGAGATTTGATGATTTGGCCAGGTACCAGGTGCAGCTCATGAATGCTGAGATTGTGGGATGGATGGAGCATCCCATGGGAGTGCAGGGGAGTCCACCATTCACTTCTGGGACCGCCGCAGACCACCCACCCCCTGGCTCAGCGACTGGTGCCTCCTGGGCCTAGGGGAATACCCAGGGTCTCCCCACGGCCATTAGCTGATCTGGAGAAGGCATGGGTGGGTCCTCTTTCCCTGCATGCTTGGTAGCAGACCTAGAAGTGAACCAGAAGTACTTCCGGTTCACTTTCAGCTCCTCCCCCCCACGCTACCATGGGCCACTCCACCCGCCGCACCATCTCGGCATTCGTAAGCTGCGCCTGGTACCTTGAGGTACGTAGAAAAAAACAAAACAACATATAAAAGCTGTGTCTATGGCCAAATCACTGATTCTCCAAATCAGAATCTTCAGATTAAGCAAAATCAAAATTGAGACAGTGATCCGTATCAGCAGATCGAATCACTGTTCCCCAAATCAGGGCAAATCAGAATCCAGATCAAATACTGCCGGCTTTGCACACCCCTACTTATTGGGCTTTGCATCAATCATGGTATCTGACCAACTCTATTGAGACCCTCCCTTGGGAGCAAAGTTCAGCTCAGTGGGCCCCTACTCCATGTAAAGAGGGTTTTTACATTTCTTCTGGCATCTGTCTTTTTTTTTTTTTTTTTAATTTCCTTTTATCCTGTAGAGTGAATGGCACGGGCACTTTCTTGCAAGCTCTGAGATGGTTATGAGCATGTAGGCATTTGAGTAACAATAAATAAATCCCCAGTTTCATGGGCAACATTTACAAAAGGAGGATCTAGAAGGCAAAATTAGGTCCTTGAAACTGGAACTACATCTGTATAAGATAATCCTAACACATGAGCAGAATCCAGCTCAGACCAAGTGGGGCTTTTTAAAGCTGCTCTTATAGCTTGGGGTGGAAGCTACATCTGGAACAGGCGCTGCATGGAGAGAGGCCTGTTGGCAGGACAGTGGAGGCAGGGACAAATCCAGGAGAGAGCAATGGTACAGTTCCCCACCTCCCCTTGCCCCAGTTCCTGCTCCACTCAAACTTGAAAACCAACTGCCCTGGAAAGGCAGCAGCATTTCTATTCAGGCAGCACTAAGGGAGACAACCGACTTCACGGTTCATTACAATATACCCGATTTCTGCTAATCTCTTTATTCCATAGGCCTTAATGATCCTCTCTCCATTTTAATGGTCTTGATGTTCCATTAATCAAGTACCCCGTCTTCTGCAATTTTGCTGCCTGTTAGAAAAGAAGTATTGACAGGAATAGCTATTTCTTACCCTGAAGACCATTTAGTTTTAGTTAAAAACCTCAACTCAGATCTGGAAATGACTGTCGGTGAAGTATTGTATTCATTGACAAGAGGCTTGAGGAAGCTATGTTTTGTTTTATGAATCTGAATAAAAGATGTACATTTAACTATAATGACTACAGGAGTAATAAAGCACAGTTTTGGACTATTCTTGCCTAATGTGTTCTGTTTTTTTAACTTTATATTAAGCTAGCAAATTAGCACTCCTTCCAATAAAGGAATAATTGTTTGTGTGTTAGTCTTTAACTGCATAACATTATTAATCCCCTCGAATGTTGATAAATCTTCTAATTTCTCTTTAACTAGAGAAAAATGTGTTGTGTTATATGTGATGATGTACCACACCATATATACCCCACTTTTTCAAAAATCTTAGATGTGGCTGTGTGCAGAGAGAACGCGTCCTGGTTGAGCATATTTGGATAGCCATTTGTAGTCCCAATCCCTCATTCACATAATAAATTTGTTTCCATTTCACAGAAAATTGTGATAGTTCTTTTAGTTAAAATATTTGCATTTTCCATGGAGTAGAAAGCCACCTCCCACCCCTTTCCCGCAACAAAATAATAATAATTATTATTATTGGAGAATGCGGTATAATTTTGCATCAGTTTCACATTAACCTGTATCTGCTACTGGTGCTGCAGTGGTCAGGGAAATTGTAGCTCAGACACCTGTATTACTACCTATGGCCTGGGGTCCATGTCTGGACTTCACTGCCATAACACACCAGCAGTCATGCTACTCCCACGCTGTCCCACACAGCTTATTTAAGGAGGAGGCTGTAGCACACATAAGAAATGGAACCTGCTTCTTTTAAGAATTTGAGGTGGAAAAAGCTAGGTCCCTACTATACGATGCAAATCTGCAGAGGTTATTGAGACGATGAGAATGATAGCAAGATAAGACACCATTAAACTGGCTGTACGAGAGTCTCATTCTTAATGACATTCTATAGCAATTTATAAATTTGCAGCAGTTATAATTAGTAATGCTATTAATGATACCTCATCATGGCATTAAATATACTGCCTTTCCTCTGCACAAATTATGACATTAATGTTGGCAACAAATCAGTTTTGCGTGTCATCTTGTACACTTAATTGGGAATGCTCCTCACTAAGACAAATGGGTTGATGAAAAAGGATTCCTGTGTAGTTAGTGGCTGAATTCAGCACAAGTGCCAAGCTACCAAGCCAGCACGAGGTTCCCTAAACAGGAAAAAAAGAACTGGCACCTCTTATTGTGTTATACTATTACTTGCTGTCAGAAAGTAGTTGCTAGTAACACAGGAATAGGAATGAGTATTCAGCATTCCTTAATTCCACAATCTGAGCGATAAGTAATCTACACTTAGAAACACAATTTGCCTTAACAATTCCCTTAGGAAAATGTGACCTCAAATATCATATAATAGAGGCCAGCTGAAGCAGCCCGTTTGCTCCTTGGCTTTCAAGTCCCTAACTACAATATTGAAAATACTCAAACATATTTGCCAACACATGCAGCATGTTCTACACGAAGGAGAACCACTGGAACAGCAAAAAGGGCAAAGCCAAGCATTCCTTAAAATGCCCTTTACAGTTAACTATTCTTGCTCGTCTTCCAGCAGCACTTACGGCCCTCAACTGAAATTGAAGTCCCATCATGCTGTAGAAAAGCATAGAGAATGCCCCTGCCTTTAATGACCTACATAGATAGACCTCAGACACAGGTGGCCATTCACCCCACTTTCATGGGCAGAGCTAAGACTTGGAAAAGGGGGTTGTGAGGTGTTGTACATCCATCACATATTACACAACGCAGTTTTTTTCCCCCCCCCACGCAAAGAGAAATTAAAAGCTTTACTAATATATTAGAGGCCTAGCACTATATTATTCAGTTAAAGATCAAAGCAAAAACAAATATACATTTAGTGAAATGGACACTAATTTACAAGATTATATATTAAAAAACAAAGTAGGCAAAAAGAAGCAGAAAAAAAAGACCAGAAATATTGTGTCATGAGTCCTTTAGTCATTATGGTTAAAGGAATGTCTCTTATTCAAATTCATTGAACAAAATCTAACCTTCTTGAGTATCTTGACAGTGCCTTCAATATTTCACTGTCAGTCATTTCTACACCTGTGTTAATATTACCACACCTGAGTTAAGGTTTTTACTTGGAGTTAAAACAGTCTGCAGGGTTGTGAAATAGGAGAGAGGCATTACTGGATTGCTAAAAGGCACCAAAATTGTAGAAGAAAGGACAGTTTGAACAGTGGAACAATAAGACTATTGAAAAAGGATACAGAGTCTTTTAACACATGTGGAGTGGAGAGGGACCGGCAGGAACCAGGGAGATTATCATGAGCCATGAAGTCAATTAACTCTTTCTTGGCTGCCTGAATAAGAAGTGCCTCTGCTTCTCCCAGAGGCTTGGTTTTAAAGTTCAGGTGAAACAGCAATCAAAGGGAAGGGGGGCAACTGCACCACCACTAGATCTACCCTTGCTCTGATAGAGAGCCTAGATCCCCCATTTCCTTTTTACAGATGAGGAACCTGAAACAACTGACTGTGATGACAAAGTAGTTAGGCCATCCTGCCATGGCTCCAGAGCCCGAGACCTTCTCATTCAGCCAGAATTATAACTAAGGGCTCCCCTTGCTGACCCACCTACAAATATTACAGAGTCATTTGGGCTGAGTAGCTAAAAGTGACTGGAAGTAATGCTGGACACGTCTGGCCCTTGTATGCACTGGGCTATAGAGACTGGTGAGCCTTAAGCATGCTAATCTCATGGGCTATTAGGCTTAAAAAGATATTTAACCTTGACATTATGGGACACAAGTTAAAGAACTTTTTCAATGTCACACATCATGTCTGCAACAGTGGCCGTTTCTATATGTGATGATGCTGCATTGCAGTAGCAATGTGTTATGGCGATGTCATGTTAACAGGCAAGAACTGTGATGCTGCAGCTACGTTGCTGTAGCAATGCAATCCCTTATAATAACACATCACTATGGTGACAGCAGCTAAAAAACAACTGTGTGCGGCTGGCGTGGTGTAGTACAGGCTGCTACCGAGCCACCATTTAGTGCTTCCAACAGGCAGGAAGTTACAACGCCAGTGTACAGCCACCTGTAGACATGACCTGTCACTATCAAGAATGAACTTCACGAAGATTTCAATATCAGAAGACAACTTCAAAATAAAAATGCCCCCCCCTCATCCCCTTTTTATGTTTCAGAAAATATCAAGTAGTTTACTGAAAGACTCTCTGGGGCAGTGTGATATAGCAGGAGTCTTCTTAGCCCTCATTTCACAGGCAAGATGTAACCTTTCAAGAACAGCAAGCTTCTCCACCCTCAACATTTGTGTGACGAATTTAAGTCAAATAGTAAAAATATAAAATGAAAGGACAGGATTCTCCTCCAACCGAGTACACATCCCCCTTCATCAGTGGAATCACTGCTGATTTACATCATCCTGAGGCACCCGATATCAGGCCAAGAGAATATTAAACAATCTGATTAAGTAACTCTCCAGGTTTCAGTTTTGTCTTCCGGGGTGTCATGATCTTACCTATTTTGCAATCCCCTAGGCAAAGTCAGGACTTTAACTAACAAAAGGAGCAGGGTAAAAGTGGGAGAGCGGGAGGGGGCAGCTTCTGAGCTTGTCTTTATAATCATAAAGGAGGAAGAAGAGACATACCACGTGGTGTTTCCCCTTGCGTTTTACCTTGCAGTGCTATCAGAGTTGAGCTGACAGTTCTCTATGGGGTGGGACAGTCCCTGGTCCATAACTCTTAATTTTGCATCCTCCAGAAAGCATTTTCAACCAGATAAAGATTTTGAAAAAAGAAGCAGGATGCAGTGAGCTACATCACACCTTGTCGTCTCTCCAGTTTGCACACCAAGCTAACAGCATGCAATCCAACCCAGCCTCCCACAACTCAACCCTTCACATCTCATTGTCTTGCCAAGATGATCTGAAAAGCCTGGAGGCCCCAGCACAGCCTTGTTTTTATTTTTAGTCTCAGGTAAGTTCACTTTCATCAGAGCAAATCCAACAAACACAATGAGACTT
Organism: Caiman crocodilus; assembly: GCA_030014935.1. NCBI lineage: Eukaryota > Metazoa > Chordata > Crocodylia > Alligatoridae > Caiman > Caiman crocodilus. The sequence continues at coordinate 28,651,944 of JAGPOW010000229.1, forward strand.
CGTGACATTGCCAGTCAGCTTATTATGTCAATCAGCATTACCCTTTCCATTCAGCTCCTTGCTTGCACTCACAGCAAGAAATGGTGCCAGTGATGGTAAGCTGGTGTTCAGGTCTAAAATTTGTTACTGCTGTGTTGCCTTAATCATACCAAAAATCTCAGAAGTGCACCACCATTCAGCAAGATGCATTCCCCTTGCCCAGCTAGGTACATTTTTAAATGCCTGCTGCTGGACAGAAATGTAATACTGTAAAAAGACCCGACATGTTGATGTCCAATATTTATGTCCCCCCCCCCCCCAATCAAATGATTTCTGTATCAAATGCATTCCGTTTACAGCACAAACCACCGTTCTTGTAACAACCACATGCTCCGTGTTCAAACTCATCTCTGGGGGGAAAATAAATAAATAAAAATAAAATCAATCAAGCTGCAGCCCCACCTCCCTAGAAATGTACAGTGCTGGCAACAATAAAAAAAGATTCTGGAATGGGAACTTTAGCCAGCAATCAGGTTGAGGATACAAAAGGATAAAAAAAAAATCTTCTTCTGTAGGAATGATACTGGCTCTGAAACGCTGACTACTAAATATTTACTTTATTTTTTTACAAATGTGCACTAATAAAGAAAAAAATTTCTCGGGAGTCTAGAGCCAAGATAAATAAAAACAGCTCGAAGTCGATCTTCTCACAGCCAACCTCGGGCACCTGAATTAGTGGCCTGATTTCAGGACCGATGAGTATTCTGATGGGGGTCTTTGGGTGATCACTTTGAAAACAGTGTGTTCAGGCCCCGATTTAGCAAAGTACAGGATTAAACAAGTTAGAGAGCCCACAGAAGTCAGCAGAATTATTTGTGCGTGTACCCCCTTTTAAATGCAAGAGCAACTGAAGTGCCTGTCCTAGTCAGGTTGATTTTGGGGGAAAAAAAAAAAAAAAAAAAAAAATCTTGTTTTAGATATGTATCCAAAGTTTGAAAGAAGTGACCGAAGTTTCTTGGGCGACATGAGGAATAGCCCTTCATGTCCAAAAGCTCTTCTAACTATATAACTGGTCCAAAAAGATGATAACAAAAAATACTTCTCTCTATCCAACCTCCAGATGTTCTGACTCTCTCACTCCACGACTGTCTAGTCTTTTGCTGTCTTCACATGCCAACCCTTTAATCCACATGCTCATACAGGCACATGCCAACTCCCGATTCCCACTTCTAAGTCTGTGAAAGGGAGGCTGCCCTTCAAATGGAGCCAATGCACAGGTTCTCTCTGCTCTAAGTGAGATGCCTCCATAGCAGAAATAGTTTAAGCACGCACAAGGATCCTGCTTGGTCAGAATATCAAGCAGCTCTCTTAAGGATCTGACAGCTGTCTAGTTCACGTAAGCCGATCTTTATCCTCCACATATCTTCCAGTTCAGCGTATTCCTGAAAGGTGTAGAATAAACTTCTACGTCCCTTGTGGCATGTCTGCTTTCACTACTGGACTGGAGATTACCTAGTTTTAGTATTTTACTGTACTCTCTCTTCAAGCAGACTCCTACCCCCAGGCACCTCTCAGAAATTCAGCTACATTCAGGTAGTAAATCAGGATAATTTGTGTCCTCACTAATTATTTAGTCGGCTCAAATAAGACAGACAGACAGACAGACAGACAGACAGACAGACAGACAGACAGACAGACAGACAGACAGACGGAGCCCTGTCATGGCTGTATACATTTCCCTCATAAACAGGAATCTCTGTACATGCCTTTCCCCACTCTATACAGCACTACAGCAGTAACATGTTCCTAGACAGTGGCAAGAACTGGAGAGACCCTGCCTGCATTAAACAAGAACGAGGTAGGAATAAACAATGGCACACACATATCCCACCTTTTCCACCCCTGCCGGATATAGGTCTGAATGATGAAGAGGAGAATGGTGCTACTCGCCATATGCAAACTAATTCAGATTTTAGCTTAGCTGCTCTGACTGGAGTGGAAACTCTCTCAGCCTTGAATTCAAATCTTTAACATAAGGAACTTTTGCCATCCTCTCTCTGTCAGGATATGAACTGTATAGGCGATATGAAAAATCAAAGAATTTGTAACAAACTAAGACATTTTTCACCTCCTCTCAACTAGTCATATTTTACCTCACTGGTATTTCATGGGAAGACATCCCAGAACTGCTGGGTAAGATGTGACGCTGGCAGAGATGGATTAGGAGTAGAAAGGTAAAAACTTAGGGCCTTGTTACACAGTAAGTTTAGGCAGATTCTGGACTGGGTGCACATTAACTCCTTTAAGCAGAGTAAAGCACTTGTTATTTGGTTTAACGTTATGCCATTCCAGGGCAGGATTATCTCCAATCCACCTAATTTTGATCCTGTTCCATTACTGAGTAGCTACTTCCCACAACTGGTGCACCCGAGTTAAATCCTCCAGCATCCCCAGGATGCAGCAACCCCTCCTGACTCCGGGTGAAATGGGACAGTGAGGAGCAGTGGGGCTGGACACAACACCTCACCCCCCTGGGGCTGTTGGTCAGAGACAGACCCAGAGCGTCCACTGGCTGCAGCGTCTCCTGCTCCCAGTCAGACCCACTCTGCTCCTGAGGGTGGTAGCACAGAGGTGGATGCGGTCTGAACACTGGAAAAAAAGGATTGGGCCCCTTGAAGCTCAGGCAGTGCCCAGTTGACCAGGACGCTGACCAGTAGGGGCACAAGCTGCCAGACAGCCAGGTACTATTTCAATTTTAAGGAGTCCAATACTTTTTTTTTTCTCTTCTGGAGCCTGCCTCCCTACTCCTGGCAGAGCAAAATAATCCTGCCCCATCCTTCCCCACGTAAGTGCAAGGAGTCCCAGGTTTCTAGGAAGCAGCAAGTACAGAGGGATTTCCCCCCTCCCACCCCCTGTGCTTGCTGCTGCCCAAGAGACCCAGGCTACCTGTGCCCAGGTAGGGTGTCCTCAGCTCCCTGCACATGTTAGGGGAAGACCAGCTTGTTGCTCCCATGGGGCAGAGTGAGCGATTCCCAGGGCTGCAGCAATCATTGGGATGGGGGGAGGAAAGGTGTGGCAGGGAAGAAATCCTCCCCACACTGCCTAGAGAGAGCAGCAAGCCAGTCCTGCCCCCATGTCCTAGTTCTGCCCCTGCTGCTAAGTGGACTTCAGTTTGATCCCATTCCAATCTCCCTAAAAAAATACCAACCTAAGATGCAAAGAGGGTTCTCCCTTCCGCCTTTGTGTGACTTAGTTTTACAGCTACAGTAATGATGCATTACAATATTCATGTTATCAAGCTTTCAGGGGCTTAAGCAGGGTGGAATAGAATTGCAAAGTGGAACCTGCTAGGTAGAAGAGGGTCCGTCTGCGAGGGTCATTGGTACTAAAGATCCAGGAAGCACAAGTCAGAGGAGAAAGGGGAAGCCCAGTGTCACAGCGGGGTCATACTGGAGGGTCGTGATCTCAAGGCCCCTTCCTCCATGCCAAGTCTGCCCAAGGACACCCTCCGATTCTCGCCCACCATATCTTTGACATTTAGATAAAGTTGGGAGGCTGCCTTACGCCCTCTTGGTCACTTCCCCATATTGATTCTGACCCCAAGGTTTCCCAGACTCCTCGTGGGTCTTGTCCTGCAAATAGGGTACCCCAAAGCACCTATCTTATGGGGTATAAATAGCTCCAACCACCCCTTATCCCACACTCCAAGCCTCACAATTGGAATAGACGTTGTTCGGTCATAGTCTACACTGCCACCCCCCTCTCGGGCCTTCTCGGTACTGCCGCCCCCCTCCTGGGGCTCTCCTCTAATGCCACCCTCTCTTGGGGCTCACCAGTAAGCTTTCCCCTTCCCTGGGGCTCACCATGCCCACAATAGGGCTTCTCAAATGCTCCTCTCTGGGGCTGGGGTCTGTGTACCCCAAATGCTACACCCTTGCTGGCGCTGGGGTTCCCACACTGCTGTAGGCCCCTATGAGGCCTCCTCCAACCCCTAATATCCTCACCCAAACCACCGGTGTAACGAACAGGAACAGAAACATAAGCTGCCTGGCTATAACAACACTTGGCCTACCGGGGTGCTCCATCCCATAGCCGTATCGCATGCTGCTCATTCAACAGACTTCTCCTCTCTTCTACAGCAGAGAGCTCTTTCTTCTCAGGCTGCTGACAGGGAACTGCCTCCAGGAGCCAGGCCCTGCCCCTTTCAGTCAGCTGACCTCCTGGTTGCCCTGGCAACCCACAGCTGGGCTCCTTATTCCCTGCTAGGGCTTTTTCCCTGGCAGTTTCCCCTCTTTATCACCTAAGTGCCCTGCGATACCCAGAGACCCCAAGGGGAGGAGCAGTCACTCAGGAAGTAGTCTGGAGGCCTCAGTTTAACTCCGCATGTGACCCATTGGCTGCTAGCTGGATAGATCTTGCTGCAAATGTATACATCTAACACAGTGCAGATTCAGGGAGAGTAAGACTGCATTAAACCCCAGGTGGCTAGGCCAAAAAGCAAGCTCCCTTTCTCCAGTGTTAAAACAGAAGATCGCTTACAGCCCTCAAGTGTGCTAACCAATGTCGCTTTGAGTTGGACAATTTCGTTTGGATGGAATTACTTTAAAAATCTATGCCTGTTATGCTTCTGCGGCGTATCAGTGGTTGCCACTTACATAGCAACCTGAACAGAAGTGAACAGAATTCGCCTGTTTTGGGTAATCGGTCTCGTTAATAACAAGGACGCCCATGAACATTTTATGTTTCAGCCCATCTCCCAGTGGAGCCTGCTGCTATGACGGCTCTACTGAGAGTTTTTTTTTTTATCCCCTCTTAAACTACAGAGAGGAATTTGATTAGGGTCACATGATGTCAACTAGATTTATTGAATCAAATTAACAACTGTGTGCCTGATTTACTTGTAGCCATAAGTTCGTATTTAAGAAAGTGACACATTGCATAAACAGATTCTGAAGGAAAAGGTCAGGTCATACTCTGAAGGACAGATTTTATGATGATTCATAAATATGTGATCCATTCAACAGAGCTGGAGTAGGTTACACCACTCTTGGGGCCCAATTGTAATCTGGCTTTAGTTTTAATTTGGCACGTTTCCATTTATTTCAGGGCTATCGCTCCTAATTTACACAAGTAAAAATGAAAGCATGACAAAGCTCTATGTGACTTTTTCACGATATGTTAGTAGTCTCCCAGCCCTTAATTTCCCCAGTACCTTGTGAATGTCTATTATCCTGCCACTTGTATCATACAGAGGTTCTCTCCCGGGAGGACATTACTTTCTGGGTCAAAAAAGATCTAGGTTGCTCAGCAAATTAGGTTCAGGATATATTCTAATGCTCACCTCATCAAGAAGGATTTCCCTGAAATACTGTCCTTCTAATTCCCACGTGGCAACAAACCACATATAAGAGCTGACAAGAAACCCAGAAGTGAATAATTAGTTGGAACTACATTTCTGTTCCATCCCAAGTCTGAACTTCAACCTGAGGTTTTGACATTTGCCATAATTGGTAGGTAATGCCATAATTTCTAATAAAGATGGGTTTTTTTTAATCCTCTAAGGAGCTGTCATAATGCAAAATAACACAGGCAGTAATTGCATGGATTTCATGCAACTGAATGCCTCATCTTTTATTAATTTTGCTAAGTGTTAAACAATTTAGGAATCTAGTTGCTTCAACTTCCATTGCTTTCCACTGTGAGGCAACATTTAAAAGTCTAAGGACATTTTAAAATGTTTCTTTTGCAAAATGTAGTGAATAGCTTACATAAATTGCATGGAAAATTCAACAGTTGAGGAAGTTAAAGACTACTCTGAAGGGCTATTATGCTAAGTTTGGAGACCAAATTCATTAAGTGAAGTGTGTAAGAAAGGGATTTAACATAGTGGATCCAAGTTTTCAATTTTTGGCATGGCATTTTACACCTCTTTTTCTACCCAGTTGTGGAAGTGTGTGCAAATTCTAAATACTGTTTCACGTTGCAAATGTGTCAGAACCATGCTTGTGCTTTGTTACTACCTGTACATTTTAGTCCTTTCATAAATGCAAATGTTCAGTTCAACTTTAAGAATGGGCTTACTAGGGATGCCACATGGCATAATGACACAACACACAACAAAGCACCGCTCGGAGTGGACTGTAATTGTACATCCCCATGGTTCTTCCCCTACTTACAATCCAAGTCTCTGTCCTCTCTCTAAACCTCCTGTGCACTGTACTGGGGGCTCTTAGAAATGTTACTCTCTGAAATACAGAAGATGCAGTTCCCCCCATTGCCTGGACTTCATGAATCCCACCCTCCTGTTTTGTGACAGCAGACTGGTTGCATTGTATCCCCACCGCGCCATGCCAACAAAAGAGACCTTTAATGAAAATAGAGTCAAATAAAAGCCAAATTAAATTTGCATGTTACTCCCATATTGAAAACTACAGTAGCCTCAATGACAGAATTGCAGTACTGTCTCAGCAGATACAACACTGCACACATACAATCTTTGATTTTGTATAAAATGTAGCTTTAAGTAGATTATTAGTAGCCAAGGAAGTCTGTTCTTAAGATGCATTTGGGGAGCAGCATTTAAACAGTTTTTAAAAATCTCACCCATATGCAAGTATTAAAAATTTACCAAACAAAAAAATTCAATACTTCACTTATATTTAAAAGAAAGCTTAGAAAAGTCACTTTTAGGTGCCCAAGCACCATTGATTGTACAATATATGATTCCATCTCAGGAGCTTTAAAATCATGAGTGCCATAGGAATGTTTTCCTATCCGCCATTGAGGCAGACCCTCAGCATTTTCCAAAATCCTCTCACGCACGTCTC
>JAGPOW010000229.1:28668768-28679748 GCA_030014935.1 Caiman crocodilus
GTATTATCCAAACAGCATTCAGACAGATTAAGTGATTAAATACAAAAAGCAAACCTGGCCCCAACATCTTTAAGCACTTAAGTACATGCATAGCTTTCCTTATGTAAATGGCCTCAGTGACAACAAGCAAGGATAATTACATGAACACCAGTGTTTCTAGGACTGGGAGTCTTCCCCTTCAAACATCTCAGGATGTTTTTTTAAACCACCCCTCTTTTTTTGTAGGTTACAGGTGTTGGTCTCCACCTTGTTGTATAACAACAGCAACAAAATAATGAGCAGAAATCCAGAACAATTATATGCAAGCTACAAAAATACCCACATTTTTATTTCAGCACATGTTTAATATTTGATCCGATATGTGCAATAAATGAGTTTTATTGCATGCAGTAATTAATTTCCATTCACAGATATTTATGTGTGAAATTAAATATTTCATACATACATTAATTTTATAATTTTAGAAGCTAGCCACTCTGAGGTGCACTAATCAACTTTTCCATTTTGTATGAAAGCTAATTCTTTAATGGGCAGTAATAATTTTCTCTGCATAATGAGTCATAATACGTGTTCTGAATACCAAGTGCTTTAAATATAGACCCATCTTTTCATCAACTTCACCAATATTGTCTTGCATTTTTGTTCATTGAAATTGATGAATCCCTTCAACATCCTCCCCTTACTTCAATCTTTAACTAGATCAATCAGATCCAAAAATGGGTTTGCCCTAATAAGTTTCTCATTTTTATTATGCATTCATTCCACAATTTACTTGTTCCCCTGTAAAAGATACAATCATCTCGTCTGAGCAGTAGTGGTGCATCATATCAATACCAAGGTGGTCTTCTGGCTTAAGGTATTGAACAACGAATTGAAAACCATATGCCCTTGTGTGATCTTGGGCAAGAAACTAGAGAACAGTTTCAAAAGCACTCTGCACTGGAGTAACTCAATTTTAGGGAATTCAGCAGAAGCAGACAGACTGATGCTCTGAGCTGGTCAGAACAATGCCTTTATTTTTTATGTCTCAGTTACTTACCTGTGAATTGGGGATCAAAACATTTCCCTTATCACATGCTCACTTCAAACACACAGCTCTTCTTTTAAATGGTGCCAGGTGCTGCACAAATGCAGTGTGCTGCACGTAGACCATCCTGTAATCAAAACAGAGACCGTCTTTCTAAATTCCAGCTCCCATTATTTGAAGAGCTAGCCATTTACTTCCAGGAAATGGAAGCTGAACATCTGGGCTGCAGCGAAATATAAATAAATAGCTATAGTGGTAGCTATACAAGTCATGTACATCTAAACACCCATAAAAGTGAAAAGATGGCGTGGAAGGTATGAGGGTAAGAAAGCAGGGGAATGGAGACAATCTAAAGCAGGATAAAAAAAAAAAACAAGAAATTAAAACTGACTGTCATAGTGTGGACTGTATTCCAAGTAACCCACAACCCTCCTGTGGCAGGGGAGGCGGGGGGACAGGACTCTCAGCGTCCTTCACTCTCGTTCATTTCCAGTGATAAACAAATTTATTTAACCCTATATTAGAAAATGAAACGCAGCTTCCACAACCTAATAGCTGGGTTTCCACTACTTTGGGGTAGAATTTTTTAAAAAGCTTCTTCTGCTAGCTCTCTACCTGCTCCTCCAGCAAGTTGTCACAGGGACAATAACATGGCTAATAATCAAGCAAAATATTAATGTATGCAAAAAACCCCCCAAAAAACAGACTGAGCTGAATAGTGGCTGCAATGAGGCAAGTCCAAGAATTTTGTGTCCCAAAAGTCCAACACTTTGAGGTTCATGTACCCTTTGTAAATAAGCAGAAGATGCCGAACTGCCATGACATCCCTTACATTCAGTGGTAGCAATATCTACATAACAGCCTGCATATTCCACAAAGTAATGGGACTAAAAGGTCAGTAGCTTCGTTTGGAAGGGCATAAAATGGAGATTCAGGGAACCAAGGTTTTATTCTCAGTTAAACCAATGACCTGCAACAAGTCAATTTCCCTCTATTTCTGTTTTCCTTCATGCCATCTTTTTATACTTGAACTATAAGCTGCTTTGGACAAGGAACCGTCTATTGATAGACACATTACCCAAGGAGGCCCTGTGGATTCTAGAAGTTGTGCTAATGCAAGTAATTAGAAAAGAGAAAGCATTATATAAACACTGGTGTTTTTCTTCCCAATGTAACATTAGTATTGGAGGAACTGTAATTGGTGGATCCTATGACAAGGACATTTTCTCCATGGAAGCCACAGCATGAGACTAAGCAACTTGCTCAAGGACACACAGGATGTCAGTGGCAAACTGTGGCTCCATCATTTCCCTTTCTGTCAATTCTAGAGGCACTCTTGCTCCATGGACAAAACCCCTGGGTAGGGCTCCAGGGACGTGAGTCATACTCTCAATGCTGCTAGTATCCTGCTTGGTAATCTTGAGAAAGTCACTGAACTTTTTTCATCCTCGGTTTCCACATCTGCAGAACAGGCTTAAGGATACTTACTTCCTTTGTAATCCATTTCGGCATCACATACCGTGCTATATGAATGGTGCGACTGGTGCAAAGCAATACAGACAAGACTCTGTAATGCTTGGAAGGCAAGAAGCTGGGCCAGGTTTTCACGAGCTCTTACTATGTTTGACCTACAGTCAAGTCAGGTCTTGACTGTAGGCACTGAATGCTTGGAGGCATGGCCTGAATGAGGTAGATACTTGGTACACTGCAGTGAAGAAGTGCTGTGGATTATAAATGCAGGAGATTGCAGCATTTCAAACAAACAATGAGAGCAGGTTCATTTCAGTCCTTTGCAAAATGGTTTGTCCATTCTTAATCTCGAACAGTTTGTTTATTTAGAGATAATCCTGTGTAGTTAGAGCAGTTTACAAGTGCTGGTGGCCATAGAGGTCACTTATCTGATTACTGTGCCTGTGTGTTGTGAAGCCAGGTGGTTTCACTAGTATCAAATCTGATGTGTTACAGTAACAAGCATCTAGAAAGCACCATACTAGGAACAAATGTTCATCATAAAACTAAAACTATGCAAACATGGTTTGCTTCAATTTACAGGCATTTGTGCCAAACTTTCTTTTCTTTTCATTCAATCCATACCTTTCAATTTTCACTGCAGACCATTCTTTGAACCACAAATTCAGTAAAATAACCAAGTTTTTACCGGAGAAGAAGGTGGAGGAGGAGAACAAATCACCATGTTCTTTGCAATTTCTACGCACTAAGCCATCTCACATATACCAGAAAGTTAAAACAGGTTTACTAAATGCCTGCAAACTTCAAAGAATTTGAAGAAGGCTTATCACTAAGTTGGGAAACTAGCAAGCCTGACTCAATTTCAGGTACCACAAAATTCTTCTCAACAGCTAATATTCAGTTTGTGCTCATTCCTGTGTGGCAATGGAATTGAATGAAATATATTCCTAAATAATTAATATAAAGATAAAGCATAGTAAAATAAAAATGGCAATGTTTTATAAAAAAATAAAACCACTTGAATTGTATATGCATACGAGAGATCTTTGGGAAGTTTGGCCTGTGAGGAAGAAGTCTTTAAAATACCTATGACTGCATACATAAATCTTAGAAAAGTAGGGTTGAGAGAGACCTCATGAGGTCATCTATGCCAGCTTCCTGCTAAAGGCAGGATCATCCCCATCAAACCATACTAGACGAGGGTGTGTTTAATCTATGCTTAGAAACTTTCAAGCATGGAAATTTGAGAACCTCTCCAATGCTTACCCATCTTCATAATGAGAAAACCCTTTATAATATCCATCCTAAATTTTCCTTGCTTTGTCCAGTTTCCTGCAGGCACAAAAAATAATCTATTACCACCTTTTTTATAACCAAAGCTATCGGCTTGTTGTGCAATAGGAGTGTACTGTTGACTCACCTTCAGTTTACAATCCATTGTACCCCTCAGCCTCCCCCAACACATTTTTGACAGTATTGCAGCCTAGCCTGCTACTCCAAAGGCTGTATTTATGCATGTGATGCTTCCCTCTTAAGTCTAGGACTTTATCCTTTCCTTTATTAAATTCCACTTGATTAATTTCAGACCATTTTTCTACTTTATCAAGAAAATCCTGAATCCTAATCCTATCCTTCAGATTTCCTATAACTCCACCCATCTTGGTCTCATCTATGTGGAATTAGTTAATAGAACAAGCAGTGTCTTTGGGCCCATAGGAGTCAGTTGCATTGCCTAGAGGTATGGGGGCTCAATCGAGTTGTTATACAATGGCAATAACCTCCAGCATGTAGGTCTTAACATACACTACCCTCACAGTGCTCCTTTTCACAGGCAGCCTCTGAAAAAAACAGCTCAAAGGGTAGACATTAGTAATATGCCATGACTCAGTCCCCTTACAAGCCCTTTTCCTTTTCTGTATGGTTCTTCTTTGAGAGGTTGACTCTTCTGTCTACACCTCTGGCCCAAATGATTGCAAATAGCCCTGCAGGGCCGTGGTTGGAAAGCATTATCACTGTTTAGTCTGTATGCCATGTGAACAGCATTTTTTCACTGCAGGAATCTCTGAGCTCTGAAGAGTTAATGATAAATAACACTATTTGTTGTGTGTGTGGGGAGGGAAGATTCAGTTTTTCTTTGAAGCTACATAGCATTTAAGGCTAACAAAGCATGGGCAGCTGGTTCCACTGAGAACTATCTATCAAACTATCTTCAGTTTACTTGCACCAGAGCAACATCAAATTCACTTATCATAAGCTAGTAAACACACAAAGATTAATAGAGTGCAAGGTAAATATATTCCTTTGGTTGGTATATCCCTTACTGTTTAGGAGTAGGCCTGTCGAACGTTACCCAACACCAACTTTGGTGCACTCAGTATTGGCAGTCCCAAGCCTCAATAAACCTTTAGGCAAACCTCCCCGAAAGATTTTTTTTTCTATAGAAAAAAAAACTATTCTTGGGTTCCTTTGATTTACCTTAGGGTTTTCTTGAGTAAGTTTCAACCACATTTCTAAAATGTTCTGCCCAACTAGATGAGCATGAGCCATGCATTATACCAGCACCAATTATCTGTTATTAGAGGAAAATGGAGAGAGACGGAGAGGAAGCAAAGGTTGTGTTTCTGAACAGTCTATAATTGCTGGAGTAAGCTATGGAAGCCCCTGGGAAAATCCTGAATGCTCATTGCACTAGTCTGGTTAAAAATACACTTGTGTAACTTGCGTTTAGGAACCTAGAAATCTTCAAGTCCTAAGCAAAAACCTCTGCTTCTCCAGCTAAAGAAAACGTTTCATATTAAATTTTCATTGGTATCAAGGGTTTGACTTCCCACTGGTGTTATTAATTTAGCGGAGTAATGTTGTCATGAGTCAGGTCTCAGCATTTTATCCCACTATGAGGCATACAGGCTTCAGGGGCTAGCAGGCCTGCAGAGTGTCCAGGGTCAGGTGAGATGAAAAGGAACATGTGTATCTCTTACTCACCACCTGAGTCACGTCTCTCTTAAGTACAGCCATAGATCTGGGTCTGAGACTTTCAGAAATGAATGCCAGAGAGGCAAGTTTTCAGGGGGAGGTATTTCAAGACTGCTAAGAACCCATGAGGTGGGGACAGATTTTTAAAGAAGACTCAGTAGGCAGCAGTTTCTGTTGGGAACAATAGGAACTGCTGGGTATAAAGCGGTTTTGAAACTCTGACCAAGTTCTCACAGAATCCTAGAAAATTAAGGTGGGAAGGACCACAGGAACTCATCTCTTCCAACTTTCTGCTCAAAGCAGGATCATCCCGAATGATATCACAGATGAGACTTAGAAGACCTGGCTCTTAAAACCCTCAAGGATGGAGATTCCACAACCTTTCTGGGTAACCTGTTCTAGTGCTTCACAACCCTCCTAGCGAGTAGGTTTTTGTCCTTGTATGTAACCCAAACTTCCCTTGCTGCAACTTGAGACCGTTGCTTCTGGTTCTGTCATCTGCCACCACTGAGAGCAGTCCAGTTCCATCCTCTCTGTAATCACCCTTGAAGTATCTGAAGCTACTATTAAAATCCACCCTCAGGCTTCTTCTCCAGATTGAATAAGCCCAAATCCTTCAACCCCTCTTCAGAAGGCATGTGTCCCAGTCCCCTCACAATTTTCATCACCATCTATTGAAATGTTTCCAGCTGGTCTGCATCCTTGCTCCTTGCAATAGCTGGGGGCGGTGGGGAGGGAATACTAGACACAGTACTCCAGATTTTGCCTCACCAGTGCAGAATAGAGGAGAAAGAATCACTTGACACACTGCTGGGTCATATTCAGTTTATTGCCCACTGTTAACTCCCAGGTCCTTTTCTGCAGAGCTTCTGCTTAGCCACTCAGTCCCGCAACCCATACCGGTATATGGGATTGTTCCATTCCAAGTGCAGGACTTGGCACCTGTCCTTATTGAACTTCATGATATTTCTCTCTCATCAAGTTTTAGTTGTCTCTATGGGAATTGCTAGGGAGCTGATGACAACCCAGTTTCTAAATCCTTATTTAGATGCTGACCTGGTTTATAAAAAGCATTGGACAGTCAGCTATACCCATTCACTTTTAGGCTAGGGACAGACATTACACATAAATCAGTTTAAGCCATCAGAAACTGGTTTAAACCTATAAAAGAACAGATGTTCAATGTGCAAACCAGTCTGAAAATAGCTTAAACTGATTTGAGATGAACGTAGTCTTAAACTTAACTTAACTGATTTGGGTCAAACTGGTTTATGCAATATCTGTCCCAGACCCCTTGCTGCTTTAACATAAACCAGACACCCCTAGCATCCTGGCATGCTCTCTGGACTGGGTGGAGCTCTCTGCTCCACAGCAGGGCTGGGCCCTCCCCACTGCTTCCTGGCCAGAGCTCTGGCAGAGACTTGCAGGCACAGAGCATCTGCCTGGCTTCTCCCTGCTAAGCAGGGATTATTCCCCATACCCCTCTGCCTTATACAAACACCTCAGCATTAGTAGCATATCACATGCTGGCTAAAGTCTGTGCTGAAGGAGATAACAGGCAGATAGGCTTTTTGGAGCTAATCAACAGATAGCTTGATGTCCTTCCTTGGAAGCTGTTTAAGAAGAGTTCCATTAGTTAATGGAAAGAGGCTTTGTTTTCATAATGGGCTGATGAATACCAAGTTAGGGGTGATAAACATTTCTTGCTGGGGTGCTCAGGAGAGGGGGGAATACTTAGTGTCCTGCTAGGCCTGGCCATGCCCCTCTCAGCTCAGCCCTATGCATGTGCCTGCATATTTTTTTTCAGTCAAGAGGGGATGTCTCTGCAGTTACAGACTGGTTTAGCCTAGCCAGGTTAGAATGACCTGCAAAGATTGAATCAATTTAGGCTTGGGTTTTTTGAATATCTGTCCCTAGCCTTAGAGAAAAAATCAGGTACCCAGCACATAAGAAAAAAATCCTGTCTATTTATTTATGATTTTAAACACATATAGACTATCATAACAAAAGGGTCCTTTCTTGGATAGAGGTGGAGCTGCACTGTGACTTATCATGTTGCAGAAAGTTTGTATTTATTGTCTAAATACGAAACTACTGCACCGGTGTCAGCAGTTCTCTGTATGCTATATAAGGACCTGTTTAGTGTAGTGCTGCTAACTGTACTGTAGACTATACAATAGAGCCTGGCAGTTCTCGTGTAGGAGTCTCTACTGCAAATGAGAATTTCTGACAAGTACTAACATGGTAACAGAATGTGCTTCTTAATTGCAAGGTGATAATCATACCTTTGGCTAAAGTACCCTGTTCATACAAAATGCTATTAAGTTTATAATATTAGGATCATTAAAGAGTAACAAATTTTAATTAAAAAGAGATATAAAAACCAAAATAGGCTGTGAAACTGCATGAAGGGAAGTCAGTCTGAAAACTCATAATCCTACTGGCATGCTCACCCTTTCTATATCATTGGTCTACCAGACTCTCTCGTTTATTTTCCTCACCATTTTACCTCTTCTCCTCATGGCTTATTCAACAAGCTGCTGACCCTCTGCTCTTAAAACCAAACTGGGGAGGAGGGACTGGGACAACCTAAAATGGCAGTAGAAACCCTAGAGCAAATTGAAAATTTTCAGTCGAGAGTGTTCTTAGACAGAAAACTGGGTTTTCAGCAAAACGGCATTTTTTCAGAAAGCGTCTCAGCTTTCTGGAATAATATTTGAATTGTCCTAGGGACTAAAAAACTAAACTTTTTGGTTTGAAAACTGAATCTTTTTGTTTGACCATGCCCCCAAAAACCTGGAAATTCTGCTTTTCTTCATTTTTCTTGAAAAGAAAAAAAAATATTTGAGGCAATCTAGCATGGATAATATAGTACAAATGAGACAAAGCCTATATCAGAATAAATGGGATTTAAAGTAAGCACAAATATCAGGTAATTGTATTCAATCATATGAATGCCAGAGAAGTGTAAAAGGAGACGGTATAAATTAGGATTAGGTCCCTCATGTTCACCTGTGAGGTGAGGAGGGTAGTTACACAGGTGGATGAACACGTAAGGAAAGAGAGAAAAAAGGAAATGAGTCTCCAAAGCTTTTTCATTATCCTACAGCTCTTTACTTCCCAGTTGCTCGACAGCCCAGCTTCCCTTGATGTCTGGTAATAACCGTTCTCTTCTCTTCCATGTTCTTTCGGGAGTCTTGGTTTCAGCTGAAAGGAGTGAAACACTGAGGCAGTTTCTTGGTTGCTGGCAAACAGCTCTATAAAAGGAGCCACAGCCACAGCTATTCAGAGCAGAGGAGTTTTATACTAGCCAGAGGTGTGAGATTTGCATATGCATATAATAATTACTGAGAAATAATCACACAATGATGATGCAGATTCCTGTACAAAACATGGCTAATAACAGCTGGCATCCAATAAAGCACAGGGATTTACACGCATTGTGTTTGTTGAAATGTAACTGCTTAGTGAATCATGGAAACATGAGTAGGTGCAAAACTATATACTTTTGTATTGGCCAGTGTGCTTTAGTGCCTAAAAAACATCCTATTTTGGTAGAATGAAAAGTAATCGTATGTACATAGATGACTAACACTCAAGCTCGCATGATCCCACTTGCAGAAAATGCCCTAGAAACATTTCTTTAATAAGTTTCCCAAAAGCCTTTGGAGGCAATCATTGTAAGGACCTGATCCTGATACAGGTCACCTGAAGATGCATTGAGCTCCATACTGACATCATTCAACTGCTACTGGTACCCAAGTCACTCTAAGTTTAACCCGGGTATCTGAGGGTGAATTATTAAGGTCTCACTTGGGAGAAAAATATTGCACTAAAGTCCATTTAAAAGTTCTTCACCAGAACTGCACTCTGTTGGCAACTTCCAACCTCAATTGCCCCCCACCCCCACCCCCTTACCATTAACTGAGCTCCTTCACCTGCTATTTTACAGTAAGAGGGAAGAGTGGTCTTGGCAAGTGTAGCTACCTGTGGGCAGAAAAATAATATCTTGTGCCTGTAGGATAAAGCCAGCAGTCTTATCCATCTTAATTTTCCAAGGCATGTTTATCTACTTAATCCATTCTAGCATGAAGGAAAGATGAAGATTATCTGCTTTAGATGTGCCT
The DNA here is from genome assembly GCA_030014935.1 of Caiman crocodilus. Classification (NCBI taxonomy): domain Eukaryota; kingdom Metazoa; phylum Chordata; order Crocodylia; family Alligatoridae; genus Caiman; species Caiman crocodilus. Next base: position 28,678,366 of record JAGPOW010000229.1, read on the forward strand.
GACAAGAGCCAATATTCTTTCCATGGCACCTCATTAGGCCTTCACTAATAAAAAATCTCATTTCAGAATACAGTCCTGTGGGAATTCACTTCTCAAGCCATTGTCAGTGCAGTTGGTCATCAAAAGCAGAGAGGCCTGAGTTGGCACGACGATAAGAGCACTGACTGCTTTCTCAGCGTGCAATCATCCTCTTCAAAAAATCCTACAGCCATTAAGGATAGCCTGTGGGAAGCAAACCCTATCTGCCTTCTTAATCACAAGTATTTCCAAAAGCTGAAAGATGAGGTGATTTTGAAGGCATTTGTGACTTCTCTATTCATCTCAATAGAAATACTGTAATATTCCATGGTGAAATAGGGAAATTGACCTTTTCACTGGTTGAAGGAAAAGCCAGAAAGACTTTTCTTAGATTTTGACAAAGGTATTTTTAAGGAAACTTCTGTCTTGTCCAAGCAGCATATAGCCTTAATTTATTTACGTACAGGCTTAGCACTCTTGGAGTCTGAATTCTTTTATTTGTTTTACAAAACTTGCTACGCTAAGAGGCTAGAACTTCTGGAAGGAATATGTCTACCTTCAGGCAGGTGATGCAACTGCCTTGGTTAGTCCTTCTTTATGAGTCACATTCCTCCTCATTTCTTATTTCAAGAGACCAGTTCAACTCGGAAGTCTCATGTCGCCGAATATAGAGTACAGCTATATCCAATTTCCAGTAAATTAATTGCAGGAATTGAGAGTCCAATGTGACCTCTGCCCAACCTCACTGCAGGACCTTCTTCCACATGGGACCTCAGAGACTTGGAACTCTTCCTGACCCAGACTATGCCTTAGCCTTCCCTAGCACAGGTTTTGAAGAATTGTAATCCTTCCTCCCATCCTTTGCAAATAACTAGAAACAGTATTAGAGTTGCCAGCTCACTACTTAATCACAAATCCCACAATGTGCGTTTCACTTAAAGCCCCATCCCATGATGTTCGATTAATTACATGAAAACAGCAGCTGCTATTTAATAGTGAGCTTTTTACTCTAGTGGTTGCAAATAAAAATGTGGAAATGTGACCCAAGTGTACCCAACAGACTTAAAAAAAAATAGCAGCGCTCCAAATGGATGTTAAATATCTCATGTAATTTTTAAACTAATCTCAGATTGTAGAGAGGACTGATTTGTGGTTTTTGATTATGTGACTTTGGCAATGCCAAGGTGTTTTTCAAATAAAATTTTACCTCCCCCTAAAACTACCCCCACCCCGCTCACACACACACACATTAACAAGCCATCCAGGGGTGATAAACATTCTTGGGTTTTTTTTTACCCTAGTCTCCACTGCCCTCATTTGCACGTTATCTGAACACGTTTTCTTCAGAGGAAGTTCTTTCTTCCC
>JAGPOW010000229.1:28679848-28690684 GCA_030014935.1 Caiman crocodilus
ACTATTTGTGATGTGACCACCACAACCAGCCTGTGTATCTAGGACATCAACCATTAGTACCCTGGAAACTACAGAGCCATAATGCCCCTATTTCTCCAGAAAATACCCTTCAATTGCCATAGGCTAGTAGTCTGTAAACAGATATGCATTTCTTCAGGAAGAAAGTGTTTTGTCCCAGAATCCTCTGGACACTAAGTAGCTGTAAAATATGTGAGATAAAATGTGCTAACACTTTCTCCTGGGAAACTACTGTGTGCATCTGTAAGTTAATGGGGTGGGAAAAGTTATTCAGCCAGGGTGAGGGGTGAGGGACTTGGGGAGGGGGCTCCCACCACCACACACCGTTGGTCCAGGAGGGCATGGGAGCAGGCATATGACCCTGGATCTGCACAGGGTGGGCTGGGCCAGGCTGTGCTCTGGACAGGCAGAAGAAGACACTGGGGAAATGGGTCATGCTCTCCTGCCACTCGCCCAGCCTCCCCACACCTCCCAGACAAGCCATGGCTTTGCCCAGGCTGGGTGAGCAGTGGCAGGGCATGGTGGTGGGCATGCACACCTGGATCAGAGCAGGGACGGCAGCAGGGGCGATGGGGAATTTTAGGGTGGCTGCTGAGGCATAAGATCACCTCACCTCTGTTTCTCCCCAAAAACTCTGCTCTGTGACAATTTGGTTAGGATGGGCCCAGCAGAGGACCTACCCTATCTCTTTAGGTAACCTGAGCTGGATACATTCCTGAGGGAAAGGGGAAACCTGTTCCCTCTGCCTAGTGACTGGCATCACATACCTGGGTGAGGGGCTTGCTCCCTGGGGAGCTAGGAACTGCCAGTCTGCCCAGCAACTAGTGATGCATGTCAAAGCGGTTGGCTGACAGCCAACAGGTGCTGGCCTCCATTGGACCAGGTAAATGGGCTCACAAGGGCTATAAGTTAAGAACTTCTCAGGAGGAGGAGGGCAGCAGTCATGAGGAAGATTTAGAGAGAGAAGAGCTGGACTGAAACTTGCTCTCTCTCTCAAAACTCATGATCAACTGAACTGTTTGCCTCCAGAGGGAATCTCCACCTGCCTCTGGATGATACTTGGGAGTAAGATACCTGAGCTCTAACTAGATATATAGCTTGCACTAATTCAGATGCATGATCACAGGCTACCCAGCCATGCCAGGTTGCTCTATGGGATTTCTCCAATATTGCTCTACCCTATGCCCTATTCCAATGCTACCCCTTGTCACCAATAAAGTTCTCCTTTGTACCTAGCATGGGAGACTTATTCAGTGTGGGTCTAGATTATGCCTTGGGGTCTCTTTGGTTCGGCTGACTAAGGGAGACGACTACTTGTGCTTCCTACTGAGGGAAGCATCCCAAGTTCTTGAAGTGAATCAAGTACCCTCAAGGGCTACTAGGCCTGTGTTTCCCAGCATGCACAGAGCCAGAATCAAGCCCATCCCTGGGTAGTGGCAGAGATACCCCCAGTCTAGTGGGTGTGCTCCAGGAAGGGGGTCGGCCAGGTGTGAGGCACCCCGAGGGAGGCACTCAGAGCCTGGAAAGTGGTCAGGTGCAGTGAGTGGGTGGCTCAATGCAGGAGCACCCCTACTAGCCTGCCACAGCTTCAGTCCCCCCCCCGCCCCACTGCCCCCCACTCCACAGAGCAGTTGGAGCCACGGCTCTGCTCCAGGCTGCGGATAGTCACCTGGAGCACAGCCCAGGAGGGGTGGCTGGAGCCAGCTTCCCAGAGCACAGCCCAGCCCAGCCTGTGCAGATGCAGGGGTACAAGCCTGCTCCCATGCCCTCCCAGACCTGCAGCACAAGGGGGCGTGCAGTGGCAGGAGCTCCCCTCCCTGAGTCCTGTGTCCCCCTGCCCCGGCTGGGCAACTTGTCCCAGCCCTAGCCCCAGTCCCAGCCCCTCCCTCACTGAAAGCACTGATCTGCCCCCCATATCCCTTCCTTCCCCGCTCTGCCCACCACAGATTTATCAGCTGAAGGCAGCTGTGTCCAGCCTGGTGAGGACTGCTGCCTGTTTAGTCTATGGCCAAATCTCTGAATTGGCACTGAATCTTTTCTGAATCTATTTGGAGGCTTCCAATTCAATTTAGAGGTTTTAATTGGTCTCCTGATTTGATTCAGATTCAGAGATTCAGCCACTGAATCGGGCCGAATCTCCTCCAAATCCAATTGGCTACCGAAGCTTCGCACAGCCCTACAATACAACTTGGCAAAGCTGAGTGTACATGACTTTGCTGCTTCTGTTTCAAACAGAATCAAAACCTGGGACAATCCAAACCACCTCAGAAGAGATGTCTGTTTACAGATGATCTGGCAGCATTAGCTACTATAGCCAACAATTCACATTGTATGGTCCTATACCCAGTTGCTACTAACTTGGAAAAAATGTAATTCTTCAGCCTAAAATGTTCCATGCCTGCTGTCCATCTCTGGCTAATTCCTATATTCCCCTTGCCCAAATTGCATCCAAACTGGTTAAACTATTTCCAAGACATAAGTTAACCAATACTAGTGACCTGCTCTTTGGCATGAGAACTTGAATGGTTGGATAGCTGCAAACTTTATTTCAGGGATGTGTCTTAGTCTGCCTAAATAAAACCATGTTGTAAGTCTTGGGAGAAAAAATAGAGGAAAATAAATACCAACTCCCCAAAAACCAGAGGCCTGCACATTCTCAGCAATGTCTTACACTGAGCATGCTCTAACACCTCACAGTTCCAAGGGCTGACCAAACTGCGCATGGGTTATGCCCAAAACGTAATTGCATGCGCTTAGTTTTGTTTTTAAGTGGTGATGTCAGACTGTCACTATTAGGGCTGCTTTTGGAGCATTAGAGATGGGACTAGATAATGCCTAACCTGTGATCTGATGGTTAAAAAAAAACCCTCCTGTGTTGAGTAATTCTGACCAACTAAAGTGCCACAGTTTCCTTCAGGTATACTCTGACATAATACTTGTTACTGCAATCCAACCTAAAGGGGTCAAAGGTATGCCTAACTGGCAAGCTGTTCATTCCCCAAGAAAAGATGCAATCTCCCTGTGTAATGCACATGGGACAAATGCATTCTTTGCCACAAGTTTCCAGAATCAGGTCCATGATATGGCAGATGAGACAATAAGCCACTCTAGTGAGCTAAACAATGGGTGAACTGCCTCTCTTGAAGAGGAAAGCACCCTTCTCCTCCTTTTGATTCCTCCCTCCCCAGTTCACCAACATTTACTTACAATAACAACTCTCTCTACAAAATACCAAGTTAATCTTAGATCTCAAGAACAGAGGCTAACCCACTGAAGCCAAGTATGACTTCTGTTTCCTCCAACCCTTTACAGCAAATAGTTTCTGTTCATGAATATAGACCTGCATAAAATCCATAACCCAGATCAGGCTTACTCTGCATCAGGCCAAACCAGCTTTTCAGGCTCTTCATGTTCTGGATTGGAAATGATATCAGCAAGAGAAGGACAATGCTTATGCTGATTATGTATCCACTGCTGAGCACTGCAATGGGCAAAAATTATCTAAATTAGCAGTGTCAAAGCACTTCCATCCATTGGCATGGCTAAATTAATTATCTTGTACTCCTGCCTGAATGGTGCCACCCATTCATAAAAACAAAAATAGTTTAAATTGCTAGTGTCAAAGCAATGCACTAGATAAATTAGTTGCTGAGTTTACTGAAGTCAGACTGCTAATAAATGGGTTCTCTTGACAATATTTGTAAATTAAATGTGCCTTGCATAGGTGCCAGTGATGAAGTCTGAGAATTGCTTTATTATTGAAATAAGATGGAATAAAAAGGAAACAGACCCTAGAATGTCCACTCCCTTTCTGAAATTATCCATCAGGAGTTAACCACGAAGCAGGCACTGTACTGAAGTTTCTTTATGTCTGCAGGAGAAAAAGGTATCTGTTTTCCTACGCTACTTAACAAAATGTGGCACATTTCTTTTAAGCCAGAATCCTGAGAAAGAAATGGGAGAAGAATACATTTCTGGGCAACACACTTTTGAGAGGCAAGACCTTTGTGTTAACAAACAACTTTAGCAGGCAGTTATAATGAAAAAGAATGAAATCCCATACCTGGAAACTAGGAACCCTAGAACTGCCCCTACAGGCATCCAACTATAGTTATCTGCTATCCATCTATAGCTTAAAGACCGTCAAACCTCAAAATGCAAATCTTCCCTATACACCTATGAATATTTTTATTTATTTTTTTTTACCATGGGGTTCTTAAGATTCCTCAGCATATCTGGTCTCACTGGTGTTTTTTTCAATATCATACAGATGAATATTGGCTTTCATCAGCGTCTGTGGTAATTTAGGCCATGGGTGTCAAAGACTGGGCTGGAAGAAGGGCTTGGGGCCTATGGGAGAGATCTGGCCCATGGACCCACCCCCAAGCTCTCCCAGCCCCACATGCTATATGCAATGCATGCAGCAACTCTTCTGGCCAGTGTGGGACTGATGCAGCATGCGTGGGTCTCTTCTGAGACAAAGGGGCAGTAAAGAGGGGCCAGATGGAAAGCTTTGACACCCCTGATTTAGGTCAACACATGTCATTTGTAAGATACACCTCACGCTGACCCTTCCAGTTGAAGTCCAGCACATTCCTGGCTGCCTTCTGTGAGGGCATTAGGTACAACTATCAATAGTGCTTTGGCCTGCAATCTGGTACTGCACAAGAGCATGCAGACTTGTTGTAGACAATTGCTGGTAACCACCCTCCCACTACAATCTGCAGGACCCTAAGTAAGCACTAAGAAAAACAGGGTAAGACACAACACCTAGATTCCTCCTAGCCTGCACATAGCTTTGGTTGTTACCTGACAGGTGCTCTCAATAGAAAACAGGTTTTGAGCTTATATTGCCTTCCAGTTGTGAAAAATGTTTCCTCTTCCTACTGCCATCACTTCTGTTTTGCTCACTTATTAGTATAATAAGTGTTGATTAAATAAGTGAGCACTTATTATAAAGAAGCAATTTTTAACATGGGTACCAACTACAGATCTGCACAATGATTTAAATGAATGCCTGTTCCAGTATAACCATATGAAAATATACCCAAACGATACAAACATGCTTCAAGCCTGAGAAAATGAATATAGTGGATTAGCATTAACAACTTAGATTGTTCATCTGAGTCTGTGGAAAAAAGCATTAATCAAGTACTATTAAACACTGGAATTAAAGCTCTTTTTTCCCCCTCCCTGGTGCATATTTGTGTTTTGAACATTGAGCATTCAAGGATGATCAAGATGGTATTTACATGACTTTGATCTACCCTTGAAATTCTTCAGTGCTCAGGATGGTAGTATTGTATCTTACATCCATATGAATAATACCCAAAGAATTCACCATGATTAATGTTTTTACAATCAATACTAAATGAAGTACAAGTAATTTGCCACTTGTTGTAAAGTGTTGTTATATTATCTTTCAGTAATATCATGATCGTATAAACACCATTACTGTCTACATCATCTGTATAAGTGGAACAATAAAATCCAAAGGGCAAGTATGAACAAAACAGACAACATACCAAATTAGCGCTCTAAATTCTCTCCTCTTCTTTCATACACTTAATCCAAAAAAGAGAACGTGGTCAGCCTAGCAAACTCAAAGGCCAGGGGGGAGGGGGAATATTCATAACGTGTCTCTGGGGTTTAAAGGAATACAAATACCTATGGGGTGGGGGGGGAGAGGGGAGAAGAGCAAAATACATGTTCCTAATTCCACCAAAGTCTTTAAATGCAGATTAAGCAGCCCAAGATGAGCAGTTGCAGGGCAAGATGATCCCACTGACTTGTCAATGTGTCCCTAACCATAACCAACCCTTTCTCCAAAGATGGAAAAGGCCCATTAGCCTTCATGACCAAATAGATCTTCACCCCCTTGCCAAGACCAGGAATTCCTGTTAGTGCCCAAGGTGTTTTTTGTACTGAAGTCTCACTTTTAAGAACTAGATTGGACACTACCCATGGGCTTTACATAGGCTCCTGGACAACCTTCTTGGGCCTACTGGACATGTCTGATTGTAAATGAATGTCAAAAAAAAGGAAGCGACTGGTAGTTAATTATTCATTCTTATCCTTCAAGTCACTCACTCCACCCCCATAGGTTTCTTTTTCACACCCTCCCTGCCATCTTTGGGGCACAGGGGGAGGGAGAGTGTTAAAAGGCACTGAAGACAGTTTGGCACCCAAGTTGCATTGGATTACTGGGACTTGGGCATCAAACTCCCTTTGTCTGCTTTTTAAAATCCCTACCAATACCTAGCAATCTCACTGCTATGTCACCCCAATGGTTGGCATTTTAAAGTATCTCATAATAAATAGTAATCAAAGGCAAGACCCCCAGTACATTTGGAGTTGTACTAATAAGCAAGAACTTTGCCTTCAGGATCAGAGATATGAAGAACTGAGATTTAGGTATGAGAGCAATAAACTTCAGAGGAAGGACAATAAATCTCCCATCTAGTTTAGCAGTCTCTGAATATCAACCACAAAGCTAGGTCAGGGCTGGCAAGTGACCAAAAGGAAGGGAAGGGGCAAGAATTGAGTAAATGAGGTATTACAGCTAAAGATGATGGTTAGCTTATAATAGGTATGGACCATGATTTTTTGAAACAGGAGTTTAAAGAGACTCCCAAATCTGTATTCAGGGATATGACCCAATTTTTCAAAAGTGGTTAGCACCCAGCAGATCCCACCAATGTCAGCTGAAGCCAGTGGATGTTCAGTTGCTTTGCTAATGAGACCTCTTTATTCAGGAATATTTATAGAGACTTAATGATGTAATAGTAATTGGATTTGAGCAGGCCTATCCTCACTTGTCTGACAAAGAGGGTGAAAGTTCATAAAATGTTGCCATCGCCTACGCTAATGAATGGAGATAGAAAAAAGGGACAAGAGAGTCCATCTGGTTGTCCAAACAAAGACAACTTGGATACCACTGAAAGACTGTTAAGGAAATGGCTGGTAAACAAGAAAAGGAAAAAAAAATGGAAGTGAATGGAGCAAGAGTTTTGCCTCAGAAAACAGGTCTCATGAATAGATTAATCCAGTGTCTTCTGCCATGATTTCATGATGCCATGGAGAAACCAGAAGAACCCACCATCACAAGACCCTGAACAGCTTGATGTTGGTACCCATTTGCTCTGAAGGCCATGTGCTTTACCATGGCTCTCCCTCCGTGAGGTTCCCAGACAGAGTCAACCGAGACGGACACTGCAGTCCACTCTTTGCTGATCTTTTCTGCCATTATGGCTGCTTGTCCCATTTTGTCTTCAAACGTTTTACAGCTAAAACAGCAACTCTGCTGACTTTGCCTTTCTGAAAAGAGCCCATTGATCACATCTAACGAATAGAGGTTAGATATTTTTTTCCCCCTCACAAAGTGTCCCAAAAGCCAAAGCGAAAGGTAGCAAGTGACAGTGTTCAAATGCAAGCCTTAATGTTTTATCCATCAAATGCTTTAAGTGTCTTTAGTTTATTTGATGATCCTTTACAACTCTTTTTTTAAACACTCGTTACAGCCATAACACAGAGTCCTGGACAATAGTTTTCAAAGAGGTGGCTTCACATTTAAAAAACCAAAATGAGCAGGAGACATTTTCAGAAGTGCTCAGTCCCCTGCACTGTTTCAATTGCCCTTAAAAGGGGGTGGATCCTTTTTGAAAACTATGGCTGCATGTGTAACATCAGGCACTGATTTTGTAAGCCCATAGCACCAGTGGCTTGCTAGAAGCAGCTGTGATCCTTTGCCTCAGTTCTAGTGATCAGTCTGACCAAACTGATGAACTCTGAAGAATCATAGCAGGAAACCCAGTGACAGAAGAGATGAATAATTCAAGTGAAAGCTAATACACACATATTTTAGACTTTCAGGCAGAAAGGAAAGGTCATAGTCTAAAGATATTTCTGTGATATTAATATGAGATTTTAACATCCTGAATGCACTTCAAAAACGTCAGCACCACTAACTCTATTATATATAGACCAACAGACAACATTTTACCTAACTGTTGCTGCTAAAAAAGAAGCTAAAGTAAGAAAACGGCTATTCACAATCATTTTTAGAAAAGATAATGCACTGCAAACACAATATACTCACTTTGTGCATTGGATACACAGTGTTGCAGAGCTGAGCAATTGAGGGGGCATCGTCTGGATTTAGGATGTTCAAAAGTTCCTCAGCAGAATACAAGTCCCACTGATATCTATTACCTCACATCCACACATCATGAGGCTTCCTGTACAAAGCTCTGCAGTTGCTTGTACCAGTCCATGTGAGACACAGGATGCAGGACTTGGATGGACCAGGGGGTCTGGTCCAATCTAGAAATTTGTATGTAGTGTGCAGTCACATAAAGAGGTAGCTTCCAGGCCTGTGGAGAGAACCCAGATGTTAGCTGAAGGCAGTGGCAGACTGATAGGGGGTGGGGATGCAGGACGGGCCATGGCTCCTGGGCACCTGCCGGGGGAAGAGGTGGCAGCCAGACCTTTCAGAGAGCTCTTGTCATTCAATGTAGCTTTAAGTATTGCTACAAGAAGGACCTGTGGTGGGGTGGAGGGGGATGTAAATGCAAGCATTGGCCCCTAGGCGCAGGAGACGCATAGCACATCACTGGCTGAAGCACTGAGGCGGGAAGGATAGGTTAGGCTTGGCTCCTACTGCTAGAGGAGGCTTCACAAAGCCTAGGACAGGTGGTGAGGGCCTGCATCCTGTATCTCACATTGGGTAAGGGTTGACAACAGGTTTACAAGTTTAGAGTATGGATTTGTGTAGAATCGTTTAGATAGGGGAGATCATACTGGGGATTGGACTAGGTGACCTCTGGAGGTCCCTTCCAGTCCTAATTTTCTTTATAAATGATATATGTCACACAGCTTTGGGGGATTAGTATAGAGTTTATCCGAGTGGCTTCACCCTCCTGCCTTTCCTACTATGTAGAAAACCCCATTTTTTATTTTTTAATACACATATATATTTATATGATAGATATGCATTCCCTTCCCTTCCCCAATTATTTCTGGCTTTTCTTCCTCTCTCTCTCTATTCCCTATGGACAAGCATAAGCAAGCTCAGACTTAGGATAAGGTTTAACATTTTTATTTTGGCAGCAAGGTTTTGGTTTTGGATATCCACTGTGTTATATTGTATTAATTTTAGGTCTGTATTGATTCTTACTGTTCTATATTGTATTATTATCACTTTCATATTGATTTTTATTGTTTCATATGGATATTGTATGGTTTAGGCCTGTGTTTATAAGTGAACCAAAGTCATTTCAAGTTTCCATTTTATATGTTAGTCCTCCATCTTGTGTCCTCTGCGTAAGCATCCCATGTTGCAACTGTACGAGTCACATACCCGTCCCTTGTAATTTGGTTCCCAGATGAATAAGAATGATTGAAATACAATGGTATCAGGCCTCTACTGAATGCCTGACGACGGAGTCATCACCTCGCACTGATTCACCCAGGAACCATGGACCTCACCCAGGAACAGAGACAAGAACCCAACATTTGAAAGACAAAAGACACTGCAGAAGCAGCAACTCTGCCACTGTACCCCGCCATTACAGACACCCAAAACTGCACATCCCTGTATGGAGCACCCACGCTCAGTACGTCGGGGCTGACCCTTGCCTGGGCATGCCTCCTGTCGCTCGGGTCGCACACATTCTGCCCCTATAAGAAGGGGCAGTGAAGACAGACCCAGTGGGATGCCCTCTCCATCCGGACCAGCACCATGCCACACCACCTATCCTGCCCATGCTGGCAACCCTACTCTAGACAACGCCTACTGGACAAAGACCCCTTTCCAGCCTGGATAGGTAGCTGTCACCCCCCACCCCCTCGTCAACCAAGGACTTGGACTCTGCTTCTCTTCCCTACCTGGACTGCAGCCCTTCCACTGAGTCTCTTTTTTCTGCTGCCATTACGTGTTCATGTGCGAACATATAACTTCATGGGGCTGTGTAGTTTGTTATCTGTGTAATAAAACTGTTATTTGGACCCTTAAGTTGGGTTTTGCTTTACTGTGGTTTGGCCTTGCTCCAATCTCTGTTCCTCACCCCTTCTGTCTCATTTCTCCTTCTCCTGCTTTTGGCTCACTGCTGCCTTTCAGTCTCTCCTGCTGATTTTCCTGTGATTTTCTGCTGTCTGTCTCTTTGTTTTCAAGCTTCCCCTACACCTTCCGTTATCATCCCCCTACCCCTTCCACAACTTCCCAGCTCCTTGTGGCTGTCCTGCAGTTTTCTTCAGCTCCCAGAACCTACTGCCACTCCCTGCAGCTTCCCTGGCTGCCCCAGAGCCATCCTCTGGCTCCCCACACCCAAAGGCCCTCTTTAACACCACACTTTCCCTTAGTCCCATTTTTCCCTCTGCACACCTACCTTTTCAGCTCCCCCATAGCTCTGGCTCCAGTTCTGGCCTCTGTGCTAGCATTGCTCCCCTGTTCTACAGGCTTTGGCTTTGGGCATTGCTTTTTAATCAATTAAGATTAATTAACCTAAAGTTACCCCCAACCTCTTTTCTTCAGCCCAGGCCCTTGCAGTCTATGCATTCTAATGCCGGTCCCAGTGACTTCAATTTCCAGCAACTTTTACTCCTTACACTTCTACTTTCTTACCTTAACCTTTCCCCAGGTACCCCAAGCACACACATACACACTGTACCATCCAAGTTGGGAACTTACATGTGTGCATGCACATGTGATATATGAATTAGTGATCTGCGTCTAACTTTTGGGGTTTATAGTGTATGTGCTTGAATTGGTGATAGGTATGCATGTGCCTAGGCTGGTTTGTGTGTGTGTGTGTGTGTGTG
>JAGPOW010000229.1:28715332-28728986 GCA_030014935.1 Caiman crocodilus
AACCTGAACCTGCTCTCCAGTAACTTGTGACCATTGGTCCTAGTTACCCCTGGTGGTGCCCGGGAAAAAAGAGCCTGCCCTATTTCCGGCTGATCTCCCAGCAGCAGTTCATAGGCAGCCACCAGGTCCCCCCTCAGCCTCCGTTTACTGAGGCTGAACAAGTTCAGGTCCCTCAGGCGCTCCTCGTAAGGCCTATCCTGCTGCCCGCATATCAACCTAGTGGCCCTCCTCTGCACCCTCTCAAGGCCGTCCATATCCCTCCTGAAGTGCGGCACCCAGAACTGGACACAGTACTCCATCTGCGGCCTGAGCAACGCCACATAAAGGGAGAGAATCACCACCTTGGAGAGATGTAGCAGGACCAGCCCCCAAGGGTAGTTGTGGTATCCCCTGGTAGCCACCCTGATCCTGCTTATACTCCTTAGTATACCCACTTACTCTATCTCCTGCTACACTTTGGTGGGATTCCCAGTAGTGTGGGAGCCCCCAGGAAATACCAGACCAGTTACAACCCCAGTGAAAGCCGGGTTGAAGCATCCTAACCCCTAGCCCCCACAATACTGTGGGTTCATGGGGGCCAGACATGGCTACAGCCACGTGAGCCCAAGGAGGGTGCAAGACCCAGATGGGGCCAGGTATGGCTACAGCCACCTTCCAGTCCTCCAGCACCTGTCCAGAGCTCCAAGAGCACTCGTATAACTGAGCCGAGGGCCCAGCAATCACCCCCGCCAGCTCCGTCAACACCCTTGGGTGCAGGTCATCCTGACCCACCAACTTAAAGACATCCAGCCCTTCCAGAAGCCCTTCCACCAGGTCAATCCTCACCCCTGGCCTACCAGTGATTTCTGAGGGGGAATACAGGCTTCCAACGGGAGGGATGTCCCGGTCCCCCCTCAGAAAGACTGAGGCAAAGAACCCATTGAAGATCTCAGCCTTACCATGGGCTGCACCAGGTTGCCCAAAGAGTCCCTCAGGGGCCCGATGTAGCCCAGGGCTCTCTTTTTGCTCCCTACATATTTGAAAAAGGACTTCCTGTTGTCCTTGATCCTAGTCGCCAGGCGAAGCTCTACTCCCGCCTTGGCCTTCCTGATAGCCCTCCTGCACTCCTGAGCACAAGAGGAGTACTCCTTCTTGGAGACAGCTCCTCTCTTCCATAGGTTGTATGCCTCCCGCTTAGCCCTCAGGGACCCCCAAATATCCTTATTAAGCCATGGGGGCTTCCAGGCACTTTTGCCCATCTTGCATCAGGCAGGAACAGTCGCCCCTTGGGCTCGGAGGATCGTCTCCTTGAGGAACATCCATTCTCCATGGACGCCCATGTCCTCAACCCTACAGGCCCTCAGCGCCTTCTCAACCGGCCTCCTGAGCTCTCTAAAATTGGCCCTTTTGAAATCTGGGACCCTAGTCATAGTGTGGGCTCAGGCAATGATCGCTATCTCCCAGGGAGTCGTGAACATGGAGACCTCTAACCAGATCGTCCCCCAAGGCCAGGACCAGATCCAGCAGCACATCACCCCTGGTGGGGCCATGTACCTCCTGGACCAAGTGGAGGTCCTGCAGCTCCGCCAGGAACCTCCGGGACCTCTCAGACATGGCTGACTGCTCCTCCCAGCAGATGTCCGGGTATTTGAAATCACCCATGACAATAGCATCCCTTGTCCTAGCCACCTCCTTGAGCTGACCAGCAATTTGGAGGTCCAGCACCAGGGAGGGAAGCCCGATGGCCCCAGTGAGGGTGTGGCCCTGGTGATGGGGTGGAGATGTGGAACCCCAGTAAGGGGGTGGCCCCAGGGAGGGGGGCAGAGATAAGAACCCCCAGGGAGGGGGAAACCAGAGGGCTGGGAGCCCAGTATGTGTGTGTGAGTGTATAGAGTTGCCCCAGGAGGGGCCAGGGCAAGCTTGGATCTGGTCAGGTAATTGGCTGGCTACTACCCCAGTGAGGGTCATGGGAGAGGCCCAAAAGATGGTACGTCTGCCACTCAAGGTATTAGCTAGATAAAGCCTATGGCTAAAGGGGCCCGCCCCGAGAGGGAGCAAGGCACCCTCACCCCCTGACATCAGGAGTAAGATCCTAGCAGGGTTTTACTCTGATCTCAGCCTTAGTGCAGGGCTGAGGTCAGGGTAAAACCCCAGGTTTCCCACCCTTCCAGGCAACCCACCTGTGGTCTCCTCCCTTTCTGCAGCCACAGTCCCGTCCACAGCAATCAAACAGCCATCCAGCCTCAATTCCTGATAGTGTCTGCTGTCCCCAGGCTCCTATGCTGCCCATCTGGCCTTTCCACAACTGTAGCCTTCTTGAGCCTCCTCATGGTTCCCACAGCCTGGCCCAGACTACCTGCTCTAGCTCTGGGGCTTGGCTGATATCTCTCTGGGTGCTACCCTGTCCGGTCACATGTTCCTGATAAGTCACAGCTGTAGTCCATCCACTCAAGGAGCAGATGGCCCACAATGGTATTGAGCTCAGCTGAGCTGCAGCCCCTCCTTCCTGCCTAGAGCTTTCAAGATGTTACAGGACAGGCCTATAACCTTTCTGCCTCCTTACCCCCAAAACCAGCTGGTCCTTGATCAGCTGTCTCCAGCAGAACAGGACTATGAACCAATGTTTTCCTCTCTTAAAGGAACAGGGGGCTTGGCCCTCTGTTATACTAAGTACATGGAGGCATAGCAGCACAGCTCCATGCCTAACGCATTTGTGCATGTGGGGGCCGAGAACCACTGGTGGAATGGAGCTGCCTTTAGAGCAGAACTAGTTGAATAAGAGACCACAGTTTTTGCAACAAAATAACTTTACTTACAAGCTGTAGTAAACACACTCTCATTGATGCATACAGTGTCGGCACAATTCGTAGACAGGAAGCAGGCACAAGGTTGCTCACACTCACGCGGGGATGGGATACATCATGGAAAACTGCAACAGGGAGTCGGTGGTGGGTGATCAGGCCTCCTCTGTGGCTCTGCAACATACGTGGGGATCTCTCCTCATGTACATTTAAGCACTCCTCCCATTTGGGTGGGCATCACCCAAGCCTTTTATGCGGCCAGTGAGCCATTTGCCAACCGACGCGTGTGCATAATTTACGGTGAGCCAATAGTGAGCATGCACTCGATTGTGCAGCTGCAAGGTTTTGGACGGCTCTGATCTTGCACCAAGATTTTTTCCTGCGTTACAAGTGAAATCCCTGCACCCGTGCTTGCAATGTGCTTAACACAGCTGTGCCGAGGCATCTCTTTAACTGTTCTGCTCCAACACGCCCCCTTGCTGAAGGCACAGTTGTGTCCAGAGCACATTCGAATCAGTTAAATCACACTCATACCATCTAACAGGGTCACATTGTAAATGAGCATAAACAAGAGCGGACAACGAAGCAAGTTCGTTCTCCAAGGATCTGATTAAACAACAGCCTAATATAACACAACTACACATCAATAGGGTTGTGATAAATAGTTCAATCACTAAGACTTCAGTGGGCGCCATCGCGTCCCAGTCTCCCGAGGTACTCCCTCTCTCAAAATATTCTCTCCGGTCTGGTCTGCACACACTTCTTAGCGGACCTGCAGGGATAATCCGCTCTTCTCAAAAATCTTTCTTTCTCCCCAGTCTGGTCTACACACGTTTCGGCAGACCTGTAGAGAAAGAAACTCTCAGAAAAATTAATTAGCTTGTTTTACTAAACTTATTAATCATTACCACAAGATGATTTGTCATCTGGTTCATCTTGGCATTGGAACCCCATCTAGTATCATTGACCCTCATGGCCTAGAACTCCCGACTGCTGCTTGGTGAGCCTGGAGTACCGCATCAGGAATCTAAACATTTCACGTTCCTCCGGTGTTCTCTGCATCGGTTGGAATCATCGCAGGGTCGACTCATGTGCTCAATGTTGCTTTGAGTCACTGAACTCTCTCTGACCTGGTTTCACAAGAGCTTGCAGTCGTGGAAGTTTCCTCAAGAAATCACTTGCAGGCTGTCTGGCTAATGGGTTCAACAAAATTTGGAGCATAACAGCAGCTCTTCCTCTGTACACCTCGACACAAGCATCGATACTTGTCAGCGTGATTGGAACAGCTCCAGGATCTTGCAGGTGATGGTGAGGCCACAATTCCTGCTGCTGGGATGGTGACAGTCCCAGTGCATGTCGTCTTGGATTCCACGTACAATATGAAATCCTGATCATCACTTGCAAGATCTGTTCCACACTGACTCTCGATTGTCCTCCTTCATGCCATGCATAGGCTTTCCAGCTGGCTTGACCTGCAACAGGTGCTGAAAGCAAGATCAGCCAATAAACATTATACTTCACCATGCTGATGTCAGCAGCATGTCCTCCACTCCATGAGGCTCGTCGGACTAAAGAGCTTGCCTTGTTTTGGTCCACCAGGTCGGATATGAACTCCATAACCACTCATCTGATCCACATAGCTAAAGTCTCCACTGACCTTATCTTAGACCTTTTACACAAGGCCTGTATCTCAGTCCAAGTCCTGGTGTGATAGGTGCTGGCAGTAGCACAGGTCGCACTCGTAACTTGACTCTCCATTGCCACAGGGTGCGTGGCTCCTTGAGCTGTTGTTGCATCTGAAAAAAGACTCAGTTGCAGGATTCTCTCCTTTGCCTCCTGGTTATGGCCCAAAGGTGGGCATGTGGGGATTTCCTGGGGTGGAGTCGCTACTTCCGCCCCGTCGTTAGCTCCGCCCTCCTCTTGCGTCCTTCCGTGGTAGTATTTTTGGGGAGGAGTCGCTACTTCCGCCCTGCCACAGGTAACTCTGCCCTCCTTCTCTACCCTTCCGTGGCAGCACCCTTCCGTTTTGCCGCCATCTTGTGATGACGGGGGACTTTGGCTTTCCTCCGTAGCTGCAACCCTTTTGACTGCATGTACGGCACACAATCGGGCTTCCAACTCAGTCTTTTCCCGTATCAAGGTCATGACCGTGTGAAACATTACCTGCAGCATTCTCTCCTTTCCTTATGCCATGCCAGTCACTTCAGCCATGAAGCAGCTCTCCTCCGCTTCTGCGCAGAGCTCTGAAAGCTCCGGCTATCCCAATTCTGGTAACAGCGTATCTGAATTAATTAATGCTGATCCTCTACTCTCCCACACACAGCGCACACAGCGAAAAAACTCCTGACTGAGAGCTATATCTTCCCCCCTCGGCTTCTGTCCAGCTGAGGACTCGCTACCCCCTTGCTCCCGGGGTTTAAACAAAACCCACTCACTCCCCATTACTCATCTGAAGGCTTTTGGGTGGAGGCTCACTTCCCACTCTTTTACAGGCTCCCCTTCTCCCTCGAGCGAAAGGCAACCGCTCACAACTCTTCCACCTGTTCAACCCGCTTGATGGTAAGTGATGTGTGCTCCCAACTCCGCGGCGTCTAGCACGTGGCATTTTCCACCGCGCCGGGGCAACCCTTAACTAATTCCAGCTCCATTGCATCTTCCCGGCATACTGATTCTGTTCGTGATGCCATGTGGGGGCCGAGAACCGACAGCGGAATGGGGCCGCCTTTAGAGCAGAACTAGTTGAATAAGAGGCCGCAGTAGGTTGCAACAAAAAAAAAATTATTTACAAGCTATAGTAAAAAGACTCTCGTTAATGCATACAGTGTAGGCACAATTCGTAGACAGGAAACAGGCACACGGTTGCTCACACTCATGTGGGGACAGCATACTTTGTGGAAAACTGTGACAGGGAGTTGATGGTGGGTGATCAGGCCTCCTCCGTGGCTCTGCAACACACGTGGGGATCTCTCTTCATGCACAAACAAGCACTTCTCCCATTTAGGCAGGCATCACCCAAGCCTTTTATGTGACCAGTGAGCCAATTGCCGACCGATACATGTGCATAATTTACGGTGAGCCAATCGTGAGCATGCACTTGATGGTGCAGCTGCAAGGTTTTGGTGGGCTCTGATCTTGCACCGAGACTTTTTCCTGAGTTACAGGGGAAATCCCTGCACCTGTGCTTGCAATGTGCTTAACACAGCTGTGCCGAGGCATCTCTTTACCTGTTCTGCTCTGACAGTGCAGCTCTCAGCATAGCACCAACTTATGTCGTGCTGATTGTGGTTGTGTGACCAGCTGCTGCTTTGGTAAAAACTGCTCTTGTGCCCTGCCCCTCCCCCAAAAGGTGATACCCAGGACTGCTGCCCCAGTAGTACCTTCCCCTCCCCCACAGTTGCACTATTGCAAGTACCTGCTTACAATTTGATAAACAGGGGTGGTCTTTAGCACAATTCCTAAGCAGAAATGTAGCAAGAAACCTTAACTGTTCTGCAACCTAACTATAAGCTAGGTGACCAACCTTAAATTTCTTGGAGCAGCTTAGAGTCAAGGATGAGGGTCTAAGTTGATACAGTTTGTATCATCTTGTAGACTATTTAATTTAAATTATATCCTGTCCTCCTTTAAACTGTGACTCAACAGCTTACATTTTGTTCCACATCACCTCTGAATTACTGAGTTCAAGCAACCTTAGGCATAATGTACAAACTAAGAAAGTCAGGTATCAGAAAAATAAAGCAATTAGAATTGTTCTAATACTAAGGAAGATGTTCTGCAAAGGCTTCAAACATTGTGACTTGTGTTTATCATGATGGGAGGTGGAATCTAATTTTCACTTTTTAAAGTAGCAACATTAATTATTTTCTTCAAAAAAGCTATTGGAAGAAAGCTTTGGCATTTGTTGGTGGAAGATATTACTTTTTTCTCTTTTAGGACCCACTTAGAGTTAATTGTGTGAGTCATTATAGTAGTATGTTTTCTCAAACGTACTTGGATAGTCAGGGAGATAGTTAAGAACGATATTTAACATCATTGGTATATCTTAGTATCAGATCAAATGAACGGGATAGATCACATTTTAAAGTACATTTATGTTGTGGTCTAGAATATTTCACCACACATAGAGATACCAGAACTGTCTGTATTAACATTCAGCAAGGACACAGCACCATGTGCTGGTTGCTCAAATACCCACAATCTCTGTAAGCTTACAGCCTATGCTGCCTCACTTTCAGTATTATTACCCAAGCTAACTAGACTGAAGTTAGCACAGGTATATCATCAGACTGGGCACGTCTACATGAGACACTTTGCTGTGCATTAGACTAATCTAGTAAAGCATCACTGTCTACACATGCTTGCTGAGCATTAGATTAGTCTAATGCACAGTTTGCTAGTACTGACAGAGATGTACTAGAAAATGGTGCATTAGTTTAATGTGCCATAGCATACATGTAGATTCTGACTGGGAGCAATTTCCTCCCAGTCAGTCCAGGCATCAGGGAGCCACAGTTGCTGCCTGATTAACCCCAAGCTCTGGGGAGCAGGTGGAGCTGTCCCAGAGCACAGGACAAGCTCCATCTGACTGGGAGTTGGGATCATAGCCTGGCTTGGCAGCACTGGCTTGGGGTGATGCCCTGTTCTCAAATGGCAGCAATGCCCTGATCTCTGTCCTTGCTTTGTTTGCAGGAGCTGGGGGAGGCTGGGATGAACCTGCTGGATCAGTTTGTCATCAAGAAATGTAAGGAGGCATCCACCAGCCTCAAACCCTGATCCAGCCTCTGGGTCGGGGTCTCAGCAAGTACTATCATCTACATATCGGGGGTCACTCTGCCTCCCAAGCCACTGGGATCCCCCAGCCCATGGCCTCGCTCCTACCCACTTCCAAGGGGAGGTGGGACCTGAGTAGTGCTGGGACTGGGGCGAGATGTGAGTCCCTCCTGTCTCAGTGCTGCTCAGCTCCCACCTTCCCCCAACACTGGGTGTCTGTGCAAAACAGTTAAAGAGATGCCTCGGCACAGCTGTGTTGAGCACATTGTGAGCACGGATGCAGGGATTTCCCCCTGTAGCGCAGGAAAAGTTTTGGTGCACGGTCAGAGCCCGCCAAAACCTTGCAGCTGCACCAGCAAGTGCATGCTTGCAATTGGCTCATGTTAAATTATGCATACGTGTCGGTCAGCAATTGGCTTGCTGACTGAATGAGAGCCCGCCCAAACTGGCATGAGTGATGTCCGCCCAAACCGGAGGAGAGCTTGGACACACATAAGGAGAGATCCCGCGTGCATTTCCAAGCCATGAAGGAGGCCTGATCAACCGACAACGACTCCCCACCGGATTCATCCGATGCCCCATACCCTGCATGAGTGTGAGCTTCTGTGTGCCTGAGTTCCTGTTTAAGTTAGTAACTTCAAGGAACGTGCCTACAGCCTAAGGACTGTAAGTAAAGGTTTTTTTGCTTCCAACAACCGGCGTGTCTAGCGCCTCAATTCCACTCCATCAGCGGCCCCATTCCACCAGCGTTTCTCGGCCCCCACACTGGGCAGGAGCTGAGCAGTGCTGGGACCAGGAGAAAACTGGGAGGAGACTTAAGTGCAGGAAGGAGGAAACCCAACAGAATATAACATTTATTAAAAGGGATGATGTGCTATTTATATACCAAACCTTTAAAACTCAGCTTGCCATAAGTTCCTGTACCTCTGGAAAGTCCAAAATCTCCTAAGGAGATAAACCCTAACTTGTGCCCAAGTTGTTCCTAAATCATTACCTTTTACTTGTTTGTCTCATCTTTTGCTTATCTAAAGCAACTTTCTTCCAGGCCTTCCCCAGCACAGCTTCTCCTTAGAAGCAGCTGGTTTAGACACATACGGGGCCTAGATCTCCCATCCCCAACAGCCTCTGGGCGGATTGATGGTTAATTGAAGACAGCTGCTAAGGTTTTCCCTTTGTGATGGTTCACACCATCACGTGCCATATGGGAGAATTTATCTATGCAGAGTTTTGTTAAGTGAGTTGCTATTTGTCTGCTAAAAATACCCAGGAGATCTTTCATGGCAACAAATGGAAAGGAACCTGATTTTAAGTCACATTAAAGGGCAGACAGCGCTTCCAGCAACACAGGAAGTCTTAAAACTGCATTAAAGTCCTTGTTTAATACTGACTTACTGCTTTACTATCCTTGAAAGTTAATTCAGATCAGGGCAGGTATGTATGTAAAGACCAGTGGCTGTTTCTGAATTTCTCCGGGCACACAATTTTATTCAAAATAAAGAAGCCTTATTCTTTTTTTTTAATTTTAATCCATTTTCAAAGTAAATTCAGCTAACCCTGAATAAAACCGTCCTATAAATTTAAATGTCCACACGCACAGTTATTCTGGAATTATTCCATGTACAGACAAACACTTACAAAGAAAGTGGCAGTTTGTGCTGGCATGTATCTTTTCCTTAGAGCAGTAGATTTCAAATGTTTTTCAGTCCCATATCCCTTTTAAGTTTGTTATACCGCCATATACTCTGATGCTATTCAAAATAGAAAAATTACACTTTATGTCACTACGACCACATTCTAGGCACGCTGGGAATGCAAAGGACATTCCAGAGCCTTTCTTCTTTTTTTCTTATTCTTCCTTTTTCTCCATTTATATTTTCCCTTCTGTTTTCCCCTTCCACCTACACGTCCCGTACAAGCCTGCCGTCCCAATTTGAGAAGCACATTATTAGAGGGGTCCTCGGTAAACACTGAGCACGCTTGAATGTGATTACCCAGAAAGAAGTAATAGCATTCCACAACCCAGATGGTTGCCAGTGCTGCCAGACCATATTTGGCTAAAGTGTCTATGTGTACTATATTCCCCCCGTTTCGTACCTAAAATCTGGAATCTGCTACTCTTCATACACTACTGCAGTTTGCTCTTGGAAGGCTTCCTGTTCAAGACATTTTTCCCCTCTTCTCCCTATCGTTTCTTCTACTCAGTGGGCACATCTACATGAGATACCATGTTGCCATAGCAACAAGCTATAGCGATGTAGCTTATTGCTGCAGCAATGTAGCGTCAGCAGGCACTAACCGTGACACTGCCACTACTGCATGGTAGCAATGAACCACTGCACAGTAGGGTCAGAAATGACCCATGTGTCTCCAGAACGATGTAGTCCCAGCAGTTACTGTGCAGTTGCTTTAGCAGGCACAAAATACGTACTAACTGACTGTGCAGTGGGGTACACATGTAGATGCACCCAGTGTGACTTATCTCCTGGTATTTCTTTTCACATTCCTTCCTTCAATAGCAGCTCCAACTCCCTTCCCTCTGTCAGCATCCCATGGTTATTGCTCCCTAAGTCAATAAGAATGCAATAATAGAGTAGGACTCAACATAAGGAATCTATGCACAGACACAGGTGAGGATTTTGTGCTGTAATTCACATTTTGAGTTTCTCTGCACTTTGATTGCATTCATCTTTGATCCCCATTTGTCTGGACAGTTTCTAACAGAATACACCAAGAAAGTGCTGCGTTTGACTATTTCATCTCAACTTGCATTCACTTACATTTTTTGTGGTCCTTTCAGCTCATTTTTGCCCCAGCTGACTTACAGCATTGGAAAATGAGTTGAAATAGGCTGGGCCACTTAAACTGGAGAAGCAGCTTTCTCCTATAAAAAGAAACTATGTAGAATTCTAGAGTTTATACAATGCAACGGCATTGTGGGAACAGTTCATAGTAAAAAGGAAAAAAAAGATGAGATGAGCTAGAAAGCTTGTTTTCTAAATGAAACACATTTCAAGAGATAGGAAATGCTAATATATGCAATGGACACCACAGATGTACAGCCCATAAAAATAAGTAACAAGGATTTACTATGTGTACTAGAGACATGTTAAACCCAAGGGATACTGTTAGAGAAAGATATATCTTTGGGGTTGATATATAACATGCAAGGGGTATGACTTCAAGTGCATAAAAGGTTTTTTCCTGTGGTACATTGTCTGGAAACCTTTGGAAAAAAGAGGTACATTATTCAAACCAACCCAGGAGAACTATGTTTTAAGGATATGTATTTTCATGATATCTTCTAAAAGCAATAAAGGAGCTGTCACTGAAGGTGATCTTCAGATCTGTTTAAAAGACAGTGCCTGGGGGGAGGGAGGTCTTGTCATGGTACGCAAGAGAGAGAGAAGAATCTATGAGAACCGGAATGCTACTATTATCATTCTTGCAGAAGAGAGGGGTGAAGAAAAACAGCTGAAGGATTCTGCATCTAGCAACCTGCTGTCTCTTCCCCGAAAGAATTGGTGTGTCTGTACAGCATGTGAGAATGCAACTGATTCTCCAAAATGCTGGATTTTAACCAAGGAAAGAAGGAAGAAACACTCCCAACAAGGATTAAAGACTTGAAAATCACAGTCAGGCTAACATATCTGGATTTCACTCCACCAAATACTGCATCTAACAAAGAAGCAGGATGAATTTCTACTCAATATTTGTACAGAATTCATTTTCACGTATTTATCATCCCCCACCCCAGCGAATGTCAGGACCAATGCCAGATTCTGATTTCAATTAAATAGTTTCTCTCTCGGATAACACCAATACTTTAAAGGGAATTATAGTGACAATGCAGGGATGAAAGTGAGAGAACAATCCAGCCTGCAGTTCTAATGACTTATTTTACAAAATACCACTTTGAGAACAAATTTTAATTCCCTTTAATATTTTGATACCTGGGGAGGCAAACATTGCTTTCAGGGGGTGGGCAAACGTTAGGAATGAGAAGAGGAAAGCAGTGAAGATTGCCAAGGAGTAAAAGATAAAACCAAACTAAAATACAAACAGAATGATAACCTGGAAAAAGGCAAACAATGGCTGTGGTGACTAACACAGAGAGATATATAAATCAAAGTACAGAGAAGTACAGAACTAAGCAAGGGGCTGTAGTCTAAGTAGACTCAAGGTGCTACAGGGGAGTTATAACAATGTCTGTAAAGAGTACAAAGGTATAGCTTAAAGAAATAAAAATACAGTAAGTAACAAGCTGAACAGTTTGAAGCAAAGAAGGGTGGGAAGGTCACTGTTTTATCTTTCACATATTGCCTTGAGTATACTTAAGACGACAGCTGGTAGACAGCAAAGAGTAGGTCTGTTTTGTTTTCTCCGCAACTGTCATACTTCCTGCAGCCACTCTATATTCAGGATACTAACCCATTCCTCTTTCTTTGCTGTTATTCCTCAGCATTTCCAGTGCTTTGGGTTCTGGGTGTGCCTTAATGTATTTCTTCTTCTTTTTGTTTACTTCTTTCTTTCTTTTTCTGACTTCTGATTTGAGTATTAATAATAGAGAGACTAATATGACTCTATCAGGGACTCTTTGTGCCACTTAGGTAGCGTTTAACTTGAACAGGCATAGGGGTTTCAACATCCAGGTCCCCTAATGTGGCAATGTTGGGAAAGGTAGTGATGGGGATTCCCATATCTCTGGGTGAACCCTATAATGGTCCTTTGGGTCCAGAGATAACTGAGGTAAATTCGAGCAACCTAAAGGATCGGCTCCAGTTCAGGATGTGGAGGAGAGAGTGTAACAAAAGTAGCTTAAAGCAACAGTTTTGCTGGTATCATGACATATGTGCAGTGGTCCATGGTAGCAACTAAGGAGCAGGACCAAGAGCTTTTGTATTGTTCTGTACTTTTTGCTGGTGAGACTGATGGAAACCACAGTGTTTCTAGTGAGAGGCATGTTGACATATTTCCCCGCTTCCCCCACCCCCATCCCTAGTACTTAGCAGCTCCGAGTGGCTGCAGCTCCCTACATCTCTTCAGCCTTTGCAAAAGAAGGCTGAGAGGTGATCTTGTGGCTGTCTATAGAGTCACCAGGGAAGGGCAGCAGGGAATAGGTGATGCTCTATTTACTAGGTCACCCCCTGGAGTAACTAGGAACAGCAGCCACAAGTTGACAGATTTAGGTTGGAAATTAGAAAGAACTTCTTCACAGTAAGGGTTGCCAGAATATGGAACGGGCTCCCAAGGGAGGTGGTGCTCTCCCTTACCCTGGGGGTCTTCAAGAGGACACTGGACAGGCACCTAGCTGGGGTCATCTGACTCCAGTGCTCTTTCCTGTTCCAGGCAGCGGGTCAAACTCAATGACTTACTGAGGTCTCTTTTTGACCCTTACATCTATGAATCTATGAAGAAGGGCAGATATACTCTCTCTTACCTAACATCCTTTGGCATTTTGAAACCATTGCCTAGTTTCTGCTGATCAAATTTTCAGTTCAGGATTAAATGCATTTTTTTAATTGAGCTTCTTCCAGCATCAGCATCTACCTAGATTCAGTGTTTCTATTATCTAACCTCGCAAGTGAGAATTACTCTTCCCTTTATGCCAACACCATTTCCATATGAGAAGTAAGAGGTGACAAAGATATTTTTCTTCACTCTTTGTACATGAGAAATTTTCCAGAGACTAGCCTAAGAGGAAATCAGCTTTCCTAAAGTCTAGCACTTTCACCCTACTAGTTACCTTACCCACTCGACATCTTATGATGCTACCATCTTAGTTGCTACCATGGACCACTGCTCATCTATTATTTGGTGATCACTGTCCCTCAGATGGCTACCGATCTGTAGGTCCTCTACAATATCACCCCCCGTTGCCAATACCAGGTCCAATAAGGCATTCCCCCAAGTGGGACCGTGTACCTCCTGCATCAGGTGGAGGTCCTATAGGATGGGAACATGCATGAAAGGTGGGACTTTTCTGTCTTTGTCTCCTAGCAGATGTCTGGGTAGTTTAGGTCCCCCATGACTACCGCCTCCTTAGTTTTTATGGTCTCTGAGAGCTGCCTCAGGAGCCCCGAATCTAGTTCTTCCCCTTGGTGTGG
>JAGPOW010000229.1:28729086-28741119 GCA_030014935.1 Caiman crocodilus
TTTAGGTCCCCCATGACTACCGCCTCCTTAGTTTTTATGGTCTCTGAGAGCTGCCTCAGGAGCCCCGAATCTAGTTCTTCCCCTTGGTGTGGGGGTCTGCAGCAGACCCCTACCACCAAATCCCTTTCTCCTTGCCCCCCATGTAACTTAACCCACAATCCTTCTACTTTCTTCTCCTGCGATTCCATCTTGATGAGAGTCAAAGTATATTGCTCATTGACATAGAGCGCAACCGCTCCCCCTTTCTTCCCCACCCTGTCCTTTCTGTACAGCCTATACCCCTCAATATGTACCGCCCAGTCATGGGAAGAATCCCACCAGGTTTCAGATAGCCCTACTATGTCATAGGTGTTTTCTGCAAGCAGGAGTGCTAGTTCATCCTGCTTGTTCCCCATGCTCCTAGCATTAGTATATAGGTACTTGAGCCCTGTGACTGGTGTCTTTTTTGCTACCTGCTCTGATTCCCAAAGAGCTCCTTAATGCTTACCTGTGCTGTATTGCTGTCTGACCCATGGATTGCAGGTTCCCGAAGTTCTTCTTCAGGCAGGGTTGTCCTTGTAGGTGCTACATGCTTTGGTGGTCCACCAATTCCCCCACCCTCATCTTCCCCCCCCACCTGACAAGTCTAGTTTAAAGCCCGCCGGAGGAGATCCGCCAACCTAGAAGAGAACGCACGCTTACCTTTGGGGGACAGGTGAAGCCCATCCCAACTGAGCATGTCCCTCGTCGTGATCTGTGGGTCATTGTCCAGGAAGCTGAAGCCTGCCTCGAGACACCATTGCCGAAGCTGCCAGTTGGTCTCTCTAATGCAGTTTTCATGCCGTCTTCCACGTCCGCTCACTGGTAGGACAGAAGAGAATACTAGTAGGACAGAAGAGCATACCAGATGGGAAAGTAAGCCAGGGGACAGAATACAAATAGGCCCAAAGAAAGGATGAAGATAAATGATGTGTCATGAAAGAAGAAGTTTAGGCATTAATAATATCAACCCTGTACTTTGCAGAGAAATACAGTGTTGAGACACGTGGGAATAATTTGGAGGTGCAGAACAATGGAGAAGGTGTGATGCTTGGAAAGCTCCAGTGAACCAACAATGGTAGAGACAGCAGGGGTTTTAACATGGATTCTTATAGCATGCTGTTGCAACTGTGAATGGTTCCTTGCTTTGCTATTTGTATGTAATAAAATCAGAAGAAATGGGATTCTTTCAGGTCTTTTAAAATGGAGTGAGGTCTTTATATGTGTATAACAAGTTGCATCAACTATGCTTAGATTGTAATTATCATTACTTATTTATATTCTTACCATATTTAGAGGCCAGTTCCAATCAATATCAGAGCCTCTGAAAAGAAGTAGCTTCTGGACCACTGCTGATGCCCAATGACATGTGTCTTCTACCCAAAATGGTCCAATAAAAGATACTGTCTCATATGCGTGGGTCATCCTGGCTACAACAGCAATGTGCAGACATATGAACCATATGAACATATGGTTTAACTAAATTTACTTGGAGGAGAAGTGGTGAATTTATCAACATTCATGCTCTAAAACTGTTGAGTTAGATGTAATATTCAGTTTCTGGCCTGAAGTGCAAGAAATGTAAATAAACAACACAAAAATGGGAAGGAAAGCAGAAGCAGAGAGTGGGGGAAGTGCTTAGCAAGTCAATGTAAGGATCAGGAAAAGAGTTCCAGTCTCCCTTGGTGTTTTCTGATTATTTGAGATAAATCTGACTAAGTTAATGTTCAGTCTCCAATCATGCAACTACTCTCCTGCTTAAAAGCAAGGAAAAGGAGAAAAGTATATTGCATATTTCATTCTTTGGCACCCGGTTGTTATTAGTTATTAGTCTGCTGGGCCAATCCAATAAGCCAAAACCCCAGCCTTATACAGACGTACGGACATGGACTGTATTTGTCTCTTCTGTTCTGGAATATTTGGGTGTGAATGAAAGAAGGGTCCTTTTGTGCCTTCTTGGGATCAAGAAGACTCGGCTTATGTGAAAACAGGGGGAAGGGTTATCTAACTCACTTACTGACTCCAGCGTAATCTGTTGGGTTGTTTTAACCTAAAGCTTTACACTGAGGCCTGAGATCCCTACCTCCTCATTTCACCCTTGGGCACCCTCAACCTGTGCACATGCTAGCTGGAAATTCTCCACCTTCAAACATTCCTATAAAGATATACCATCTTTTGATTACTAGAAGGGAAAAGAAAGGACATTTTCTCAGCAGGATATGTTATCATTGGCATACAAAAATAAACCTACACAAGGCTGTTGAAAGACTGGAAAAAATAAATCTGCAGAGTGAAATTGCCCCATAAAAGCCAGGGACTGGTGCGCATCCTATTTAAAATTCATGGAACCAAAAGTTTTAAACCTTTCTCAAAAAAAGGCAATAATTATGTTGGAGTCAAACCATGAATGGTAGGCTGCCAGCCGGCTTTTATGAAGAACAGAATTTTATTTCCTTCTTGTCACTGAAGTCCACCTATGGCCTGTTTGTTCTATGTAATCTGAATGATTTCTCATTAAGAAATGGAAAACCAGTGTCATATAGAGTGACTTTACACTCAGTGAGAATAGTTTTGATAAAACAGGAAGTAGCTTCACTCTGTAGGGTTTTCCCATAGTTATCTCAGTCTAACAAAGCATTTCTCTTCAATCTCAAAAGCACTTTCAGTGGATACATTTATTGCAGGGAAGCACTGATGATATAAATAGTTGTATAAAAGTGGGATGCACTTTATAGATCCATTTTTGCTGAAACATATTGATCCTTGTCTACATGTTGTCCTCGGAGATTAAAATTGATATGATGTAACATAGGTAGGTTTTTATATTACTTAAGAGCTTTCCTTCTTACATAGAGTGCAAACTGTTTTTTTCTTCCCTGTGATTGCTGGCCTCCGGGAGTGATTGCGCAGTGAGCGTTCTATTAATTATCTCCATTCACTGCTGTGAGTATGGCCAATTGCATGTGTGTCTGATACTTTAAGCTGCGATCAACCCCGAAGAATGAAACAGCAGAAAGAAAGAAAAAAAAAGAAAAAAAATCTTTTTTCAAAAGCATTGGCAAAATTCAAATCAGATTTAATGAATTATTTTGCAATCACCCTCTCGGAAAATAATATGAATGTTTGGCAGGGTTTATGTCCCTGAAAATCAGAGATTGGCCTTATTGCACCGAATTAAATACAATGTTCCTCATATGAGACAACGAGGGTGACTCTTTATATTAAGTTAGCATTTCAACACAGCTGTGGCTGTGGAACAGTAATTTGTTCCTTAGGAACATCAGACTGCAAGGGGTCACCCTGACCATGAAGTCCAGACCTCTTCTTTTGCAGGGAACCATTTGTCCAGAAGGATCAATAACAGCGGCACTCAGCCTCTGGCCCACAGCCAGATCTGACCTCTAGAGCTGTCATCTAGCTCATGAGGCTTCCCACAGATTTGAAAATTGGGTGGAAGGGCAGCAGTGACCATGACCCATGCTACCAAATTTCTGGACTCATGGGGAGAGCTGCAGGCTGAACAGTGTGGCCCTGAACATTCAATTGGGTATGTAGGGCAGCATGGGGCCCAATCCCAGTGCATAGGGCGTGCACAGTGCCAGGGCCAATTGTGGTGCATGGGGCTGGGTAGAGCTGGTGCAAGGCCCAGTTTGAGCACACAGGGCCTAATCCCAGAATGTGGCCAAGCTGGGGCAAAGCTGGGCCTGATCCAGGTATGCAGAAAAAAAAAAAAATGGAGCAGATCCTTAAGGAATCCATTTCTAAGCACTTGGATGAGAAAAAGGTAATTAGGAAGAGTCAGCATGGATTCACCGGGGCAAGTCATGCCTAACCAACCTGATTGCCTTCTGCGATGAGATGTCTGGCTCTGTAGATGCAGGAAGACCAGTACATGTAGTATACCTTGATTGTAGCAAGACTTCTCATACAGTTTCCCACAACATTCTTGCAGGCAAGCTAAGGAAGTATTTTCTGGATGAATGGACTGTAAGGTGGATAGAAAACTGGCTGGAGCATCAGGCTCAAAGAATATTAATCAATGGCTCGATATTTAGTTGGCAGCTGGTATCAAGTGGAGTGCCCAGGGTTCAGTCCTGGGACTGGTTTTGTTCAATGTCTTCACCTCTGACCTGGAAAATGGCATAGAGTGCCAGCAAGTTTGTAGATGACACCAAGCTAGGGGGAGTAGTAGATATGCTGGAGGGTTGGGCTAGGATTCAGAGTAACCTAGATAAATCGGAGGATTGGGCCAAAAGGAATCTCATGAGGTTCAACAAGGACAAGTGAAAAGTCCTGCACTTATGATGGAACAATCCCACACACCAGTACAGGCTGGGGTCTGACTGGATGGGCAGCAGCTCTGCAGAAAAGGACCTGGCGGTTACAGTAGACAATAAGCTAAATATGAGCCAGCAGTGCACCCTTGTTGCCAAGAAAGCTGAAGGCATCCTGGGCTGACTTCATAGGTATGTTGCCAGTAGGTCAAGATAAGTGATTGTTCCCCTCTGTTCAGCACTGGTGAAGCCACACCTGGAGTACTGTGTTCAGTTCTGGGCTCCCCGCTACAGAAAAGATGTGGACAAATTGAACAGAGTCCAGCAGAGAGTGACAGAAATAGTGAGGGGGCTGGGTACATGGCTTATAAGAAAAGACTGGGGGAACTGGGCTTGTTTAGTCTAGAGAGGAGGAAACTGAGAGGGGACATAACAGTAGCCTTCAATTACCTGAAGCAGGGTTCAACAGAGGACGGAGCTAGATTGTTCTCAGTGGTGGCAGATGACAGAACAAGGAGCAACAGTTTCAAATTGCAGCAAGGGAAGTTTAGGATAGATATTAGGAAGAATTTTCTCACTAGGAGGGTAGTAAAACACTGGAACAGGTTATCCAGAGAGTTGGTGGAATCTCCATCCCTGGAGGTGTTCAAAGCCCAGGTAGTTTTGACTGGGGTGATCTATTTGGGGGTGGTCCTACTTTGAGCAGGGGGTTGGATTAGATGCCCTCCTGAGGTCTCTTCCAGCCGTAACTTTCTATGATTCTATGACAGGGTGTTCCACAAGATCCATCAATCACCAGCTAGAAGTAGTTCAAAACTTCAGCTACCTAGGTCCTGCAGTGACCACCAACCTCTCACTGGTGGCTGAACTTAACGTTCACATTAGAAAGGTTGCTGCCACCTTCAGCAGACTAACTAAAATGGTATGTGTAGCAGGGCACTGAGGTGCCTGCTACTCGGAGAGCCGGAATAACTCCTCAGGTGCCGGCTGCAGAGTCAACTATAGGGAACTAGTGACCCACACCTGCCTAGTCAGCTGACAAGAAGGGGCAGGGCCTGGCTGCTATATAAATCACAGGAGGGAAGCCAGGAGGCGGTTCCCTGCTGACGGACAAGGGGAAAAGAGCTCTGCCTGAGCGAGCAGGGGGACGAGCCCCGAATGCATCAGCCGTTTGAGACTGATAAAGGATGGAGCACCCTAGGGGTGGCTGGATTAATGTTATAGCCGGACGGCTGGAGTTTGTGTTGTAGCCCAGGGGCTTGTGTTTTGTTTGCTGTTTGTAACTGGCAGTTTGGGTGAGGGTAGGAAGGGGATGGAGGAGGCCTCATAGGGGACCCACAGCAGCAGGGGAACCCCAGCCCCAGAGACTAAGGGGCAGAGAGAAGCCCCAGAGAGGAGGGGGCAGTGATTGCCGAGTGACTGAGAGGGCTCATAGAGAGAGGCAGGGCCACGGAGAGCCTGAGCGCTGAGAGAGACAAGACTGCGGAGATCCTGAGCGCCAGAGAGGACGCTGAGAGAGACCAAACAAAGTCAGGTACATCTGCGAGGCTTGGGGCATGGTACGGGGTGGTACCTGCAAAGCCTATAAGGTGGTACCTAGTGCATGAACAGGACGAGTGATAACAGAAGAACTGTGGCCAAGGGGATGAAGGGCAGCCTCCCAATAAAATACATATGACATCAAAGTCGTAGTGGGTGAGGATTTGAAGGTACTTGTCAGCAACTTGGCCCAGTAAAGGAGAAAGGCAGGGGAGAGCACAGCGAACCTGCCCACCCCCCGTTACAGTATGGAACAACTCAAAGCTTACCATCAAGAACAAAATGCTAGTGTACAAAGCTTGCATACTCCGCGCTCTCATGGGTGGTGGGAAAACCTGGACAACCTATACACATCAAGAGAGAAAGTGAAATCATTTCTACCTGCGGTATTTATGCCATGTACACAACATCAAACTACAAGATAAAGTCACCAACGCAGATGTTCTTCAAAGGGCAAATTTACCAAGTGTGCCAGCTCTGCTCAAACAGAGATGACTGTGCTGGCTAGGCCATATGAGCAGACTGGAAGATGGATGCATACTCAAGGATGTGCTATACGGGGAACTATCAGAGGGAACAAGAGCAACAGGACATCCCAAGCTTTGCTACAAAGAAACATGCAAGCAAGATATGAAGGCTTTTGGAATTTATCCTGACCTATGGGAAACCTTGGTAAATGATCAGAACAAGTGGTGTCATTGTCTCCACCAGGGCACCAAAGTCCGTGACAGGAACTGGCTCTGACAGCTTGAGGATAAAAGAGTACATAGGAAGCAAGCAGTTCCCAAACCACCCAGCCATGACACACATACTTGGCAGCTGCTGCCACAAGCCATGCAAATCTTAGATTGGACTATTCAGTCACATGAGACACTGCAAACCATCTGCACCATAGGCTGCAATATCCACCAGCTCTCACAGAAAGGATGCCAAAAGAAGAAAACCCTGTGCAACATGAAGACAGCAGGAGAGATAAGAGCACCACCAATGAGAAATGGAGTAAGATATGTCATCACATAAGTACATGGAAAAGATAACTTTTATGTTAAAAGAAAGAGAGAGAGAAAAGAGGAGGTACATTATACAGGCTAAACAACAACCTGCCATCAGTGGACCAAAAACATATTATAGTAAATACCGAAAGGCCCCCAAAGGGTCCTGCACCCAGATATGTTGGTTGCCATTGGGGCTGTGTGAAATTTCACTGGCTGTTTTGTTTCAAGGCTGTTTTGACTCGTTTCCAGCTCAAAACAGTGAAATCGAAATGAAACAAAGGGCGTCGAAACAGCCTCAAAATGAAACAAGGGCAGCTGAAATGTTTTGAAAGTTTCAAAACATTTCAAATTTTGAAGCAGCCAGGTAGCGGGAGGCATAAGAGAGCCAGGGCTACTCTCCACAGCCCCATGTGGCTCAGCCCAGTGGGCAATGCAGCACTGGCTTTCCCCGCCTCCCACCACCCCCCATGGAGCGCAGCCCAGTGGCAGCAAGCAGGCCGCCCCTGTGTTGCACTCCACCTCCTGCCACTGGGTTTATTTCCACAGGGCTGCAAGGGAGCTGAGCCTGGTGGTGGGCTGCGAGCCCCATGGAGCTGAGCCCGGTGAGGGGAAACAGGGCATAGCACTGGGGCTGCACTTTGCCTCCCTCCACCGGGCTCAGCTCCCAGCAGCTGACAGCCTACCACTGGGCTCAGCTCCCAGTGGCTCCCAGCTCCATGGAACTGAGCCCAGTGCGGGGAAGTGGAGCACAATCCCAGTGCTCTGCTCTGCCTCCTGCCACCAGGCTCAGCTCCATGGAGCCACACTGAGTGCGGGCTGCCCCAGCACCGGTCCCAGATGGCAGTGGCAGCCTCCTGCCTGCACTCCTGGGAGGGCCATGGGGGCTCTGCCACACTCCTCCCAGGGTTGCAGGCCCCCAGTCTCCCTGCCAGATCACAGGAGGCTGCTCCTGCTTTCCGGCTCCTGCTTGAGGTACAGTTTCCCAGAAACCTCTGCACCTATCTCCTTGAAACTTGGCAGGCTTCATGCCCTCAGAAGGGGCTACCACACCTGAATCTGGCAAGAAATAACAAAGTTACAGGCAGTTTTGTGCATCCCCATTATAGCCTATGGGTGAAACGTCAAACCAGTTTTTAAACAGCAAAACAGTTTGAGTTAAATGAAACAGAACAGTGATTTTGAATCAAACGAAACACTGTTCCATCAAAATGTCAAAATGGAAGCTGAAGCAGGACAGTGCTGTTCACACAGCCCTAGTTGCCATATGCACCAACCCTTGCCCTGAAGGGTCACCAGTGTAAAAGATACTTTCACACACTATCTTGGAAGACTTCTGATCCTTTCAGCTTTCTAGATTAGACCCTGGAGGGCTGGAGTTCTTGAAGGTTGCCTCCTTAAACTAAAGCTGCATTTTGTCATCCCTTCAGGCAGAGGTAGGCCAAAAACTGGTACACTCAAATATGGGGAGTTTAGTGAGTGAACTCACTGTGTAACTGGTTTTGGGTGATTAAATACTACAAACAGTCCATAAAGACAAATATATATCTGTCTTGCTGGCCGCGTCTACTCATGCATTTACACTGGCGTAAATTTACTGTGCAGTAAATTACTGCACAGTAAGTGGGAATAGGCTGGTGCCTACACGTGCAGGCATTAAAGCACATTAACACTGTGAGTGGACTGACTTGGGACTAAAGTTAGTCCCAAGTCAGTTCACACATACAGTATTACCATGCAGTCAGGCATCTACACATGTATTACTGTGCAACTAATTGAGCATAAATTTGATACCTGCATAATGCAGGTATCAAATTTACACTCAAATTGGCATAAATCACCATATTTATTGCACAGTACAGGCATACACATGTAGACACATGCCCATACTGAGCAGTAATTTCAGTTACTGTGCAGTAAATGTGCACATGTATATGCACCCACTGGTCAGAGCTGCTCATCTGCAAATATTGTTCGATTTCATTTATCCCTTTCAAGGAGCAAAACACAATGCAGAGGCTAAACAGGCTAGTAGTTATGGAAAAGCATGATTAAGCAAATCTTCAAGTGTGATGCATAGGGAAATTTAGGTATGCATCTGGTTGCTTGCCCTGGGAATTACCAAACCAAGTGGAGAAGGTAGATAGTATGTAAAACTATGGTGCTAGTCTTACAAGAGAGTCTGAACTGGACACTGGAAAGGGGTAGCAGTGTACAGATTCCTGTCATGCCCTAGGAACTCAGGGAAGCATTCTTCCTTATCGGGACAGACTATTCATGCAGCTACCAGTGGAGTGGGATGGGTTTTTACAGTCGCCAATATAGCATGGTGCTAACGGGGTGCAAGCCAAATGGTAATACAGAGTAATAGTATGCAATCAGAAGAAATTACTTAGGTTGAATATAACACTGACATGGAAGCTCAGTCACTGGCTACTTCAATCTAATTCTTCTGATTCACATTGGTCAGAATTTTCTTGTAGCAAACTGGAAGAATGAGAAATTTTTTGAACTGGGGTGTGTGTGGTGACGGCAGGGGTGGGAGGGAGGCATATCTATTCTATAAATTTTCCTTGAGACGTAAGCCAGGCAAGAGACAAACCCACACATGCTCTGAGACTCTTGCCAACACTCAGAGTTTGTGGGTAAGTAATTAGTTCCTGATCCTTAGTGACTGCCAGCTAAATAAATACAAATGACATTTCGTATAACATTACTGTTAGTTTGTGTATGGATATTTTGTAGATGTGAAGTAATGAAATAATTGTCATTTATTAGATTTTTTCTCCACCAACAGCAACATTAAAATACAGCAGCAAGGTAACACAAAAAGCTTATCTTAGCAAACTCATTTTTGAGGCATCTGAAATCTAAATTAGCTCCACTCCATTGATTAAAAATATTGCTTACAGTGATTTGCCAAAAAAAATGTGGTCTGAAATTTAAATTAGGTTAAGTATTTTGTAGCAGACTGCCATAATAATTTTCCAAAGCAATAAAATCAGTTATCAGAATTAATGATACATAAAATTCATTTTATGGTTTTACTTACATTACCTTGCTTCCCTCCCTCATCTGTTTTCAGACCAAGTCCCATAACTTCATAATGCATTTTTACACTGTTTGGTGACCCTGCTTCCTACTAAAAGGGCAACAGGGTTCAATACGATCCTCTTAAGATCAGCTTGTTATATAGTCAGGATGAAGTCCCAGGGAAATGCAAAAGGGGATCAAGAGAGCCTTATGGATTTGCTGTGATCATGCAACCCCCAGCAGGCCTTGGAGATGACAGATGTAAAATCAAGTGAGCTCCTTTGGTGTCATAAAAATAATGAAGTAAAGAATTATGCATAGATTTCCCCATGCTTTTAATGGAGATAATGAAGCAGCTGCTACTGCAGAGAGATTGGTGAATTGGTATACAGCACAAATGCAACCATCCAGTTTGGAACTAGGTTTTCCTTCTGGCAGGAAGAGATGCTGGTTTTCTAGTACCACAGGAGGTCTCCATGACAGATAGCACATGAAAAGAAACAGTGGACTTTATTACTGAACATCCTGCTCATTGGCTGCTTCTGAGTGACAAGTAAAGGTGAACTTTGAGAAAAATAATCTTCACAAAATGGGAGCTGAATGCAAGGCAGAATCTGAGAGGCCTTGATCAAAAATAGTTTCAAACAAATCTGGAGGGAGGAATGGAAAGATGGATTTTATGGTGCTGTTAGTAAGCAAAGGTGGTACATCGGCTTCCTAATAGGCACATCCACATGTTCACATTTAGTGCACAGGAACTGAAATTACTGCCCAGTATAGGCATACATCTACACTGTGCAGTAAACATGGTGAAGTGATGCTGACTTGAGCATAAAGGTGATACCTGCATCATGTAGGTATCAAATTTATGCCCAATTAGTTACTGTACAGTAATGCACATGTAGACGCTTTACTGTCTACATGTCTGTGTGGACTGACTCCAGACAAACTTTAGTCCCAAGTCAGTCCACACACAGCGTTTAATGCGCTTTAAAGCCTGCATGTGCACACACCAACCTATTCCTGCTTGCTATGCAGTAATTCACTGCACTGTAAATTTAAACTGGCATAAATACATGTGTAGACACATCCAACGTGTAGCAACAATTGGCCATGATCCCAGGTAGAACTTTAGGAAATGAATTCGCACTCAGTACCAGTAAGAGCAGAGCAGCATTGGTTAAGAGAGAAGAAGCAACCAGAAAAGACAGTGAAGATTGTACCTTCTCTTTAGATTCAAAGTATTTACTGCCATTTTCTGTTAAAATTTGCTGCCTAAACAGCAACCATGATCAGCAAAGGAAAGACATCAACAGTAGCAGTGGTCATTTCACTAGGATGTGGCTCTTGCTAATACAATTGATGCTTCTGGCACCTTGAAATTGGGTATCAGCAAGGTACTTCCTTTGGGGCTAACCCTTAAATCTACTCAGAAACAGACTCTAGAGGAGAAGGCTACCTGCTTTGGTTGTTGTGGCTGATTTTGCCCTATGATGCAATAATGGGTTTAGGGGCTGCCTATCTGTGACGGGGGCTGTCATGAGGCCAGTCTAATAACTGGGCTGCCCACTTGTTTACAGCAGTCTGCATACCTACCTCGCCTGCCACACCTTTGATGTAACTTTGGAAGTTGTTTCTAGGAAGGAGTCTGCTCATTTAAAGCTGGATGCCAGGGATGTAATACAAAGCTCTGTACCATCTCTACACCATGTCCCATGCCTCGCAGATGGCATTACTATGTGCCTCAGGTCCCACACGGGGCCCCGTTACATTCCAGTCTGTCATGTTTGACCCCGACCTGGATCCCTCCTACTCAGGAGGCCTAACCTCTGCCACCATGTGGGGTTGCAAACTTCCTAGACCCCTTTCCCTCTCAGCAGTGGTTCCCTCTGGGACTTTTCACCACTCAGGCCCTGGCCTCACTTCTAGGCCAGTCAGAACTCCAGACCCCTGTCTCTGGCCATCCCTTGCGGTGGGTATTCTGGCTCTTTGACCATTCTGGTCCTGGCCCCAACATTGACCAGTAGAGGGTTTCTTGGCTAGGTTCTTGAGCAGCTAGCACACACCCTCTCTTATGGGTCCACCTTCTCGGGGCCCTCCAAACACAGTTCTAGGCTGGCTTATACAAAGTCCTTCAGGCCTGCCCATGCAGACCCTACTGTATACAACCTGCTTAC
>JAGPOW010000229.1:28745929-28762427 GCA_030014935.1 Caiman crocodilus
GTTTGTGCTTTGGCTGGCCACACCAGACATTCAGCCCTTCAGAAATCGTAAGTCTTAACCAAAAACAAAACAAGATGTTTTTTTAAATCACAAAGCTTTAAAACATATAATCAGTTTGGGGTTCTTTTATACACGGTAGGGTTTCTAAGCTATTACAGTGTCCATGTTTCATATTTTCAAGGTCGTCTTTTTAACCACGGGGCCTAGAAGCTTAAAACAGAAAGGATGAGGGATAGGGATGGGGGTGGGGGTGGGAAGGAGACAGGAGAAAAATAAATATAAAGAGAATACTGACATTCTCATGCAACCTCTTGAAGGCACTAGCTGGAGCTTTATTAAAACCCCCCCCCCACAAAACTCCAAACATCCTTCCCCTCCCCTCGCCCCACTGTGTACTTAACTCATCATAAATAACTCCAATCAGAGTAGAGTCAATATTAAGAGCTCTTTCAGAGACATTGAGGACAGATGACTGTTTTCAGTTGAATCTTCTGAGAAAAGAGCCCCATTACGCTTGACACTTCACATGTAGTTAGAAATGGTTCCAGTCCCAGAGAGCTCTCAGTCTACATAGACGAGATGAGACAAAACAAGAGAAAAGAAGCACTACTGTCTCTTTTTTGATGATAGGGAACAGAGGCCTAGAGGAGTTGAAGTGGCTTGCCAAAGGTTACACAGGAATTCTACAGAATAATTGAGGCTCCAACCCAGATTTGCTGAACCCAAGTACAGCGTCCTAAGAAGAATAAAATGACTGAGATCATTTGTGTGATAGCACTGCTCTTTTGCCTTTGTTGTTATCCTCTATCCACAGAAGGGAAAGGGAAATGGGTCCTATTATGCATTCATGGGCAACCAGGGTCTAGAAATGACCAGAACAGAAACTATGGGGCAATGCCCAGAGTGCACTGAAATCCTGGAGAAGCAGCTCTTTGCATTTTGTGCACATCAGTGAAAATTTTCTGTTAATGAGACTTGGCTGGAGTAATAAAAGTTGGTATATTTCCCAGCTCGCTTGTAATTATGTGCCCTTATTATGAATAGATATGGAATTATAATGTGCCTAATCACAGTTCAGTTGCTGAGACAGAAATGTATTTTCTCCTATTGTCTTTTTGAACATTTAGCATTTTATGGGTTAGCTACTAGTTTATTTCCACTTAGCCAAGGGTTCAATTAGCAGGTCAGTGAGAACAGAGCTAATGGATGACAGTACAACCCTACCTATTATAAGGCATGAAGTGTAGGTTCCATGTCTACAGTGCTATTCCTCAGTTCAAATGATCTCATTTATTAGGGCAACAGTTCTCTGCAGCTTCTATGAGATTAAGTCCCATTAGGGGCTTTAATTAATTTTAAAGAGCCATGTGATGAATTTCTAATCCATCACCC
The DNA here is from genome assembly GCA_030014935.1 of Caiman crocodilus. NCBI lineage: Eukaryota > Metazoa > Chordata > Crocodylia > Alligatoridae > Caiman > Caiman crocodilus. Next base: position 28,747,322 of record JAGPOW010000229.1, read on the forward strand.
AGATGGCTTGTTACTAGCAGTCAGGCGGAGTAATTAGTGTCATCTTATTCTGTTTCTGACAGCACATATGTAATGGATTCGGGGCAGGAGTAATCATGACATGCCAAACACACTGGGGAACTTTAAATTTTGTTTATGTGACTCATCCCAGAAGGAGAGAAATTGGAAATGCGGGTGGAATGAGGCTAATGAATGGCCTGTGTTAGTGACTACCTGTCTTGGAGCCTGGTAAGCTAACATGAAACTTAAATGGTCATGAGTGTCAATCCAACCAAAGTTAGCATGACCAAAAAACATTACTGTCTAAAGGTTACTGGTCTGAACTGAATAGAGGTAAGTGAATACTACCAAAACCAATAATGAATTAGCAAAGGTTTCTAAGCCTGAGTACAGACGTTGAGAAAGCCCAAGGCAAAATTGATTTAAGTTATGCAGTTTTCTGTAAGCAGGGTAGTTTAGATCAGTAGCAAACAAAGCATACATTCACCCTTTGAAGTAGGGGAGGAGGGATGGAAGAGGACAAATCTTACTTTGGTTGCACCCCTTTTTATGAATGCTATTCTGAAATAGTTAATTGGTAGAAATGCTTCCCAAAACAGTGACTTTTTAGCAAATGATGTTGACTATGTAAGGGTAACAAAGTCTATATGAAAATAACTCTGGGATGCTAGGAGTTATTCTCATCCAATCAGGAATGGGAAGTACATCATGTGATCTATTTGTGCAATGAAAACAACTCACATCTTGAATGCTGGTGATTCACCACAAATCGTGTGCAATTAAACTAAAATAAGGCAAGAATTATTCACAGAAAGCATTCAGTGAATAATGTTTAGTATAATATAGTTGAGAGAATCACAAGATGTGTGTGTAGATGATGTGGGTGTTAATATAAAGCACCTGAAAATTTTAGCACGGCTTTTTTCTGATGTATTGCATTTTAGTGTGCATGACATGGTGTTCGTGTTCACATGAACAGCGCTTTTGAGTGAGTTAAGCCTTGTGTGTCATTCCCTGCAAATTTCAGCAGGGATAGTCAAATACCAATTTACTCCCTGTAATATCTTTCCTAATGTATTACAGCAGGAGGCACATGTAAACCGCCTGGGCTCCCCAGTCCCTGCCCCTGGAATCTCACTGGGCAGTCTTGACTCTCACTGAGTCTCCCCTGGGCACGGTTATGATCACCCCCAAATCTTTGTCACTTGCACCTACCTGTGCTCAGTTGGCCTAGTCGCTCTCTGTCAGTACGTCATCCCAAATACCCCATCCCAATCCCAAAGAGGAGCCTCATGAATCTTCCCCTCCTGTTCCTTTCCCTTCCCAACCCACCATGTTTCAAATATGTGTATTTTTTCTTTCATTTACTATAGCTGCCATGATAACTGCTATGATATCATCAGAGCAGCAGGTAGGTGGGTGGGTAGGTGGGTGGGTATTTGTTGCTGTTCGGTTGATTGGCGATTGCTGTCTATGTTGGTGGTGGCAAGCTCTTCTGGCTTTTTGTTTTGTTTTGGACTACATTTCCCACAATTCCCAAGCTCATTTATCTTCATACAGGTTCCAAGGAGGGGCTCCCATTGGAGCCCTCCTGTTCCCTGCTCAGGTATACCGCCAACCTGTTTGTGTAGTGCCACACACGGCTTTCGGAGGTGTGTTGTGAATTGCTTCATAAATGTTTTTGCAATGTTTTTCAAAATGTGGGTTGCTGTTCGGCTTGGTCCCCCAGCCCCCTAGCCCACCAAGTGCTATAATATAGTTATCCTTCTTTCTCACCCAGGTGTGGTAGGGGTTTCATTCAGATATGGGTGATGGTACTAATTCTCCCCTCCCCCAAACCACTCACAGTCTGGCAGCAGCAAACCCCAGCCCAGTTCAGATTTCCTCCTCCTCCGCTTGACCATCCTCCCTTCTGCCCCTGGTCTGCAACACCACACGCCCCTGCAGACAGACACAGATTTAAAGTGTAAAAAAAGTGAATTTATTTTAGAACACAGCACGAGATGTTGTTGTCAGCAATATATCCTGCCAGACAATCATGCACAAGGGCTGCCCGACCAGCCTCTCCTTGAGGATATCTCCTCGGTCCCTGTGCTGCTGCCCAGACACATCTCTGTTGTCTGGCCACGGCCTTTCCTGCTTCTTCTTCCCACGAGTCCTTGAAAACCTCTCCATGGATCTCACGGGTATTGTGCAGCACACAGGCTGCCACTACAAAAGTCGTGCTATTTTCTTGCTCCAATCTCAAGCTGGAACGTAAGCGCCCGCCATCGTTCTTTCGGTCAGCCAAAGGCACGTTCCACGGCCATCCTGCAACTGCTCAGATGGCAGTTAAAAACCAGCTGTTGTGGGTCAGTGACACTCCCTCCATAAGGCTTCATGAGCCAGGGCTTTAGGGGATAGGCAGCATCCGCTAATATAACCAAGGGAATGGTGACACTGAGGATCACTGTCTCCCCCATGCCAGGTGTGTAGTGTCCTTTCTTCATGATGGCAGGCAGAGGGGAATTTCTGATCATGTGTGCATCATGAGCACTGCCAGCCCACCCAATATAAATGTTCATGAACCAGCCTCATGGTGGTCCATCATGGCTTGCAGGATGATGGAGGCATATCCTTTCCTGTTTGTGTATGCCCGCCCCCCCCCGACCCGGGCACAGCACTGGGATGTGAGTGCCTTCTAAAGCCTCCACACAGTTTAGGAACCCCTTCTCATTAAAGGCATCTATGACTTGCTGTGGATTCACTAGGAGGATAATTTTGTTTGCAGCAATCTCCTTAAGCAGCTGGCATACCTCATGCATTGCCAGCCCAACCATGCAGGCAGCCACGTTGAACTGGTCCTCAATGTACCGGAGGCTGGATGGGCTGGCCAGTTTTATGATGGCCATTGCAACCCTCTTGTTGGGTGGGATGGCCCAACACATGTTAATACCCTGCCTCGTGAGGTGGGGCCCCAGCTTTGAGATGATATGATAGAACGTATCATCTCCCTTTTCATTCAGAACATCTCCAGCCACTGCCGGTCATTCCAAGTGGTCAGCATGATTTGCTCCCACCAGTCTGAGCTGCTCTCATGGGCCCACAGTGTGCAGATTCTGGTTGGTCCTCCTCAGGTTTCTCCACAGAGCCCAGTCAAATTCCACTTCTTCACTTTCCTCTGTGTATTCCAAGTCCTCTGGGAAACTGTATCTTCTTATTATTGTCAGTAATACTGTTAAACCAGGAACACAGCTTGCCACTGAACACTGCATCACAGTTCCTATCCTGCTCAAGCATTGCAGCAGTAATCCCCAGGTAAACAGCATTTGCAGAAGCAGTACTGCCACCTCCTCCTCCTGCTTCGTGTCCTCCATGTCACTTATTTCATCTGCATTCTCCATTTGGCCCCTCTACATCAGCAGTGGCTTCTAACCCATCTGCACCAAGCAGGAGGCAGGGACTGTAGGGTGTTGTGTGATCTGGTGCTTGGTGTAGCTGCTTTTTCAACACTTTACTCTGGTACCCCGGGGCACTGGGGCTTTTGCACGTTTTCTTCCTTTCATCCTGAGCTTAGCAGCCACTTGTGTTCTGACGTAATCAAGCTTGCAAACAATGTTTTGCCTACTCCTCTCCTGGTAATGTAGTAGGCTACTCAAAACTTTTGCCACTTTAGGGGAAACAGACTGTGCTTCTGTAATAAAATGATTTTGCACAAGCAGGGATGTAATTATCATTTTTTTCAATATTCTGGGCCATTGAGCAGCCATCCCAAAGTACAATGGACTTATTCATCCCATCACCAGGTCTTTCTTGTTGTTAACTGGGTGCTTTATCACCTGGGTGTTTTGACACTTACAGGTAATGACTTCACAATCCTTGGAATTTTCCTAGACCCTCACGCAAGCAGAGCCTGAGTATAAAGGTGTCTCCCCCCCCCACCAACAAAAATTTACCAGCCCCCTTTCACAAACAACTTGTGCTGTTGACCATGAACTGCTTCGCCATGTCTCAGAAAGCCAAGGCCAGCAGTATGGAACCAACAGCCCAGGAGGATGATACCTCCAATGCCCGTGGACCCAACTGGGCCTGGGAAGAACTGGAGGGTTTAATCAATGTTTGGTTGGGGCAAAGGATCATAGACAGGCTAAAAGTAGGAGAAATAAGCCTGTTTATGTTGAGATCACAAAAGGCATGCAGGCGTGAGGGCACAGCCATGAGTGGCCTCAAGTTCTGATGCAAGATCAAGTTTCTGATCAGCAATTTACAGAGCCAAAGATGCAAACACCTGTTCTGGAGCAGGTCACACAATTGCCCCCTTCTATGACAAGCTGCCCATCATTCTCTCCAAGGATGCAGGTAACAATCTGGTTATTGAGACTTTCATCACCACGGTTGGGCTGGAGAAGGAGGAGAAGAAGGAGGAGAAGCTGATGACCATGAATGACAGGAAGGACCATTGGTCACCATACACTTAGTGCCACTTAGCCCCTGCATTCCACAGATTAGCACAGATGATGAAGCTGAAGAGGTGGAGGGTCAGGAAGAAGTCCAAGCAGCTGATGCATCATCTACTGAGACCCAAGAATATGCTGGACCCACTAAGTTTCTTGTAATGTGCCTCTTGCCACTGCCAGGCAATGCCCAGGTTCATGCTGGTTGGGTTTGGGAGACTCCCCCCCATGGGAGGGGGAAAAATACATGTGTTGCTGTTGTGGCTTGCCATGTTCTTTCAGTGGTGGTTTGATAGCTCATAATGTAATAGATGACACACTAATTATTTGCTTTAATTATTTTTTTCAAGCTAGCATGGGCAGTGGCAGCCATAGACTTGTTTCCAAAGAACTTGTAAGTTTGGGGCAGTACAAGTGGTGCCCCACTGTTGCGGGGTCTGTCTCTGTATTTGCCGGCATTTTGTGCACTGCATGGTAGGAGTGGGGGTGTGTACTTTCCTCCTCTTGAGGGGGAGACAACCACTGTTGTGGTATTTCTTTGTTTATCAGCCACCACAACCCATGGACTCCAGGAACAGCACCTTGCTCACACTACAGCAGAGCACTGCAAAGATTTTCGCAACAAGCACAGATGGTCCCACCAAACCTCGCTCAAGGTTTTAGTGGAGTCCTCAATAGCCAGCGTGGAATGTGTAGATGCCTGGCATGTTCTGAAATGGAACGTGATGAAGTTCAGGAGGTTTGCAATACTGAAGAAATTAATGTAACCACTCACTCCGAAGTTTCAAATGACTTGCAAAAACTTACCATTACGGTGATGCTGAAGCTGTTGTCTCTGGAGTCTCTGGATGTTTGCACAAACAAAATCCACCGAGCGGCATCACTGGAAAGAGCCGCAAATGAAAACATCTCTGGGTAGTATTAGTTTAAGGTGCTAAATGGACTTTAAAGCAGCAGGAAATCATGGGTCACGCAAACACAAATGCAGTTGTGGGAAGTTTTGTTTCGTCTACACATGCTCACAGTGTGTTTATGCACAATTTAAAGACAGGTTACATTTTTAAATAACTATTTTTGATAAATTATTCACCCAGCACTAGCAATGTCTTTTTGATCTTAGCCCATCTTCTAATTAATTAGATGGAGATTTCCAACAGAAGAAAATTAAGTTCCAAAATACCTATGAAATGTAGCAGACTGAGGGTGCTGATAACCTTTAAGCTTCCTTGAGAATTCTAGCCAGAAACTCATCACTGCCCTTGGGACTTTTGCCTCAGCATAAAGACTTAGCTACTACTTTACAATACAGTGGACCTCCGATGCTCAGATCATGCTCATCAAACATGGGCAGCGTGTCTTGTAATGACTGGGGGAACGACCTTTTTTGGATGACCTAAGCCCTAGGGCTTTCCTGAGCACTACTCCGATCCCCTTCCCTTGCTTAACTTGTTCTATTTTCTGTTTCTGCTCCCCACCCTGTGCTCCCTGTCCCATCTACTGCTCTGCTTTCTGCTCTCTGCCCTGTCTGTCACTGCTGCCTGCCCCCTGCCTGACCTGCCACATGCCACGCACACAAGCTGTCTGTGCAACTTGTGGATGGTTGGCCACCCCTGATTTAAGATACAATCTTGCTCTGCCGAACTCTCCCATTGTCTATGCTCGGAGTAGGATCCCATCAGGGCTTGTGTCTTCTCCTTGTGGTTTGCTTCTGCTGCTACAGCAGCTCAATGCTGACAACTAACTGATTGTTTCCTTTAGCTTGAGTGGTGGTCTCTGCAGTTTTGGTGCTGAAGGTCCCACATTTGATTCCTACAGACTTCCTTGCTGACTGTATCAGTGCAACCCCAGTATATTAAACTAAAATGTTCCTATGTAATCTGCCAGCTCTGTAGGAGGTTACAGTCTTCTCTGCCCCTGCCGGTGAAACCTGGTTAATAGGGTATTCAGTCTGCTCCAGGTTAAGTGGTTATAAAGTGGTTCTAAACTTGCCATAATCTTTTCACACTGTTATGAGTTGGTTGTAACAGCCACAGCTCAGTGAAGACTGTAGCAAGACTGAATGCAGCGTTTTTACGCAGCAAGGGTGCAGAAACAATAGCAGCTGTCAATCAAACTACAACATATCACCACACAAAACCAAGATGGCACAAAGGTGTTTCACTGGCTACTGTTTTGTGAAGAGTTGTCTGTCTGTGAAAGACCGGACAAGCTGAGACCGAATTAGGAAGCATGCACTAAGCACAGCTGCAGAATGACTGACAGCAAGGCCCTGAGAAAAAAAAAGCGAGAGCGAGCTGTTGGGCTGAGTGCTCACCTGAAGAGGGTAAGCAAGGAAACAGGACTTCGTACAGTCTTTGCAAATAAACATGACTGCATTAAAGAAATACCAGACTTTATTACCAATTTCACCTCCTGGCCTGTAGAACTCATGGGGACTCAAAATTCAGTTAGTATCTTGGATCTAAAAGAGGTTACAATCCTATCGATGCTTGTATTTCGTTTAATCTTTTTACTATATCTACAATTATAGCTAAAAAGAGGCCTGATTCTTTGGATTTTCCTTTTAGTATTGCCCAGACAGCAAGAAATCAAAAAATCAAATCAATGACACGATTCAGTGCATAAACAATAGTTCCATACATCACTTTGTTGAATCAGGACGCTTCCATTTCCATCGCATGTTGCATGCAGAAAGCAGCATTTGCAAGTCAGTTTTTATACCCAGTGTTAATTGTAACTGTGCAATAACCATAGCTCTATTAATTACCCCAGGGCTTCAGTGTGTGACTGTGGTCATCCAGAACAGATCATGGAACATATAATGACCCAATGCCCAATTCACAGATATGAAGGAGGTATCACAGAGATATACTCTGCTGCTCCTGATGCAATTATCTGTCTCAGCTACCTAAATGTAAAATCATAATTGCTGTTCTGCATCCACATCAGCTATATGAAAGAAGAAGACTGGGGCTGTTCAACTTGTGGCCTGTGGTTAACAAGAGGTTAATGTGTGGCCCCTGGGCTCCTGTCTGACTGCTGCTTCTCTGTTGCTCTGGCTGTTTCTGCAGCATGGTACAGCAAGAGAAGTGAGGTGGGGGTTGCAGCCCAGGGGCCCACGGCTCTCATTACTGCTGTCCCTGGGGTGATTGCTGGTATAGCTTACACCATGGGCAATCCCCAGCTGCTTAGAAATTAGACAGCCCTGAATTACACTATATCAAAGGTTCCCAAACCTTTTTTTTTAATGCATAGCCCTCTCCAGATTTACCAGCTGCCCATGTACCCTTATCATTATGTTTTATATCTAACCCCTTAAATGCCAATTTGTATTATCATGAAAATTAATTCCACCATTACACAATTTCTCCTGCGTACGCCCCCAGAGATGTCTCCAGGGGAACATGTACCATGGTTTGGGAACCCCTATGCTATATGCACGGTGTTGAGATCTCAAAGAAAGATATTTTCACAACTGGAATAAATATATATGAAGGGGAAATATTAAAGTCCCTGAGATAACCTAGTGCTTATATTATTAATATTTCAGTGCAGATGTTCATATGAAGACACCTTATGTTTAGACATTTAAATGAAGTAGCTAGATTTGTAGAAGTGCCCAACATCCGCTTGGTTTCGCTGAGCTAATGGAGCTGTTGGGGCTCAGCCTTCCTGAAAATCTGGCCCCTGTAACCTGATTACCCCACATCTTGCAACTAGTGTAGTTGCTTGCCCTGTGGGGGAAAATGGGTGTAAAACCACTGATGTCAAGAAGCTTGAGAGAGTCCAGAGGAGAGGCACATGCATGATCAGAGGGCAGGAGAGCAGGCCTTATGATGAGAGATTGAGAGCCATGGGGCTCTTCAGCTTGGAAAAGCACAGGCTCAGGGGGGACCTGGTGGCTGCCTATAAGTACATAAGGGGTGTACATCAGGATCTGGGGGAACATCTGTTCACACAAGTACCCCAAGGGATAACGAGGACCAATGCTCATAAACTCCTCCTTGACCATTTTAGGCTGGACATAAGGGAAAACGTCTTTATTGTCTGAGCCTCCAAGGCCTGGAATAGACTCCCTCCAGAATTGGTGCAGACACTTATTCTGGACTCTTCAAGAAACGCTTGGTTGTTTATCTTGCTGGGATCCTTTGACTCCAGCTGACTTCCTGCCCCCTGGGGCAGGCAGCTGGACTTGATGATCTTCAAGGTCCCTTCTAGCCCTAATGTCTATGAGATCTATGAATCTGTCACAGTGTGGCTGGGCCCAGCCTCCACTGAGATGGATCAGCTGCTTTCAAGATGAGAATCAGGGTGCAGATTATAAGGGAGCTCAGAGGGGCTGAGACCCACCATGAGACCCACCACCTATGAAAATCATAACCTGTGGGGGGGTCTCTGTTCAGCTTGCTCCTTCCAATGAAGCAGTTTAAATGTTTTTGCAGACCTCCCCAAGAGTCAAAGTGTAATTTAAACTCTGATGAGGATGATCATGAAATGATATAGACCAGAAAATGGTACAGTGATAGAAGAGGGCTGCAGGGGTCCTGAAGCTGACCCTGGAGAAGGAACTTTCTGGGCTCCTGCACCTTGCTTTGGTTAGGGAGGAGAGCTTTGTTGCACTTGGTGAACTTTGTGTTTAAAACTAAGATTGTGCCCGAAAGGAAGAAATTGATATGACTTCTGGGCTTGGTGTTAGTCCTCCCTCATCTGGGATGTGAGATTAGCAGGCTGCCACTCTCCTCTTGGTTCGGTAGTAACTTACACCTGCTTTCAAAGGCGCCTTTCAGAAGAGAGAACCAGAACTATATAACAACCTTTCCATTCACTGGAAAGAATTGATGGTTTAAGGAAGATGACTCCGTAACTTTGGGTTTTAGTATGCTCATCCCAAACCTTTGCCTAGTTAAAATCTATTAACCTTGGTCTGCAAATATTTAGGTACAACTCTTACCTAGTTACAACTAACCAGGAAATGCTGCTTTCTGCATACAACATGTGATACCAGTCTTGAAATGGATGCTCCCTCATTCAGTACAGTGATGTATGGAGGTAGTGTTTATGTTTTGCGTTACTGATTTACACTTTTGATTTCTTACTATCTGATGGGCCATAATAAAAGTAGAATCTAGTTTATTGTATACTGGGGAGTCCATAGCCCTCTGACTTGAGTTATTGTGCGGAAGCAAGATAATTAATTTGGCCATTACTGTAGGAAAGCTAGCTTTCAAATAAAACTTCAAGAAGTTTACTAAGACTTTAGGGCCAAGTCCTCCGCTGGTATAAATCAGCATTGCACCACTGAAGGTAATGGAGTTCTACAAATTTACATCGGCTGAGGATCTTCTATTATCTGGCTTGGTTTTCAGATGGACTTTAGCTCCTTTAATAAACAATGTGTATTTTTTTTTAAGCTTATTTGATAATTTATAGCTATTGAAAAGGGAAGAAGGGATAAATTCTGTTCTCACTTATACTGACGTAATGGAGTTCCACACAAGAGTGGAATGGCATTCCCTTACGTTCTGGTCTTGATTGGTTCAGACTAGTAGTACAGTAGGACTGGAACCGCTTTCTATAAAAGAACAACTACGTATGGTAAGAGAAGCAAAGAAAAATGACTTCAGTGTTTCAAAAGCTTACAGTTCCTGAGACAGCATCTCAAACAATGTTGATTGGCTATAGCTGTCATATTGCTACCAGTTATATATGTGTATATCCTTACATAGAGAGGCTGTGATTCGGAAAATTGATACAAATGTGACATCTCTCACAAATATGGTTGCCCAGGGGTGGGTTGGATTTGCATCTGTGGATCCAGGAACTTCAGATGCTGACCATTTCTAAATTATAGTTCCTTTATAAAAATCATCATGATAGCGTCTAGTTTCTGCCTTATCTTTTTATCTTGAAGTCAAAACAAGAAACATTTAACCTGAGAAGTTGTCCAGATTCATTTACAGAAATAAGACACTCAGCATTGCTTGTGCTAAATAGGTCAGAAAATTCCCCACGGCATTGAACATGCAGTTGGAGTAAACATGGGTTGGTAGGCAAATGAGTTAAAATATGGACACAGCATATTTACCGCTTAAACACCATGGTCTTTTCTTTGAATAAATGAGGAACATTTGGTACACAAGGAATGACAAAAACCTTGCTGTTGTTTTAGTCAAACATTAGCCTTCCATGCAGAGAAAGTGTGTCTGAGAAGCATCAGGCTTTGTAAGTCTAAGTGTAAATATGAATACATTTTTGATAATGTCTACTTTGTTAAAAACTCCTCCCCATTGTGCCATGTGTATGATGACCTATCCCACGGGCAAATCAAAATCAACATCTGGAATACACAGGGCATCACTGTTAAAAGTGAAAGAATCTGAATTAACTTGTAGAATTGTACCCAGTCACTCTAGCAGGAAGCCCCAAAGCAAGTGATTAACTCGGAGTATATATTTTAGACAGGTACACAAAACACAGTTGTTGCAAGCTGTGGTTGCAAGCCTAAAGATACAGGTACTCACCTGGGAAGTAGGAGGTCCAGCCTTAAGTCCCTCCGTCTCATGTTTTGGAAGAGGACGCTGACCTTGATTTTCACACATACCTGGGAGTGCTCTAGGCATTGGGCTGTTGAGAAAAAAAAAGAGGGCACCACCACCCCCAGCTGTTGCATTTTGTGTTGGGGAGAGCTGAGCTAATCACAACCCCTAACTAGGGTTCATAATTTTGATTCCAGGGCAGAGGGAGGAACTTAAATCCCTGAGAAGGGTGGAATTGAAGGCTCACTCCTTTTCTCCGTGGTCCCCACTGTGAGTCTAAGCAGCTCAGTGGGCTGGTTTTGTGGAATCTTGCCTAAGTTCCTCACTTCTGCCAATCTCAGCAAAGGAAGCTGCAGCATCTAACCAAGGGCTACAGATCCTACCGTGTTGCAGATAAGTTATTGCCCTGAGGAGTGTAAGTCTCTTTTGTGGATTTAGTCTTCAGTTATTTTGCAGGAAGCCTTCATTAGGCTCACTTGAGCTCGATGCAGTTAGGATGGGATTTACAAAGCAGTCTAAGGGAGACTGGAACCCAAATCATCCTGAATATGTGTTGTGACCCTTTATGATTCATTGTATTTGTTCATAATGCTTTCCCTCTGTCATCCTTCCCAGTTTCACCTCACTGATATAATTCACCTTGAAATATATTTTTTAAAAATATTTTGGTCTCTTTTGGGCAAAAATTCCAATCTGATGATAATTGCTTGCAGGCAAGTGGATATGGCCACTGTTTTCTTTTTCCTTGTGCTGAAAACTGTTCCCTCAGATGTGGATTTCTAGAGGTATAAAAGTGGCTTGGGTGAGATGTTATTGTGTGACATATCCTGTCCTGTTTAATAAGTCATATTCTCTTAAGCCCCTTCAAGTGACATAAGGAGAATGGAGATTCACAAAGTGATGCTCCTTTTTTAAGAAACCTGAAAACAAAACAAAAGAGTGTACAGTTTTGTTTTTTCCTTAACTTTTCTGAGGTTTCAGTATATGCTGAAAATGTGGCAGAGTGAAGAGCTGGACTGACCTGCAATTTAGGGGGAAAAATCCTGGTTCAGGACAGCATGCATAAGTCTAAACTTTATGTTAATTATACTCTCAAGTTCAATTCTATTTTATAGGGCTTAAATCATATGATTAGTATGATTAGTTGTCCTTAACTGGGATGCAGCTACCTAGGCACAGTCTAACAATGAAGGACACTGGGAAGAGGCAGTCAGAGAATGAGTAAGTGTGGTGTGGAGGAAGTGGAGAGACAAATCTGGGGTAAATCTGCAATAAAATGATTCTAGTTAGGCTAAAGGTCAATTTTCACAAGATAATGATAAACCAAAGATGACAAAAGTATGGTCATATAAATAGGGACACCACTGCGTCAATTATCTACAAGTATCTACAACTGGCAGTAGGCCAAAAGAACAATCAAGACTGAGGGGGAAAGGCAACATTGAGAAAGGTCTGAGAGATCTGAACATCTAACAAACGAATGTAACATATTGCACCACAGGCGACAAGAAAAAGGGAAAAGTAGATAGGAAAGAATTAGATGTTGGAAACTAGGGTACTTTTTCTTGGTGTCTCTATGATCCTCAAACTCTAGGGCTCTGACATTACAGTTGAGTGACAGCTAACCCTACATTTTAAAGCATGTTAAGCACTGAAATCATGTGGTTGAACCACAAGCCTGGCATCCAGGAACACTGTAATTTACTCTCAAATCTACCATATATTTGCAGGGCAAGTTATTTCCAGTCCTCAATAATTCTATCTGTAAGTGTTAAACATTGATGCCTCATAGGGAGGTTGCAAAGATTAACCAATGTGTGAAATGTACATGAAGATTCTTGTGTAGATATGCTAAATATAAGTGTTATTTCTCATTTGTTATAGGAAATCTGTCCTCAGACGTCACTTTGGCTGTGTACAAGTGTTTGCTTCTAGCAGTGGAAATTTCCACTGCTAGAAATGATTCTGGGAGATAGAACAGTACAGATATATGTGGCAGGGCACTGTACGTGCCTGACACTTTAAAGGCACTTTAAAGGCATTATAGCATTCATTTTAGATCCCTGGCTGCCTATATAAACAGATCAGTTCACTGCTGGAAGGCCAGGCAGTAACATCGCTTGGCTGCAAGGCTGCTTGGAACATCCTGGAGCTAAAGGCAGGAGCTGCAGGGGATGTCCTGGAGGCTCCTGGTCCTGGGCATGACCTAAAACTGCACTCTACCAGAAGTGGGTGGCCTGGTGGAGCTCTTAGTGGTGCAGGAGCCTCCAAGAAATACCAGGCCAGTTACCACCCTGGTGAAAGTTGGGTTAGGGTGCTTTAATAACCCCAGAGCCCACAGCTGGGAGCATTACTCTTTAGTAGGGGCCAGAAGGCAGACCCCAGAGAGAGAGTGGGGCTAGAGTCTCAGAGGCTTGATGTACAGTACCCTCGACTGCTCAATACTGGGGCCAGGACCAGACTGTTCAAAAGGGCCAAGGGCCTACTGCGAGGGACACCCAGAGCTGGAGGGCTAGGGTTTCAACTGGTTTTGGAGATGAGGCCAGGACCTGTGTGGCCAAAGGTCCTGTGGGGGGACCATGCCCAAGATGGGAAATAGTTTCAGGAAGCTAGGCAGCCCAAATGAAGGCAGAGTAGGCCACCTGAATGGAGGGATCTTAGAGGGGTCCTGATTGAAGGATTCTGGGGCCCAGTGTACAGCTGGTGATGTTAACAGCTGGATGCCATCTGTGAGGCTTGGGGTGCAATGTAAGGGAGGAATGGAACCGCAGATAGCGCCCCCTGGCATTGAGGCAAGAATGGGAAGCCTCCCACCTTAATAGAATCAAATAAGAGACAACAAGGCATAGCAGAAGAGAAGATGGGTGGTTGGCCCAGAACAGGTGGGTGGGGCCATTAGTACATGGACCCTGAGAAGGCCCCTGTTACACATACTACCTACAACCTCTCCATCTTCCCTGTTCCTCATGCATTCCCAAGCTTATGGCAATCCTGTTCTGGGAACAGCATGATCTGTTCCAGTCCTTCCATTCCTGGGAGGACTGGTACAGTGAGGCAAAGTGCACTGCCTGATTCTCACACTGTCGGTGGCAGCAAGTTCCCCTTGGACCCAGGGCAGCCCATGCTGCTGCAGAACCTGTACCTGAGGTGCTACTTGGGAACAGGTATGCAGCCCTGGCCACCCTGGAGGAGACTGCTGAGGAGCACCCCCCTCGCGGTGCTGATCGTGCACCCTCATCGCAAGCAGAGAGGAAGAAGAGGTCCCATAGGAGGAGCAAGCATCAAGTCCTGGTCATCAGGGACTCCATCCTGAGGGGCATGGAGGGTCCCATCTGCCGTCCTGATCCCTTGGGCAGAGAGGTCTTCTGCCTGCCTGGAGCATGGGTTCAGGATGTGGAAGATTGTTAGGCCCACAGATTACCATCCGTTAGTGATAGTCCACGTGGGAACCAACGATGCATCTAGAGGCCAGCTGGAGGACATCATAGAAGACTTCAAGGACCTTGGAAGACAGCTCAAGGTGTTTGGGTCACAGGTGATGTTTTCCCCCATTTTGCCAGTGAGTCAACGGGGAAGGCGACACGAGGCCAGTATCACAGCTATAAACCAGTGCCTTCGGGGTTGGTGTTATGATGCAGACTTTAGATTCTTCAATCGTAACCCGCATTTCTCTATGCGGAGCATGCTGGCTGAGGATGGACTTCACCTAACGCCTAAAGGTAAACATTTCTTTTCTTCTAGGTTGGCTGATCTCGTGCGGCGGGCTTTAAACTAGCTTTGCCGGGGGATGGGCCTGCTAGGAGAGGAGAGGACACTCTGCCACTAAGCCAGGTAAGTCGGGCAAGCGTATGTGGTTGTAGCTTGGGGGAAACAAGTGGAGAGGGAGAGGCGGCAGTGGGTAGCCTTAAATGCCTCTATACAAATGCTTGCAGCATGGGAGCTGGAGCTGTCTCTCCTGGTGGCTGTGGAAGACCCAGATTTGGTTGGGCTCACGGAAACCTGGTTGGACCCGACTCATGACTGGGCCATAGGCATCGATGGATATGTCCTTTTCAGGCAGGACAGGATGGGGAAAAGAGGTGGAGGGGTTGCGCTCTATGTCAAAGAGTGTTTCTCTGTATCGAGCGTCAAGTTGGG
>JAGPOW010000229.1:28762527-28774963 GCA_030014935.1 Caiman crocodilus
AATGGTCACAAGTTACTGGAGAGCAGGTTTAGGTTGGACATTAGGAGGCACTACTTCACAGTTAGGATGGCTAGGATGTGGAACCAGCTTCCTAGGGAATTTGTTCTTGCTCCTACCTTAGGCATCTTTAAGAGTAGATTAGATAGGTATTTGGCTGGGGTCCTGTGACCCTGGCACTCGTTCCTGCCATTGGCGGGGGGTCAGAATAGGTGGCCTGCTTTAGGCCCCTTCTGACCCTAGATACTATGATACTATGATACTGTGTGAGGAGCTGGTGGAGAACAGCAAGTAACTGCTCCTCCCCTCCCAGTTTATGGAAGGGGCAGAAAGACCTGCTTCCCATGCTTTGTCCAGACCAGAGTGACCCTGGTCACAGGAAGACACGGGAGCCTTTCCCAGTGGCTCTATTTTTCCTCATCCTCAGGAATTATGCCACAGAAAAGTGTACAGATATTCATTATCCTGGGAGAAACTCTTCTAGAAGCAACTTTTACCTTGTTGGAGTTAGGCTATTTTCCTCCCCAAACTGTCTTTTTCACTCTGAGAAACAGTGTATGCTCCTGTTTTTACCAGGAGAGTCATGATTCTCCTGGTAGGAAAAGACCAGGGCAAGAGGAAAACCCTGAGAGACCCACACAAAGAACGTTCATTTTGGGTGCATCGAGAGGCCCGGCTAGAGCGGGGAACACACTTCCATGTTTCCTCCGTGTGTGCTCTTTGGATAGGTGGGTGGAAGATCTAGGAAGTTAATTTTGGCCCTGGAGAGGGGCAGTCAGAAGAGAACCTCATCCAGAGGATGGAGGCAAAACCAGAAGTCTCTCCTGATGGCAAATGCCTGTGGCCAGTGGCAGAAGAGGAAGGCAGATTCTCTATGCAACGTGTTCAGAGGAGCACTGACAAATTTCAGCAACTACTAAGACAGGAATCCTGTGAAGACAGCCAGCTGAAGACTAAAGGGGCAGAAAGAAACAGTCCACTGGGAGAGAAGCAATCCATTCCTCTTCAGCCTCCGCAAGACAAGGTTGAGAGGCGACCTTGTGGCTGCCTATTAATTTATCATGGGGGCACAGAAGGGAATTGGTGAGGTTTTATTAACCAAGGCGCCCCCGGGGGTTACAAGAAATAATGGCCACAAGCTAGCAGAGAGCAGATTTAGACTAGACATTAGGAAGAACTTCTTCCCAGTTAGAGTGGCCAAGGTCTGGCATGGGCTCCCGAGGGAGGTGGTGCTCTCCTTTACCCTGGGGGGTCTTCAAGAGGAGGTTAGATATGTATCTAGCTGGGGTCATCTAGACCCAGCACTCTTTCCTGCCTATGCAGGGGGTCGGACTTGATGATCTTTTGAAGTCCCTTCCAAACCTAGCATCTATGAATCTATAAGTCCAGGGGCATGACCCTTGTGGTTTCTTTATGTTCTTTTTTTCTTTATTGTTTTGTTTGTTCTCATCATTGTTTGGGGACTGTACTCCCCTTCCCCAGTGTCAGAGCAAAACGATTGGAGGGAATAGTCCTCTCCTGGAAGGATCTTCATACGTTCTTACCTTGAGGAGCCAACTCAGGGAGCTGAGACCAGTGAGACTTGTGGACGTGTGTGTGTGTGTGTGTGTGTGTGTGTGTGTGTGTGTGTGTAATAAAGCCATCCTTAAATTTTGATTGATTGATTTGATTGTCTATTTAGCTAGGGGACTGGGTCCTCTGAAGGCCTGAGACAGGCTGATTAACCTAGGACCAAGAGATGCTTTAAATTCATTTTTCCTTTTTTTTCTTTTGCTACTCACTAATTAGGTTCCTAAGGGCTGTCCCAGATTGATTAACCAAAGAATCTAGGAAAAGCTGATTTAAGGCCATTGGCCTAGTGGACTTGCGATGGGCAAATCTCATTTTGGGAAGATTAATGGCTCAGGGGGTGATAAACTTTGGAAGATGGCGTCAGGTGGCCTGACTAAAAGGGATTTAAATTCCTGGGCATTCTTTGGGTCCTCTAGCACTTGGTTGTCTGCAGCATCAGAGCAATATAAGACTCGGCCCCTGATTTAAGGAATCCATGACATGGTAAGGATGGGGTATGAGGGGAGGCAGAGCCCACAAAGAAAACCCCTCAAAAAGGATCTGGCAGGATGTTTGCCAACACCACATCCAGATACCAATATTCAAAATAGCATCAAGATGTAGAATATGAGAGAAGAACATCAGAAGTTGGTACTGGCAATATTGTCTGGTGACTCAACACCTTACCCAAGTAAGATGCCAGGCAGATGTAGGCTATGGCCACACAACACCTATCCCCTGTGACAGCTGAAAATTATGTCTGTGTGATAAAGGTGCTTGCTGAAGGCTCTATGAAAATTAGACCAAGTATTTTTCTGGATTTGTTTAAATATTGAGCTATATATTGTTGCTAAGAGCCTAATTAAACTTTAAGATGTATTAAGGCCTAGTAAATTTAGCAAAGCCTTGAAGTAGTAAGGCCCTGTGGCATAGTTAAAATTAACCTTATCAAAGGAATGCAAGGCTTGTACTCCTATTGGTCAGTCTAAGGGCACTTGAAGTAAAAATAATCTGAGTGGTTGTACATTATCAGTACCATTCAGAAGCTATAAATTAGCTGGAATATCTGGAAATTATTCTGAAGGAAAAGACAGCTCTGTGAAAAGGATTAGTTACCTGTTGACCTGGATCAGTGAGCCCATGGATCTCAAGGATCCCAAGGACTGAATTCCAAGGTCCTTCCCAGTACCTCTCAGACAGTGCTAGTAGGGGATTCCTGACTTTGCTGAACTTTGTGGAAAGAGAAACTTGTTGTCCATCAGGCATCAGAGAGGACTGCCGATAAGTTGCCGATGGAATTGTTCTTGTCTGTCATTGTTTGTCTTGTTACTACACGTAGTTGTGTTTTTGTTAAGTCAATGAACCTTTCCTACCTTTCTACCTCCAACCATACTCTCAATCCTGAACCCTTTGCAGGTGGCTGGGACATCCCCAAGAGAAACCAAACATTCTTATGTTGCCTTGGAGTATTTAAGGGAATAAAGATAGAAATGTGACTAGGTGGCTTGGATGATCAAGAACTTTAATACAACCCAGGGAATTATGCACAGAGAAATTCAAAATTATGCACAAATTCAAAATTATGCAAATTTAATGACTACTACTTTTTTTTATTTTATTTTTTAACATTTCATCTTATATCCTTAATATCTATGCCAAAACCCCCATTTGGGTGGGTGTGGGATTTGTGAGTGGGCATGGCCCCCCTGCCACATGTCCATTTCTCCCCCCATGATGCACAGTTTCCGTGACTGGTGGCAACAGCAGCAGCAGGAAGCGGCCCCTCAGGGTTCGCATGGTTGCAGAAGGCAGAGCATCCCAGCCATGCATGGCTCTGGCTGAGTCCTGGGGGCTGCACATGGTGGCTTGGAGCCAGCCCAGCCCAATAGCATGTGCCTTCAGCCCAAACTAGGCTGCTCTCTGCCAGCATGTAGGGGCTGCTGCACTGCAGGGAGGAGCTGCACACCATCAGGCCAGGTGAGCTCCATGCCTTCATGTGCGGCCTCCAGCACTCCAGGAGGAATGTGGAATGTGGAAGCATGTGAAAGGCATGTGGATGCAAGGAGTCATGCACCATCAGGCCAGGTGGGCTCTGTGTCTCCATATGTGGCTTCCTGCGGGAATGCTGGAAGCTCCCCATGGAGGCATGGAGATGGATTGGCCCAATGGCACATGCCTTCCACCTGCGGTGCTGCAAGCTCCACATGCCGGCATGGAGCCAGCTGGTCTGGCTTGAAGGAGTGAGCCAGTGGGCTGGGCTGAGCAGGCTCTGTGCTGCCATCTCTTGCCCCTGGGACTCAGTTGGAGCCATGTGCCACCTAGTGCTCTGCCTGCCACAGCCATGAATGTCCCAAGGACCTGCCTCCTGCTGCTGCTGCTAGCATGGGTGGCAGAGGCTGTGCACCATGAGGGGGGTGGATATGTGGCAGGGGGGCCATACCCACCCACAAACCCCACAGCCACCCACATACACCCCCTTGTCCATCCACAAACAGCTCCCCCACCCTCCCTCCTGCAGGCAGGAGCTCCCCTCCCCACTCACCAGTTTCATGCCACGATGCTTGGTGCCTCCACATGGGGTTCCCAGCTAGAGTGCCAGGACCCCCAGGGTGGTAGAGGCACAGAGCCCACCCAGGTTAAATTATGCAAAATTATGCAATTATGCTTTATGTGAAAAATTGGGCAGACACATCATTGCATAATTTCCCAGGGTGTACTTTAACTGTTGCTGTTTCTCATCACATAGTTGTAAAGAGAGGCCTCTCCTGAAGCCATTTTTCTCCCCTGCCAGCACTTCACATTAATTAACACAGCTATGCCTAAGTGTTGACCCACATTATTATATCTAGAGCCAAATAGGGACACACAGGCTGCTTGCAGACATTAAAAAAAAACCCAAACACTTTACTGGAAGAAGCAGCTCATTACTTCAACCCGCTCCGCAGTGTCTGTGTAGATCAGGCCTAATTTTTGCCATCTTTTTAAGAGCCAGTTCCTGGAGTCAGGTGCTTATGGGATAATGTTTCCATTTAAAACACAAAAATCATAGTGCCGTCCTCAGAGTTGTGAATAAATATGTGAAAATGTGAGTCATTGCAGTAATCAATTTGGCTGCTTGTAGACATTAAAAAAAAAGGTGCTTTACTTTAAACTGCACACTCCTGTGCCGCAAACAGAATATGCTCAAAAGCTGGACCACACTAGTTGGACCAGCTCGCTCAACATCTGTATAGATCAGCAGGGCTTTTTGGCACTTTAGCAAAAGCTGATTCAATCATCTATCACACAAAAGTGCCAAAAAAGCCCCACTAAAGCTCCTGATAGAGACAGATGTTGGGTGAGCTGGGTCCAACTAATGTAGTACTTCTTAAGGCGTGTGCTGGGCTTGACACAGGAGCGCACAAAGTTTAAAGTAAAGCACCATTTTTTTTAACGTCTGCAAGCAACCAAACTAAATACTGCAATGGCTCACATTTTCATGTATTTATTCACAACTTTGAGGCTGGTAATATGACTTTTGTGTTTTAAATGGAAACAGATTATCCCATAATGATCTGACTCAAGGAACTGGAGCTTAAAAAGAGGAAAAATTAGGAAAAAGGCAATAAAACTATAAAGTTTATAAATCCCCCAAACTAGGTGGATAACAAACACATGAAACTATTATAGAAAAGTATTCTTATTTAGAGTTTTCAAAAGGGAAACCTTGTGTCCTGTTTCTCATACTATTTCCTTTTCACTAGCAATCTGCTCATTATCTGTTCTGCAGACAAGATGCAAGTGATAAAAAACAATAAATATAAAGCTTCTTGAACAATTAAATATTGGAAAGTCTGCAAAACATTTAATCTCATTTGTTCCTCAAGCTTGTGATACAAATGATGGCTTACTTCTGAAAGGTTATGAGCTCTCCCAATTCCCAACAGGCTCCATGGCAGGATGTGCCACACATCAGAGAACTGTTCCACACTGCATGTGTCTGAGCTTTCAATAAGTAAAAAGAAACTTTAAATCAGCTCTTTGTGAACAGAGAGGTGTGTTTATCTTTAAAAGCACATTGTTGTTTGCTCCTTTCCTGCAATGTTTGAGCTATCAAAGTTTTAACAAGAGCCTGGATTTTTGAAAGGGGGTCAGTTCTACCAAATGAACCTAGATTTTTCAAAGAAACTTGACAAGGTCTGCTAGGTGTTGACTAGTTGAGCTCTTCTGAATATTCAGCCACTTATTTAGGCACCACAATGAAGTCTGCTGAGTGCTCAGAGCTTCTGAAAATCTGGGCCTGTACACTCAGCTAAATTTTAATTATTGGGAAGTAATGTAGGGTAGGAAAACCAGGATTGGATTCCCCCTTCCTTAACATCCAACATAACAGCAGTTCACCATACTGAGTCTACCCTTCCCTTGTTTGCTGTCCTAGAGAGCACTGTCTACCAGACAAGCCTTGAGCTGTAGTCAAATAAAACCAAACAAGACTTGCCAACACCATTTTGCCTATCTGCAAGATATGTTTATTCTTCTATTACTGAGCCATGAAGAAACAACCAATAATGACATTTACTGGAAGATTCCAAGTTTTTATGGGATCTGGAGAGGATTTGAGATTTCCTCCACAAAGCAATTCTTGTCCTCTGTGCTTGGTTACCTTTTGCTGTAACAGTAGACAGCTTCTGTACTATTAACTCAAAAAACTCGTTTCCTATTAAGTTACTTTGCGGCCACCAACTACCCATTTGATATTTGGCAAGTCACTCAGCCTGTCTGGCTTGTCTACCCAGCTGTTCATAAGGGATTTTATCATTCCTCTCCCTTAGAGGGCTATACATTAAAGATCACTAAGTCATTCAAATACTTCAGTAACGGGGCGCATATAAATATCGATCAATTAATAGAAATAATAGTCCAGGAACAAAAAATATTTAAGGTGTCCTACAATAATCATGTCCAATAAATAGAAAATGAGACAGATTCAAGAACTCGACGTAGAACTTTCGGAACCACAAATGGACTCTTCATATTTGATTTCAAGGTTATGTCTCAATGAAACCTACATTAGAAAATCAGGTTAACGCTCATACCAGATGTAGAATGGCTGAATTAACCTTTTCCAGACTTGAAAGTGTTTCCTAAGTGAGAGCTCAGTGCTATAGGGAATTACAGCAGTGCTGATATTTAGGGATGTGAAGGCATCCCATCAAAATGAACGTTCCCCTAAAAGTTACTGCTGTGCATACTTCCCTCGCATTTGATTTTCAAATCCTCTTTTATCTCCCACTTGATATCACAAAATCTAAGTGCTCTAGTTTCGTGCGTTCTGGTTTCCGAGAACAAAGTATAAACATTTCCAGCCAGTGCACTTAGCAGAAGTTTGTTTGCCAAGTGGTGTTGTCTCTTCTCTGGGTGGGGGTATTAAAAAGCATTTTAATTAAACAGGAAAACAAATGATGAAATCCTCCATTTTCGCAGGCCTCCTCTTGGCAAGACTGAACATCTGTGGCATATGGGATTCACCATAGATTAAGAGAGACCTTTATCTAGGATATCTTGTGAAATGATGACAGCCATCTTGACTGAGACAACTGGGAAACTTCCAAAGAGAAAGTAGAAACTACCACTTCAAGAGCTAAAGAAGCAGGTCCTCCTAACTGTGGCTATAACAAATGCATATCCCCGAGAACTCAGGCCTGCAGGGGGACTGGTAACGTGTTTCTCACTGGGTTACAAGACCACATCACTTGCCTTATCTAAGGAGTGTAATCAACAGGGATCCTGTTTTCTCTGTTTAAAATCCCAAATTCTCTGACTAAAAAAACCTAAAAGTCGTGTTTTTCCATGATTAAAATGAAAAATTACTATGGATATAGATATCAGTTGAACACAATGTTGTACTGATATATTTACAAGTTGAAAGCAATTTGGAAGCCTACCAGTGCCTCAATCATTATAACGTTAATTGTAAATACCTATATATTTTTTGTGGGTTTTTTTTTAGTATGAAAAGTCAGAGCTCTCCTTGCCCCACTTCACTTACCAGGATGTGAGTGCAACTGCAGCTGCCCCGACGCCCCCCTGTTGCTTTGTGGCACGGAGCAGCCCTGATATGCTAGTGTGCTGCTCCTGCCCATGTTGTTGCTCCTCACTCCCAAACCACAGCCCCCACGCCCCTAGCCATGCTGGCGCCCCTCACTCCCAACACCCCTTTGGCTCTGCCAGTGCCCTTTACTCCCACCCTATAGCTCCCACCCTCTGCCCTGCCGCCCTCCCCTCAGGGTCCTCATCAACCCAGCAGCTAGGAGCTGGCACAGGAGGCCAGAATGGGGTAAGGAAGGTCGGTGCTGCCACCTCTGCTGCCACTACCACAAGAAGCAACCAGGAGCTGCCACCAGCAGAAGCACCACATTTCCATGGCAAGGCACCGTGGGGCACAACTTTATGCGGCTGCCCACCCAGCAGCAGTAGAGGCATTGGCAGCCGCATAGAGTTGTGCCCCATGCTGCTGCCAGGTAGGCAGGGGGTGCCTTGCCATGGCAGTGTGACACGTCTGGTGGTGGTAGCGACACTGAGCCTGCCCACCGTGCTTTGTCCTCCCACATGAGGTCCTATCCACTTGGCTGTGGAGGCCCCCAGAGGGAAGGCAGCAGATTGGGAGCCTTGGGCCCCACAGCAGGCATCTCCCATTCTCTCCCATCCTCTCCCATCCCATCTGGGGAGACATGTGCCCCACATGTCCAACTCACCAGGAGTGTGTGCAGTGTTGGGAAGCCAATTCCCCCACCACCTTCAGATGAACAACCCAGGTCTCCATCCTGCTTCCCCAGCTGGGCCCTGCAGCCACACATTCCTGCCCTAGCTGGGTAGTGCCCCCAACCCCAGTGGCAGCCACCAACCCTGCCCCCTCTCACCATGACCACTTCAATCTGCACCTCCCCGCATTGCCTATGCTGCTTCCCCCTACCCCCTTCCCCTTGTGCTGCCTATACTCACTCCCCCCACATAGACTTACCTGCAAGCAGCTAAGGGATCTGCTGTCCCCCACTTACTGGCTGTATTTCTGGCCACATGCATATGTGTGCACGCACGCATGTACATGACACCCCCTGGAACTCTGACAGCCTGCAAGGGGAAACCCATGGTGTCCTGGGTTTTTCTCCTTTAAAGGAAAACTTCGTGAAGGTCTTTAAAGTGTAGATAAGTACCTTGTCTTTGATGTAGTAGAAAACAGATTTTTTACCTAGAACTTGGACCCAGCCAGCCATGGACAATCTGTGTGCTTAATGACTTAGTCCAGTGTTGTGTTTTATGTTAAGGTTATGGGAAAGGTTAAGGCAATGTAACAGTCACTGTTTTTTAATGATCCTGGCTTTCATCCTCTGTCTGTCTAAGTGCCAATCTGGGTATGGCCCGGGAACTGTTTTCGTCATATTGTTTTATCTTTTCCTGCAATGGCACAAAGCTCAGATGTCCAAGGTGAGGTGATCAAATCTGTTGTCTGCATTAGATATTATGGATCATCCTAACCTAATTATGATACATCTGTAGTTTCTAAGGGGAGTGGACAGAGTTGGCCTTGAGTAGCTTTGCCCCTTTATTGTGGAGAGGCCTTGACAGTGAATTTGAGTAGTTGCCCCTGTGCCCCCAAGGATCTCTTAGCTAAGATAGAGATCGTATCAAGCCTCCCTCTCTCTTTTTCAATGCCTTGTAAACATTTTGAGGAGGGTAGTGATGAGGGCTTTCATAACAGTGGTTAACTCAGCTTTTTCTCACCAGCTCCTCCATCTCTGTAGTTGAGTCTCTTTTTCCATAATCTGGGCAAACCAAGGGCTTCAGTAAAGGCAATCTGACAGAGAAACAGACTGAGACTGTGATAATTGGAGCACACCAGAAATTTTCCGGGAAAACAAAATGTAATTAAAACCTGTTATTTTGTTGATCCAGAAATGTTTTGTTTGACCGGCCTTCTCCAGTTTCAAGGCAGTGTCCTGATAGACCCTGATGTAAATCAAATAGGTTCTAGACAAATCTGCCCAAGAGCAGGGATGCTAGCAGCACTGTGATCCCCAGCTCTTGCAGACCCATCTAGCAGGTCTACACTGAAGCCAGAGCTATAAGGATCACCTGCCATGGAGAAGTGCATATATATTCTTATTCATTTTGCCGCTGTTATATGCGGTGAAATGAACAAGAAATGAACAAGAATATCATTTTAACTGAGTGGCTGTAGCATCCAAAACCCTTTCAGTTCACTGGAAATTTCAATACATTTTGGTTTTGCTGTGATTGAAACAAATATAAAAATTAAAGAACACAACAAAACAAAAACCCAAACCTAAATTATTTTCAGCTAGAAACCCTGGCTGCCAATAGACAAGCATGGAGGCTGCTCTGACCCAGCTCTAATGTTGAAAGCATTTAGATTTTAAAAATAATATAAAAGGGCTTGTCCAAACACTATAGAACAGTGTTTCTCAACCATTTTAGTTTCAAGACACCTGTGGAATAGACTCAAGACACCCTTTGGAAAGTGCCAACTGCTGGTTTTCACTCTTTTTTGCCTATAGAAATATAATAGAGCAGTTTCGCTGTTGCAAAAAAACATGCAGAAAGATCATAGCTATGGATTTCTGTTAAAAATCTCTGGGTTTATCTTCCATCTCCAAGCATTCTGTATCCTCAACATTCTTTCAAGTACACCTTGACAAAGAGAAATCCTGCAAAATGTGCAAAAGTGCCTGCAAAAGACTTAAGTTCTGTGTTTCTCTGTAAGTCTTCCTAAATTGTAAAGAGAGAACATGTGGCTGGGGCCAGCCCAAATAGTCCCTTTTTAATTATATATGTTTAAATTTATAGAATGCTTAAACAATAATGGACTTCAGGGCTGGATGTTTCCTGGCAAACAGTGACCGTGTGAAGGACTGTGGGCTCGAGGTTCAGCTGAGGTCCCTTCTCCCAGCAGGTTGTTAACTGCCAGGAAATGCCTGACTTGGAGGTCATCATTGTTATTAGACACCATGAGAGGATAAAGATGTAATGAAAGAGTAAGGCAATTACCTTATTTTGTGTAGGCAAGTTAAAAGGAGAATTGATGGTTGCCATGGATATAGAGTTCTGTTGGCAACATTTATCTCTTCTTTGCAGATAGAAACCAAGGTGTTCTTCCCGAAAGCTAAACAGGTCTATATAGGCCTAATGTCTTTAGATGACCTGGCTTTCTGGATCAGGGTCCAACACTATTATTAGAGCTGTACAACTGAGAATGTTTTCATGAAGTTTGTGGAATATATTTTTTAAATGTCTCGAGATACTTTGATGAAAAAAAAAAAGAAACTAAAGATTTTTTTCTTGTGTTAACCCCCCCCCCCCCAATAACAAAACACACACTTTGACATTCATTTTAAGGCCAAATGTAAAAAATAATCAAAGAATCAACATAGTTTACTGAGCCTTTATATCAAACCAGTTATTTTTTCAACAAACATTTTCAGTTTCAAAGCCATTTCTGGTGAAAAAAAAAGTTTCATTAAAATATTTTAATTATCTCTGACAGCGACTAATAGAAAGTAGGAGTACCTTCTTATTATTCCCTTTTTCCAGGTTCTGCTGTGGTTTTGTTTCTGCTGTCACTGGGACAAGATTTTGAGTTAGAATTACATGTTTGTACGCTGCCTTCATTGGAGACTTGGTCCCCAGTGGCTGCTTCATTTTCATTTCTGTTCATCTGCAAAGAATATTTTAGGACCAGGCTTGTTAAATATCTCTCTCTCTCTCTCTACTTTTTCTCCTTATTACCACATGCACAATATACTATAGACACAATCTTGTTGGGTATACAAGGCATTTGCCTTGATCAATACATGTGCTCTATATTTACAACAAAAGCATTGGCAACAGAAGCAGAGCGGAGATTCCAGAGTAATTCCAAGAGTGTCTGTAATATTGCCCATTAAAGGAAAAGCTATGTGCTTTTTTTCACTCCCCAGTGGTATTCAATGGGCTGTTGATAGCTGGTAGCAAATCAGGAATAGGAAAGGATATGTGCAGACTTTTAACATAGAAGCTCTGGATAATATCATTATAGTGCTGTATTGATTTTCTTTTGTATCCTCTCAATGTTTTGTACACTGTTGCAAAGAGATAATGGGTTTTCACAGGTAGATGTCAGAATTACACTCATATGCCTGGCCAAAGCATATAGCTGTGAGTCAATGAAGCAGACAGCTATTCTGTCTAAGACAGTCTCTGAGTAGTTTAGAAGTCCTGTAAATTCCAAAGGTAATAGCCCATCCCTGAGCTGGTATAAATCAGCAAAGCCCTACTGAAGTCAATAGTACTTTTACACAACTGAGGATCTGTCCCCATTATCAGATTTGGTCTATTTCTTTGGTATTTGAGCTGTTCAGAATATAATCTCTGCACTGATAAATGCAATTGCAACTTGCTTTGTAGTCACTCTGGGCCAGTGGTTTTTAACCTGCAGTCTGTGGACACCCAGGGTCTGCGAAAGATGACTGTGATCACAATCAAAAGCATGGAAACACCCACATTTAAAATTCAAAGGAGTTTGCACCCTCCATTCAACATTTCTAAAGGAGTACACACATCCATTTGACATTTTTTAAAGGTCTGCAAATAAAAAAAAGTTGAAAACCACTGCTCTAAATACTCTAGACTCACTCAAAACTTGCCAAGGCACCCCCAACAGAGAAATGCGGTCAAGTCAGATTTCAACATTGGGAGAAAATAAAATTAAAAAGTAAATGTTGTTGGCCCATCTTTATTAGCATTTCTCCTAATCCTTGGTAGTAATGCTGTATGGATCGAATTATAGGCAGTAAAGGATGCAGAGAATAAAACTTTATGGAAATCTGGAACCAGAACGTCAAACCTGGTGAAA
>JAGPOW010000229.1:28775063-28790382 GCA_030014935.1 Caiman crocodilus
TCTTCGGTATGGTCAAGTTTTGGTGCAGATTCAAGGAAATCTCCAGTTCAACTCCTACCTCCCTGCTATGAACTTCTACCCTCTCCCTGAGCAGAAGTGGGGCTCGCCTTTCTACATCCTTTTGACCTCAAGGATTGCAGAGCCTTTCAATACACATTGAGGTTGCTCCACCACTCTTTTTAGTAATACTAAATGTTTTCACCTAGGACTAGATTATGGCAAGCTCACAGGTGGGTGCAGGGGAGAGGGTGAGAACAGGCAGACTTCCTCCTCTGTACTCTGGTAGCTAATGACAGCCGAGTACCTATGTACTCATGAGTATGAGAGCTGGCCAGGGCTAGTGAACAGGGTGAGCGGTGACTCTGCCTTATCAGGACCCCCAGCTAGGGAGCTCTATTACGGTTTGTTGTACTAGGTGGGGAGCATGGGCTGTACGCTCCTAAACTACCTGGAGTTCTCTTTGGAGAGAAACAGTCCCTCATCATTCCCTGGTCACGGCTGTGCTTAATTGAGCAGTCTGGACTATAATGCTCGGCAGTTCTGTCGAAGTACCCATACAGCAAGCAGTATTTGGTAAAAGACAGAACAA
This sequence comes from Caiman crocodilus, assembly GCA_030014935.1. NCBI lineage: Eukaryota > Metazoa > Chordata > Crocodylia > Alligatoridae > Caiman > Caiman crocodilus. The sequence continues at coordinate 28,775,653 of JAGPOW010000229.1, forward strand.
GGATGCTTCATAGTAAAGTAAAGAAACTAGCAGTGGTCATTCCCGCATATGAATACATGTAACAGTCATACTTAGTCCTCACATGCTGCTGTCAGCAAGTCAATGGCTGAGCCAGGAACAGCCAGAAAGCTGGCTTTCATCCTCGGGCTGCTTGTCCTCAGTGCTCCATATGTCTCATGAATACAAAGCAAAGGTCTAGCTAGTTCTTTCAGCATCTGGGATGAGGTGTTGTGGGGTGGGAATTATGCAGGTACAGGGTTGTACCTGCTCAGCTCCTATGGCTGGGCTGCACTTGCTGTGACAAAGACTTCTGGCAGAGAAGAGCATACTAGCACCTTCTCTAAGCCAGTGCCCACTGCTGGTGCCCGGCTTGCCCCGCTCTAGTTATGCTACTGATACAAAGGGTCAGATGCTATTCTGCCCATTGTGCATGAGTGGGCTTATGCGCTGTTACCTGTCAGCTCTGCGTTCCTGGGAAGCCCTGGCACGGTACCCAGCCTGTCTGACACATGAAGGACTTCCCCCTACCACCACCTCACTTCTCCCTGAACCAGAACTGATCAGAAGAAGAGCTCGCAGAAGGAAATGAAGATACAGTGAGAAGCACACCTAAGCCCCTCCAGATAAGGGTAACAAGATTGCAGCAACTTCCCCTGGGTCTCATTTGCATCAGAGATGAGGAAAACGGGAGGCACCTTCATTATCATCAAGAGTGGAGAACAGAGTTCATGGCGAGGACCGCACTGAACTCTGGGACCAGAGAAAAAGGGAAGCACTGCATGATGGCGGGGGCAGGGGTCTCTGCTCCAGAAGTTAATTAACCCATGCTTGTACACATCCTGCTCAGCATTTATCAGACTAATCCTAGTGATAAATCCTTTACCAGGTTCCCAAAAATACTGTCGCTACCTGATTGTATTACGAGCTCCCTCTGAGCAACGTCACTCAGAACCAGGAATAATCAGTTCCTATTGTCCGGCATAAACAAATCCATCGTTCTCCCTTGAACTATTGCTATTTTCCTATAAGAAACCTCGACTCTCTCTCTCTGTCTTGGTCCTGGTGCTTGCATCCAAAAGCTGCACCAGTTCCACTCCTTTTTTTGCCTGCAGTACCTTCAGTGAGCATGCTGGGGGCTCTGCCTGCCCAGAAACCCCTGGGAACCAAGGGAAAATCCAGAAACCAAACTCCAGAAACAAAGCAAACAGGGTTAGAAAATGAGGGGCAGTAGATTACAGAGGCTTGCCAGGGTAGACCTTCAGCAAAGACTGTTGGCTGCCCTGAAGTCCTCTGCCACAGCTGGAGATAAATGGAGAAGTTGCTCTCCCAGAAGACAACCAGAAGACCCAGACAGTGGCCAGCTAGTCATTAGCTGGGCTAGGTCTTCCAAAGCACCAGGCAGGTGTGACCCACTAGGCAATTAGCTCAGGCGGGGTTACCTGCTAGGGTCCCTGACACTAAGTCCATTTAGATACCTCATAGGTGGAATAGAATATGGCCCAGCATAGTCAAAAACTTAATGAGCTGAAAACTGAAAGCCATTATTGATTATAGGATTCCCAGGATTCATTGCTTTTCAATATTTTTTTTTCTATATAGCAGGTCGTTCATGTCCCCAACTTGTGAGATTATTCCAAAGTGAAGATACATCTGTCTCAGGCCGTCATTCATAAGTTCCCATTTTATCTCAGGGCAAAAAATAAAGTCAACTAAATCTTAGCCAAAATGGAGAACCAAGCAATAGGATGACAACTAGCTGGCTAACCACCAAGAAGCAAAGCACATGCCAGAAATTACAATTCGTTGTGAGGGACATGTCTGAAGAATAGAGATTGAGTTTTAAAAAATCTGAAGTGTGTCCTCCCTTTGGTTGAAAAGCAGCAGATAGAAAATCAGCCATGGGAAGAAAAAAAAAGGCTAAGGCAGAAAAAAAAAGGCCATGGGACTTGCCAAGGAGTGGAGTGGAGAAAATCAGCATATTGGGTGGAAGGAGGCAAATTCAGAAAAGTTGGCTTTCAGAAAACTCCTCAAGACTGGAGTTCTTGGGGACCGGGAAGTCATCCCTTAACTGGTGCCCCAAAGGCTAAGAACTTTACCATTAAATTCAGGTAGTCCTGTAGTAGCTAGCCCCGCAGCACCTGTCAGACACAGCACTAGGATAATTAGACTGCATAACAACTAGCAGCAACAGAAAGCTTTGAAACCAAAATTGATTTGAATCTGGAAGCTGGAGAGAAAACACATGGAAGCAGTTGTGAAAATCTCCCAGAAATTACAGTATAAACTGCGACTGAAAAAGCAGAGAGTCAGTTTACCTTTTGGATAATCACCTTCTTTAACACCCAGTCTAATCCACATTGAGACTAGCTCAATATTTTCTCAGCCCAGGCGTATTGCACATTTAAAATCGGTGGGAATGTCAGACTTCTGACACTGACAGAAGCATTACATCACAGCAGTATTTTTTTTTTATGTTTTTTATCATCAGCTGATGACGCCAGCAGCGATTGCCTTCCTTTGGTTATAAACTGTACTACCAGCAGGATCGGTGCTGGATGTCTCCAAAACAGATATGTTCTGATTTGAAATTTGCTCAGTACACATCATTTTTATATCAGAATTTTAAATGTAGTTCTTCCGAACACCAAAAGGTAGGAACGTTGGGCTTTGGCCTCTGCTGCCGTTAATTTGTATGACTCCACTGAATTCAGTGCAGCAGCTAAGGATTTGGCTCAGACTTTGTTAGCCCTATTCTGAATCAAATTTGCATGCTTCATCTTCCATTAGGATGTGTACGGGCAGCTCTCTGAAAGGCCTTTAATATTTCATTGACCCTAGCCTGAATAAGATTACACCAGCACTGATAAGGGATCATGGGAATAGCAGGAAGCAGAACATTTACATGAGTCTCTGTACTTACGATGTTGCATTCAGTGTGAGATCTCATTGCACCCTAAAGTACACAGGGCATGAGAAGATTTGCTGCTAGGACAGTCCTCTAAATACCCACCGTTATTTTTATCTCTTTGGGCATGTCTACATGTTGACGTATGGTGACACTGTTATGTCACCAGGCTTTAGTAATTCTTTCTGGAAGTACGCTGCACCGTGTGCACAGGGCAGAGTTAAATTTCACAGCTACATCACCGTGACAGCATGCTATACTGGGAGAGTGTGCTGCTACTGCGACATAGCTGCCTATCACATGCATATTGCTACATCGCCATAAGGCGATGCGTAGACGCACACTTTATTTACTGAAATCCCTTTCTACTGGCAAGACAGTGAAGGTGTTTTGCTTGTTAAGGTGTCTGACCTGTTCACGTCCAGATTTTTTAAATAGTCTGTAACCTGTTCTTTCACCCCTGAGGGCTGCTCACCTGCTTCTCAAACTTTGCTGCCTGGTGCAATAGTCTGGGAGCTGACCTTGCCTGAGAAGACCAAGGTAAAAAAGGCATTTAGTATTTCAGCCTTTTCCTCATCATCTGTCACTACGTTGCTTTCCCCATTCAGTAAGGGACCCACACTTTCCCTGATCTTCTTCTTGTTCCTAACATACTTGTAGAAACCCTTCTTGTTACCCTTCATGTCCCTTACTGGCTGTAACTCCAATTGTGCTTTGGCTTCCTGACTTCTTGTGAGAAGAAGACTTTTGTGTTTAAGCTCACCAAAGAATTTTCTGCTAAACCAAGCTGGTTGCTTGCCACATTTGCTATTCTTCCTGCACACTGGGATGGTTTGTCCTTGTGCCTTAAGTAAGATTGCTATAAAATACAACCAGCTTTCCTGGACTCCTTTCCCCATCAGCCTGGCCTCCCAGGGGATCCTGCCCATCTGTTCCCTGAAGGAGTCAAAGTCTGCTTTTCCGAAGTCCAGGGTCCATACTCTGCTGCTCTCCTTTCTTCCTTTTGTCAGGATTCTGAGCTCAATCATCTCATTGTAACTGTCCAGCTTGCCACACACTTCTAAATCCCTCACCAATTCTTCCTTGTTTGTAAGTAGTAAGTCAAGAAGAGGATGGCTCCTAGTTTTTCTCTCCAATACTTGCACAAGGAAGTTGTCTCCAACTCTCTCCAAAAATTTCCTGGATTGCCTGTGCACTGTGCCATCCAAGCAGACATCAGGGTGATTGAAGTCCCATGTGAGAACCAGGGCCTTGTCCTCCTGGTCCGGTGGTCTATAGCACACACACATTGCAGCATCACCATTGTTGCTCTCCCCTTTAACCTTAACCCAGATACTTTCAACAGGCATATCTTCAGTTTCATACTGGAGCTTCTAAGCAATCATACAGCTCTTTCACTTACGATGCAACTCCTCCTTCTCTTCTCCCCTGCCTGTCCTTCCTGAACAGTTTGTACCCATCCATGACAGTGCTCTGATCATGACAGCTATCCCACTAAGTTTCTGTTCTTACAATCCCATCATAGTGCCTTGACTGTGCAAGGAGTACCAGTTCTTCCTGCTTGTTTCCCAGGCTCTGTGCATTTGTCTACAGGAACCTGAGATGACTAGCCGATTGTCCTACTTCTTCAGGAAGAATGAGGAGGCTGCCTGTGTTGCTTCCTCCTGGTTCTGCTTCCTCCAGGTCCCCTGTGTCCCAGGAGGACAGCCATCAGGAGACAGGGGACCCCCCCTTCTGTGGTGGGACAAGGAATGGGACCGCCTACTATTGCATAAAAAGCCCTGGAACCAGGGCACACTTACCTCTTGCAGGAGAAGAGGAGGTGGACGCACCGCACCAACACCAGCACCACACAGCCACACAGTTTGTGACCTTCACCTACTTCTGGCTGAAGCTGGCATAGGTGGGTGATGTCATCCCTGGATGCCACCTGGCTTGGATAAAAGCCAGCACTGAGGGAGATGCCAGGGAGGCACCAAAGAAGGTGCACATTGAAGGTGCTTCCCATGCTGGGCGTTCACAATGCCGGCATGCAGTGTGGGACATGGAACTGGAACACCAGAGGGGGTCCCCAAAGAAGACCTCAAACAATACCAAGAGAAAATGAAGATTTGAATGTAAAAGAGTCCTTGAGTGGGAAGGGGACAGACTAGGACCCTATCCCAGACTACTGGTGAAATCATGTTTTGGGGGGTTTTTTGCATGCTATTTCTTTGTTTTTCCCCTTTCTGATGAGGATCAACCCCGAGAGGCCCTGAGATAAGGGCAGAGGCAGAGGCAGCACTCCAAAGATAGGAGTGACTGAAGAACCACCGCCAACAACCAGGCTTAGCCAGAGGTCCATTGGGAGGCCTTGAGCAACTCAAGATGCCCCAGGAATGCAGAGGTTGAGATGAGCCATCATATCCCTGCCCATGAGAGGGATGGGAAGAGACAACATCAGAGGGTAAGCCATATGAACACCGAGGGCTGTCCTAGAGGCTGGTGCATGGATAGGGTGTAGGGGAGGCCCCACAGATACCTGCCGTTGCAGCCAATCTGAGTGAGCCCACTGAAGGGGAACCCACCACTGAGGAAATCAAAGTCATGGCAGGATAGTTTCATAGTTTCATAGCTGGTAGGGTCAGAAGGGACCTGAGCAGATCATCAAGTCTGACACCCTGCCATGACAGGAAAGAGTCTCTGGGCTTTCCCCAGGGTGATCATGGGCTCATTCAGAGGTCACTGGAATCCACGCAGCAGCCAACACCTGGTGCATGCGCCAAGATGGCTTACGAGCGTAGTCTTAAAACCAGCCAAGCACACCCTGTTTCCCCACTTACCTCAGGGCGTTGTACTGCATCTCCCAGAATACCTAATTTAATGCCCTCCTGACTAGGTTAGCAAGCCTATTTGTGAAAATGCTCTTTCTACTCTTTGTCAGGTGGATCCCATCTCTTCCTAACAAGCCTTCTTCTTGCAAGCTTGAACGAGATTTAGTTAAAGTGCCCCCACTACCATTTTGAAGTGCAGGGACACTGATTTATGAGACACGGAGGCTGGCTGGAGCAAGGTAACTACCACGCTCCAGCTGACTCAATTGATCGAGTCCACTCTGATGCACTGTAAGTATAGTGCATCGAAGAAGCCTCTGCATTCATGTATAGGCACCCTTAAACTTACAATGAAATAAAAATGCATAGGAAAGGAAGAATTGTTACAAAGCATAAAAACTGTCCTGAATTTTCCCTAATTCTGTGATTTATAACCTATGAATTTAAAATGGATACTGGGTAACTGGCTCAAATTGGAACCTAATCTACAAATCCATTGTATTTCATATGGTTTCATATTTGTATCCCAGTGTCCAAACTTGCTTCTTTGATCAGATCCAAAACAAGAAGGAACTTGTTTCCCATTTACAGTTCAGATGCACTCGGAATCTCAGAGAATAAATAATCCTATGACATTTCCACCACTGAGGCCTACAATTTCTCAAGAATAGATAGTGAATTTCACTTTAGTGGAATACAAAATGAAATCTAAATGGTAGCTTTGTTTTGACCTCAGAGTAGAAAAAAACAACTTTAGTGAATCCAGATTTGAACCCCACCAGTTCAAAGCCCCCACCAAATCCCAAGTATGGTTTGGATAAGCCCCTTCCTCAATTAAAACGTATCTGGTTAACTTCCTGTTTCTTATCCCCTCCTCATCAATGATCATGGCTGATTGTGGCAGGCCCACACCTCAGTCACTGCACTGCTGGCATCCAGCTGACTGGTCTGCTGGCAGCTGGGCCAGCATCATGCAGCCGGAAGAGGGACTGTGGATTGGTTCAGCTTCTCAAAGCTCCTGGGATAAGAGGAGCTGGCCTGTTGTGTCCAGGGAGAGAGTAAAGGAGGAGGCACCAGGCATGCCTCTGAAAGCCTTCCCCAGTTGAAGGGACACTTAAAGCAGACCCAGTGTGATAGCAGCAGCACCAGTCACCAGGCAGCATAGACATTCACATTGCAGTGGGGGAAACATCTGTCTGAGATCTTACTTACCTGCATCATTGAACCCAGAGACTTGCCCAGGGGCAGGAAGCTCTGGTGAGCCATAGGACACTGTGAATGACTAGGGGGCTGAGAGAGAGGACCCAGGTATCAGTGAGGGAGCAGCCACAGAGGGACCTAGGGGTACAGACCTAACTGCAAAACCTTAGCAGCAGGTAGACCCAGGGTAGCCGGGACAGGATCTGGGTAACCAAAGGAACATCAGTAGGACCCATGCAAGGGAAGAACCCACCTGGGAACATATTGAATAGGGCCACCGTGTTTGTGTGGTTGTGGACCCAAAATTCCCCAGCAGATAAGCATCAGGACCCCAAGGGTCATGGACGTATGAGAAAACATCCCTCGGGACATTGTAACACATGGCCAGGCACCAGACAACCCAGAGTATCAGTGCCTGCAGGGCCAAGCCACAATGGAGGATCACATGGAGGCTGAACAAACCATATCACACATGGGACAGAACGCTGAGGAACACTGCCCAGCACAATAAGCATCACTGCCTTGCTCACGTGCCCCTGTGATTTCAGTTCAAGTCTAGTTAAGTTATCAGTTTGCCAGTCAGGCATGCCATAACTACATTCCTGCCCAGAACCATGGGAGCAAACAGTGCATGCGATACCATAGAAACTAAGCTGGACTGCCTAAGTAGAAAGGGGTGAGGTGTAGGGAAGGGGGAGCCCCACAGAGGAAGCACCAGCTGAGGTGCTGAGAATCACAGAAAAAAACTGGGCAACACCTTCTGGCAGAAACTCAGGTAACATCAAATCATGGCAGGCGAGTTGACCCTGGTGTGGCACACCCAAGTGGGCAGGGCATGCTAGCAGCAGCTCTGCAAACATGGGCCTGCCCCACTGATACTCACAAAGGCACTGGGAGTGTAGGGTGTAAAATCTTTTAAATGGCTTTGGAAATCTCAGTCAATGTTGCTTCAGAAGAAGTGGTGGTGATTCTTTGCATCTGCTCCTTTCAAATTTAGTGACTCTCTCCCCTGAAGTGCCTTAGGGGGAATGTCAGTGTCACACACATCTTTGGAAAGCCCTTGCTTTTTAAAAACAACCAGAAACTGAAACAGCTACTGAGTGACAAGAGTGGCTGCACAAACCAAGAAGAGAGCAAGTCTACAAGAAGAACTCTGAAAGCATTTGAAATAAAAAGTATGGGTTATTACTAACAAAGCTTAAAGATTGAAGGGCATTTCAGATATCAGCCCATACTGACATCCAAATTTACTCCAACAGATCTTACCTTTGTAGACTATCTAGCAAACGTTTTCTGGAAATACCTTACATGATGTCAGAGAAGTCACTTCAGAACAATACCACACTACTCAGACTGGAGCAAATGCCTTCAACAGTAAAAAATTCACGTGGCTAAAGCATGCGTATGTAAGGAACAGGGGAAGGATGAGACTATGGTGCAGTGGTGTTGCAGCATGTCTACTAGCAGGGTGGGTGGTAGGAAAGCAGTATAGCTCTAAACTTTGGCTAAAGAAGGGGGAGGGGATACTGTGGTAGGTGAGTTAATTATTCAGAACCTCACATTACCAGCTTCCATCAGTGGGGCTGCTCTGTAAGTTCCTGAAGAAATGACACCTAGCAGAGCCTCTGAAGAGGCACTTAGAGGAGCTAGATGTGTTTAAGTCAGGAGGCCCGGATGATCTTCATCCAAGAGTGCTGAAGGAATTGGCCAGTGTCATAGCAGAGCCACTGGCATGGCTGTTTGAGCACTCTTGGTGCTTAGGTCAGGTCCCAGAGGACTAGAAAGGGGCCAATGTGGTCCCTATTTTCAAGAAGGGGAGAAAGGAGGATCTGGGTAACTATAGACTGGTTAATCTTGCCTCTATCCTCAGGAAACCCTTTGAAAAAATTATTAAGGATCTTATTTGTGGGAGTCCAGCAGGGAAAGCAATGCTAAAGGGCAACCAGCATGGATTCCTAGCAGGTAGATTCTGCATGACTAACCTTGTTTCTTTTTATGATCAGGTCACAACATGCTTAGATGCAGGAATCGAGATAGGTGTCATCTACTTGGATTTAAAGAAGCCTTTGATACAGTAGGTCATTATATTCTCATAGGTAAACTGAGCACTTGTAATGTAGATGATTACACGGTCAAGTGGGTGGCAAATTGGCCTAGGGATCATACCCAGAGAGTGGTGATGGATGGGTCAGCATCAACCTGGAAAGATGTGGGTGGTGGAGTCCCGCAAGGCTCAGTCCTTGGACCGGTGCTGTTTAATGTCTTCATCAGTGACTTGGATGAGGGCATGGAAATCACTCTGTCCAAATTTGCAGATGATACTAAATTATGGGGTAAAGTTAACACATCAGCGGGTAGGGAACAAATCCAGGCAGATCTGGACAGGTTGAAAAAGTGGGAAGAACCGAATAGGATGCAATTCAATAAGGACAAATGCAAGGTGCTGCACCTAGAAAGAAGGAATCACCAGCATACTTACAGGCTGAAGGAGGACCTTGTTAGCAGTACAGCAACGGAAAGGGATCCTGGAGTCACTGGAGTCCAAGACGAACATGAGCTGTCAATGTGACAAAGTGACCAGTAAAGCTAACTGCACTTTATCATCCATTAGCAGGTACATGGCAAACAGGTCCACGGAGGTGATACTTCCCCTTTATGTGGCAGTGGTCAGTTGGAAAATTGTATCCAGTTTTGGGTGCCACACTTCAAGAGGCATGTGTACGACTTTGAGGGTTCAGAGGAAGGCCACTGGTATGATTAGGGGCCTGCAGGCAAAGCCCTACAAGGAGATATTGAGGGCCCTGGACCTCTCCAGCCTTTGCAAGAGAAGGCTGAGAGGTGATCTTGTTGCCACATACAAATTCATCAGGGGCGGGAAGGAATTGGAGCAAGGAATAGGAGATGCTCTGTTTACCAGGGCACCCCTTGGAGTAACTAGGAACAACAGCCACAAACTGATGGAGAGCAGATTTAAATTAGACATCAGGAAGAACTTCTTTATGGTAAGAGCTGTCAAAATCTGGAATGGGCTTCTAAGGGAGGTGGTGCTCTCCCTTACCTTGGGGTCTTTAAAAGGAGCCTAGACAGGCACCTGGCTGGGGTTGTCTGACCCCAGAGCTCTTTCCTGCCCAGGGCAGGGGATTGGACTTGATGATCTGCTAAAGTCCCTTTTGCCCCAAACATCTATGAATCTATGATATGGAGAGACTCCAAGGAAATATTGCACAACTCTAAGTGGAGATTGGTTTGTAGGAAGAGCAGTCGCTGTATAAAGGTATGGGCTACTATATTTCCAAGTTCAAACACCAGGCTCCACCCAAACAACCATGAGTGACTATTACAAATCATACGATCTTTTAAAAGTACATTTTAATCATGGATTTTTATATAATATTTAATTTTTGAAACACCCACAATGAAGGTGATGGGGGTCCTCTGTAGGGGTTTCCCTATGCAAGAAGGGACAGAAAATATTACCACTGAGCTACACCAGTGCTTCCCAACCTCAGGCTGCAACCCAAATGAGCGTCGCAGGGGCAATGTCGGCAGTGTTGAAGAGAAAAGAGGAGCTGTGCTGCATGCTGGGAGATCCCCCACATCGGGCCTCCACCGCTACAAAAACATTTTGTAATGGTGATCTACCAGCTACAGAGAGCGTAGCCAGATGTGGCAGCACTCCTCTTACAGTTATTTCTTGGGACTGAATCTAATAGGGGAGCTCAGTAAAATAAGATTTGATGACATTTTGAAAAACGTGAAAAAAAAAATTGATTCTATTTTGGGTTGCAAACACAAATTTCTATAATGCAGTGAACAGAACAAAAGCAAAAGTCTATCAGGGAAATTGAAACATATTATTTCAACAACATTGAAACATTTCACTTTGATGTCAGGATTTTTAATTATAAAAGAAAATAAAAGGGGATTTTGAAACAAAAAAATAATTTCAAAGTGTAAAACTGTAGTATTCTGTTAACAGATGCCAAAACCTGTTATTTGGGATTTTTCAGGATTTTCTTTCCCCCCAGAACCAAAATTTTGGCAAAACTGATACATATTAAAAAGCCATTTTGGTATCACTGATTCTGCAGGCTTTGCTGAAAGAATGTTTTGTGAAAAAAAAATTTACCCAGATTTACCTGAGACCGTTGAGTGAAAAACATGACCCTCTGCCATTCGAGGTAATGACCCAAATAGCTTGTCATCAACAAAGCTGCAGAGTAACAAACCTCTGTATGGAGACATGATATGAAGGTGTGATATACCGCCACACAACAGAGTATAATCAGGTGTACTTCTGGAAGACCATCACAAAGTGGATGAATGATGGGGTTTTTTTAAATAAAATTCCTGGGTTCAAAGCTACTGATTTCCTTCTATGATAAGATGCTAGGCTCTGTGGATGGTTGGGGAGAGCAGTGGATGTGATATATTTTGACTTTAGAAAGGCATTTGACACTGTCTCCCACAACATTTGTTGTTAACATGCTATGAAATTACAGACTAAATGAAAATACTGTAACATGGATACATAACTTAATGAGTAGACATCAATGGCTCAAAAACTAACTGGGGGGAGCTATCAGGTGGGGTTCCCCAGGGGTCAGTCCTGGGTCCAGCGTTGTTCAACATCATTCATGACTTGGATGTTGGGATTGAGTGCACACTTAAGAAATGTGCAGAAGACACCAGGTGGATGGAGTTGCAAACACTCTAGAGGACAGGGTTAGGATCCAGAATGATCTGGATAAACTAGAGAAACAGTCCTTGCTAAATTTCATCTGATCAAATGGGAGCAAGTGCAAAGTCCTGCACTTGGGACTGAAGAATTGCAACGCAAATAGAAACTGGGCAATGGCTGACTAGGCTGCATTTCTGCAAAGGACCGACCTGGGGGATTACAGTGGGACATGAACTAAATGTGAGCCAACCGTGTACTCATCTTGCACACTGGGTTGTATAAATGGCAGTGTCACTTGCAAATCAAGGGAAGTTATTATGCTTCTGTATTCAGCATTGGTGATGCATTGCCTAGAGTACTGTGTCCAGTTGTGGGCCCCACACTTCAAGAAGGATGTGGAGAGTCAAGCACAGGGTGACAAAAATGTTTAGGGGCCTGGGAAACAAGATTTATGATGAAAGTCCGAAAGAACTAAGGTCATTTGGTCAGGAGCAGAAAAGACTTCAAATACCCAAAGGGCGATTTTAGAGAGGATGGAGATGTGCTTTTTTCTGTGACCATAGGGGATTAGAAGCAATGGCAGCAGAGGAAATTTAGGTTGGAGATCAGGAGGAACCTTCTGACTAGGTAAGTAATCAAGTATTGAAACTGACTACATAGGTAAGTTGTGGAATCTAGCCTTTGCAGCAATACAACTGCCATGCCATGTGTCAACCATTTTTCAATCCTGTCTCCTGTGCTCCTTTGAAGCTAAGCCACTAATATATCCATTGGAAAAGCTGGAGGAGGACAGTGAAATATAAGTTAATACCTCAGTGGGAAAAAAGGGGCCAGGGAAAAACCCAAAGCCTCCACCCATCCAAACTAACAGCCACTTCCCTGAGCCACACACACCTGACTTACTCTTCACAAGCCTCCCTGGCTGCTGGGGGTTCATGTTCAGAAGGGGTAATGTAGGAGGGGCACAGCAGTCAGGGAGTCATCTTAGGTGGCCAGGAAATTCCAGGTTCAGGCCTCCATTGGGTGAGAGGGGATTTACACTGCAGATTCCTTAGCCTCCTAGGTGAGTGCCCTAACTAGTAAGCTCTTTGGTGGGGAAAAAATGGCTGGTCTCTCACTCATCTCTTCTTGCCCGACCTGGCCGTGTATATAGTCAACTAGGTGCACAGGACTATACACCCAGAAACAAAATCCCTCTGGGTGTGTTAAGGCCTGAAATGTCCTGTAAATTACCAGGAAACAATAAAATGTTACAGTTAGTCAACTAAATCTGAACACTTGGACAACCAGGAAGAAAACAGACTGTCACCCGTAGTCTCCAGGGTTGCAGCACGGTTCGTTCACCTTCCCCTAGGCTGCAAGAACTGAGGGCCTCTCGTGCTCTCAATGTTTTGATTTGCTTCTCCAAAATTATAAATACTGAGTAGGACTCTGTACCATGACAAAATCAGCTGAAACATGGATCCAAACTGCATAAGTCACAGTAACACTGGAAAAGTTCAGAGTAAAGGTCATTTTACCTTTTAGAAAGTATAGCTCTGATACAGACTCCAGTTCACAGCAAGCTCTTGTCTGTACTACATTATGTAATGTTTGAATTAAGGAATATTTGAATGGTTAAATACAAGCTCTCCAAGGTTTAGTGCAAAGGGCAACGTAGCAGTCTTCCCTCAGGTGGCATGGCCTTTGCCAGCAACTGCAGGAGGGAGGTGGGGTATGTAATTTGGATCAGTATTGAGTTTGGCATACAGCTACTGCCACCATTCTGTAATTTCCCCTTCCCCACAAAATCTTAGCTTTTAAAAGGATATTTCCACCTGTTTCATGTGAAGGTGAGATGGTGATTGATTTGATCTTCTTGCTTGTTTACCAAACCTTGAAGGTGAACAAAAATAGGAAAATTACATCAAATGCAGCAGCAGGTGCAATCCCAAGCTCAGAGGGCTATTTCGCACATAAACAACCTAATTACATCCTCTGATTTATTTATTTATCTCTCGGTCCCCTGATAACATACCAGCAAGCACCAACTCCATTTGGATGCTCCAGGATGCATCATTCTGTGATGTCACAGATCTCAAGGAGATGCTACTGGAGCATGAAGCCAGCATGAAGCATGGAAAGGAGCTCCAGGCAAATCCCTTTAATACAAGCTGTATGATTTGCAAGCTTTTCACTATTATTATTTTGTACCCAAACTCTGAAATACAGATTACTTTAAAATGCCATGTGCAGGGAAAAAGTCCGCACACAAACAGAGGGAACGTTTTTTTGTCTCTTTGTCTAGACTAGATGTATAACCTGCATCTGGCCACTCCCAGCCTTGCTGCCATGTGCACAAACAGAAAGCAGTACCCTGAAGCTGACTGCTAGGGATGCTTGTCAGACTTTAATTTCTGGTGGTGGGGGAAGGTGCTGGATCCTAGTTCAAGAACCTAAGCTAGGCACTAGCTCAGGGACTTTTTGCCTTTACTGTACCTATAGGGTATACCTGCACCTGCTACTCATCGTGCTCTGCAGTAAAGATGTAAAGGACACTGGGTTGCTGCTTGTTTGATGCAGTTGCCTTGACAAATAACCTTCTGCTGCCTTGCAGTAGCAATGATATTGGAAGACCAGGTCTAATTTCTATCTTAAAATAGCAGGGTAAATTAATGAATTTCGAAAGCCTTAGAAATGGCAGCCATACGTTTGATTCATTAGTACTCTTCTACCTTCTAATTGAGTTGGATGGGCATGGAGAGACTTTTATGCTGGCTCAGCAATTTTCAGCCACGTTGCCATGGTACCCTAGGGTTCCTCCTTTTAAGGGTGATTCAATGTGCGGCTCACTTGCATGGTTAGATGTGTAAACACCTAACATGATTCACAAGATAGAGAGATTTCAAACAGGAAGCCATAGTGTCAAAAGCATACCGGCTTGTAGTCTTTCGGACTTCTTTGCAACAGAATTACTCTATTATTTTCCCATCATCACAAACTAGTGAAAGCTAAGAGCTGGCATTTTCCAAGGATTGCCCTGAGTCTAACAATTGGTCCCTTGAGTCTAAAAAGGTTGAGAAACACTGTGCCAAAGCGAACATATGTACTGTTTTTCAAATTACTCCTCTATGCCCCAAGTATTTTTTTTT
>JAGPOW010000229.1:28791917-28824033 GCA_030014935.1 Caiman crocodilus
TCCAGGCACAGCTGCCTGGGTGTCAGCCCTGGGCTGGCAAGGGACATTGGGGCAGCCTCAGGCTAGCAGAAGATGGTGTCTTGGGAGCCTGTGGCCAACACACCATGGATGCTCCTTGCCCTCCCCCTGGCAGTTGTGGCCAAAGCACCATGTCTGCAAAGTACTTGCTGCCCACCTCCTCCTTTACCCCCTGTAGTTGAGTGCCTGGGTAGCCACCCTTAAATCTCAGCCGCACAGGACAACCCCAAGACGACATGCAATGTGGGCTGTTTTCAGCAAACACCAACCTTTATTTCCTCCAGAACACAACAGACTGCCCAATAAATTCAGGTGCATTAATTGCAGATGTAGATGAGCCCAGTGTGTCTCATTCCTGCTTGCACCAGGCCTTGCTCTTACTCTCAGTGGCTCAATCAATTTTTCTCCTTAAAAGAGAAAATCCACATTTTTCCACGGCAAATAGAAAACCTGAATTCCTGCACATGATGCTGGGGTGATAGTTGAGTGTGTCAATAGGAATCCAGGACAAATGGTGTGCTAGAGTCATTCAGCCTGGGACCAGGACTTATTGTTTATATTTCAGGACTGTCCCATCTAATTAGGGATTGGTGGTCACCCTACCTAGCACGTGCTCACAGCACTGGTGCACAGAGTCCATGGAGCAGGCAGATGCTGGCACAGGCCCCAGGGTAAGGCCAGAGGTCCCTATAGCCCCAGCAGGTAGCGTGATGTCAGTGTCTACATGTGTGCTGAGGTGCATCAGTTTAATATACCATTTTCTAGTACTTGTATCTGTCATTACTATCAAACAGCACAATATACTGATCTCATGCACAGAAATTGCCACACACATGTAGATGGTGATCCTTTACTGCCCAGCAGATTAGTCTAATGCACAGCAAAGTGTCTCATGTATATGTGCCCACTTAAGAGCAGGGAGTCCTCGGTTCTGGTGTCTGCTTTTGAGATTGGTTTCCATTTTCTTCACTGTCAGTGTAATGGAAAATGCTGAGTACAGAGGGCAAAACATGAAGATCTGCTTGCGAGATAAGTGCCAAAATCACTGGGCTATAGACTCACCCTTTGCCTTACACCTTCTCCTCCTGGACCCATTAATCTTCCAGTCTTAACTGTATAATACCCTGACTTCCAGAGGAGAGTGTCCTGCCTCTGTCTTCTCTATGGCTTTATAACTCTTCTTAGACGTGGAAGATGTCACCCTAGTTTCGGGTTTAAAAATATGGTATCCTAAAATATAGGCAGATCTTAAGGAAAGGTCTAGGAAATATCTGGATTGAAGATGGGCTTATTGTAACAGGGTTTTCACCCCTGTTACTGGAAAAAGATTCAGAAGACTAGGACTTGCCAACCCAGAAGGAGTGAGAGACTGGTACAGAAGGGCAAAGAGACACAGCTGCCATCAAGCTGCACTCACCCTGATCAGAAACTTCAAGCATCCTGTGCTAGCCTGACCAGGCAGGGTCAGTTAATTAACAAAGGAGAAGGGTGTAGGGGCATAAAGACTGGTCCCAGGCAGTAAGCAGAAAAAGAGGAGAGCCTGGAAAAGGGAAAGGGGAGGCATCCCAGCACCAGGAAAGCAGTGGACCTGAGGATGTTGGGCTCTCAGCCATGGTAAGATAGATTGTTTTTTGTTACCTTTTAGGTCAAGGTGGTTAAGTTTTGTGTTTTGGACTCTGTCACCCCGAAGAGAGGCAGTTCTGCTAAACATATGTTGATTACAGCTGGTGGACCTGGTGCAGTTATAAAGGGAGATAAGGAGACTGCATAGCTGTGCCAAGGGATGATACTCTGGTGACTAACTCTGGATCAATTCTGAGATCACATTAGGACAGAGTACTTGCTCTGAGGCCTAGGCTCCAAAAGGGCAGCCCATAGGCCTGGCCTAGGACTTAATTTATTGGTTAGTACAGCTAAAAGTTCTGGGTTTGAGACCCAAGAGAGAGTACAACAAGTTCCTTATCCCGGGACAATACGAGAGAATATGGCTGGAGAAGCTGAGTCCTTGGAAGGAGGGTAACAGAGACTTAAGTAAGAAAAGGCAGACTGGGATGTTAAGATCTAGTCTCACCACCTCACCCATCTTCTCCTATGGGAGAAGGCAACCTCTTTGGTCCCTTTAACAATGAGGTACAGCGGGTACATAAAGGAGGGGGAGTGCAGGACCAAACCCCAGAGGCACTTGCCAATGGCACCCTGTAACAGTTCCCGTGGAGAATCAGAGTTGGGACTGATGGGATGCAACTGAGTCCAGTTAGCAGCATCTGGGTTGCTCTTATGAGTATGAGGAGAAACCTCTTTTTGTGGTCAATAAAAACCTTTCTGAGGCTTCTCTCTTTGAGGAAATAGGATTGATTG
Organism: Caiman crocodilus; assembly: GCA_030014935.1. Lineage (NCBI taxonomy): Eukaryota > Metazoa > Chordata > Crocodylia > Alligatoridae > Caiman > Caiman crocodilus. The sequence continues at coordinate 28,794,294 of JAGPOW010000229.1, forward strand.
GCTTTGCTTTCAGAGCTTTCTCTCCAAAACGTTGTACATGCAGAGACAATTTGTTTTAATTCGTTTAAGCCAAGGCTCTTTCAATACACTCAGCGATCCAGAGTTTCTGTGAGGCATCCATCTCCAGCAAAGGTGTTTTGTGAGCTAGGGAACATGTCTGCATTTGGGGAAGGGACATATTTGAGCTCCTCTGTAGGAGCTCCCAAAAATGCAATTATACCTGGAAATAGGGTGATGTCTTTGTCCCTAGATCCTCAGCCTCCGGCCTGAGGGACAAGTGTAGCCAGCAGAGCCTTGGAATCAGCCTGCAGGGCTTCCCACACATTGGGGAAATTTGGCAGTGGGGGAGCAGTGGCCATTAATATGGAAACAAATTTCCCAAACCCCAAGGGGCTATGCCCCCTTCCTCCTGTTGGGTGGTCCCTGCACTCCCATCCTGGGCCCCAGATGGGGCCATTAGCCAGATGTGGCTCCTGGATGGATAGGGCACTGCCCATCCAACACATGGCAAGGGAAGAGTTTAGGTACCACTGTCTTAGTCTATGTTCTGTCCACTCTGCCCAACTTCTGGCCTGATAGAAGAGCAATAGTATATGACCCTTTTCTGACTGATTTTTCTAATAGCTGGGCAAATAAGTGTGAAACTGTCTCAGGCAGCAGGATATAAGCTGTTCAGGCCCTGTTCCTAGACAGGCAGGAGTCCAAACTGAGGGTTACTATCTGGAACTTGTTCAAGCACCATCCCTGCAGGCTTGCATTTGGGAGCTTGGAGAAGCTGACTTGGGTAAGGAGGAGTTGGGGTCCAACCCTCCTGTTTTCCCAGCTGTAACTTTTGCTTTTCCACTTTGGGAGACTGTGAAAACACTGACTGTTTTTTCTTCTTCTTTGCCACTGAAGCCTGAGCAAATGTACAGTAATACAGCATAGTGTTATTTTTTCTTTCTCAGGGCATACTATGCTGCCAGCATAATGATGGTTTCTAATTAAGCTGCTATTTGGAAAGCTGCTTAAATAAGAAATGCCTGTTTGCCTGAAGATGGACACTGGTAAAGAATGATGAAAATGTTTGTTAAGAGTAACTTCAAAACGTCTGCAGGCTCAATTTGGTGAAATATTTAAGTCTGAGTTCTTGTCTGCAACTGAACTGAACTGACACTGGTGCTTTAGTGATCTCCTGGCTAGAGCAGCACCTAGGATGGACGTCTCCCTTTGTTAGATTTTGAATTTTGGCTTGAATTGGAATTGGAATGAAAACCAGAGTTTTTAAAATTCTCCAAAGGAAAATTTCCAGACTTGGATTTGGCTTGATCAAAACAACTTCAGTTAGACAAAATCAAAATACTTCTTCACGCTTGCTTTCTAAATATTGTATGATAGTGTAGCGTTTAAATTTGCAACAAAGTAATTTCAAAAGATAAATTGAAACATTTAATTCTAAGTGCCAAACCAGGAAATTTCCACATTGTCAGAAATATTTTCTGTTCTTCTGAAATTAAATTCTGGCAGAAATGACTCAGTTTAATGAATCATTTAACTGAAATACAGTTGCACTAAAATGTCTCTAGCCAGCTTGATCTTGGTCCTTGTACTGGTACCTTTCCCTTGCAGCTCTATCTTGGACTGCTCTCCAGTAGCTTCCTGCCTAGATCAGGTACTTCCCTGGAGGCCTAATTGCCAGAATGAATCTGCGAGAAGATCCTTTGTGCTGACTTTCTCTCCCCTGTCCTGCAACCTTTGCACTCAACTAACGCTTATCCTACCTGGAGACATCCCACATTCCTCTGTGGAGGCTTGGCCTTGAGGGTCTCTAATGTACAGTGGAAGCAAGCCCACATTTTCCCGAATGAATCTGGCTAGGATAGTGCAAGCAAGTCTAACTTCATAGTTTTCCAGTGACTTGTGTGAGACCAAGTTCCTACTGCATAGGCTCTCAAGCCAAAACCAACTGTCTCCCTTCTTGGTGACTTCACATGAATCCAGATATCAAACAGGTACAGAAATGGTTTCTCTCCACTGGGACTGGGACCTGAGACCAATGTATTCTGGAAAAGCTTGTGCCATTGCTTTAGTCAGATGTACATATTTTTTGTTTTTTGTTCTTTGCTGATTTTCAGAAAGCAAAAACAAGTGGAAATATTTAGAGGACAGAGAGAATGTCTTTGCAGTGGAAGAATGGGGCTGAGGATTGGAAGGCTTGGATTCGAGTCACAACTCTGCCAGAGACCTGTTGGGTGACCTGATGCATATTAAGGGAAGCAGGGCACTTCTGAAAACCCTACTCTTAATTTCTTTGCTTCAGTTTCTCTAGAACTAACACACCCTTAGTCCTGATTAATTTAGACCATTCCCGTTGCAAGTAGCTGATGGGTCCTCGATATGCGCCTGCACAGTGTTTGGCTTGATGGGCCTTCATCCCAGTTCTGACTCTTAGTACCACAAAGGCACACAATATATGAAGCATAAGTCTTCAGGGCTGCCATTGCGTACCTTTCACTGATGAGCAAAAGTCAGAATAAATAGTTGGGAGATTCCTAGTACTTGGATAAGTGTATCCTAAACTTAAGCTGCTTAATAACAGGAAATCATGCCTTGAAGTAGAAAACAAAGAGACCTGAAAGGCCAGAGAGCGCCCCAATCTTGTTTTCACTTCTTTTAACTATGCCTAGTGATACCCATGCTGTGTCAGACTCACCAGCATGTGTACTGGAGCATAGATAATGATAACAGCCAGGACACTTGCTCACTGATGCAATGAAAAAAATACTGTAGGGCAAGGCTCTTGGCAGCAACCCTTACTAACCAGCAGATTGTCTATAAACCTCTTCCTTGCTCTGTGTCCAATGTGCAGCCCCACTGAAAACAGATAGAAAAGATAGGGTGGCTAATCAGAGGTAAATGATTTCTGAAGTCAGCACTCCATACTGAGCTAAATCATCTTTTCTGGCTTCTGCTTAAAGATTTTTTTTTTTAAATCAATAGTTCTAGTGTGCACTTATCTACACAATTTGCAGCAAAGGTACTTTACCTTGCAACATCACGGGTAAAGCTGTTGTAGCAGAAAATTGCAAAAGATTCAGAAATGGAAAATCACAAACGAAACATTCTGCATAACTTCACATGGCAAAACTTAAGGGTAGAGTGGGAAGTGTTTGGTTGCGCTTTTTTGTTTTAATGCTAGAAAGTGAGTGTTGTAGGCAAATGTCTTTTCAGACGCTCCTCAATATTTAATGAGGACTACATTTTTTGTGGGTGCTTTGCATTTCCTTTTCAGTTCCCTGCTGCTCCCAGGCACATTTTCTAGTGTTTACCTATGTGTCTGTTCACCTCTACTCTGGGAGCAAGGGTGGTGATGAAATGAAGTCACAGTGATTCCTGCTGCATAGACTCAGCAGTACAAGGCTCGGCTCAGTGGTGAACCAGTGACACCTACCATATTTCCAAGGACGCTGAAGGTACACAAACACATTAAGTACTGCTTTTGTAAGCGATAAACAATAATAATACATTTAAAAGGCATGGCGATTTGTTAAGCATTTTAAAAGTTGAGTTTTCTATCTGCTTTGTTTTCCCAATTAGTGTAATGAAGTCACTTCATGCCAGAAAAACATGAGTTGTAAAGAAATTCCATGGGTTCATATGGCTCTGTGAAGCTAGTATATAACATAGTAACACTGACAACAATATTTCCCAAACCTATATAGTTATCATTAGAGCAATTTGTCTTTGTTGTAACTATTACCCCGAGGAAATGCTTCTTAGGATTTTGTTTAAGCAGTTGCAACATGCTCATATTCAGGTATTTGCCTGTACGTTTTGAGATATGTCCTTGACTTTCAGATTTGTAACAGGGCCGCTAGGATCCTGAAGCAGCAGTGACTTCTGTCTGCCAGTGTGGCTATTTGGGTGGAATTGCACCTGCTGCTTGTTCCCCGTGCTCATTCTGCTGGTGGCTTGTTCTGTCTGAGGTGCTTTCCCAAACTCCAGTACCATGGCAAGGAAGTTCAGCACCTGGGGCAAAGCCCTCATCTTGTGCACAGATCTGGAGGGGCGGGGAGATGCCCTCCCCCCCATGCTTGCCCAGAAGGGCATGTAGCAGCAGGAGCTACCTTTTTCCCCCCTGCCCCCAAATGCTCCATCTCATGGCCCTCACTGGCTGGGTAGCACTTTTGCTTCGGTGCCCGAGGTAGTTACTTCACTTGCTTCCCACTTGCTACAGCACTGTCAGCCTCCATCTTTACAGGATATAGTCACCTTGAAGTTTAATGCATTTGTATTCATTATAGGAATTTTGTGAAGGGAGTGCATCCCGTTCTGCAGATGGAAGCTGAGGACCTGGGAGGCTATTAGCAAGGTCTTTAGAAGGATTTGGTCTCTGCAGTGCCCAAATTCTGGGTGCCTTGACACTTAATGGAATGAATGCTTTTGAATTGGGCACCTAGTGTAGGTTTCCTTTGCATGGGGGAACACTGGAGGTGCCGAAAGGTGGTAGAAGTTTGACATGATGGTATTTTAAACCTATCTGAGCTGGCTTTTGACTAACGAGCTCTGGGCTACTCCTGACCAGCTAAGTACGGCAGCATAAAGTCAAGCATAAGCTAGGTGCCTGAGCTTTTGAACAATATCTTGGGAAGGTCTTATAATCCATGCTCAGCTCTGTTCTGCTATGATTATCTGAACTAGAACTAGCTCATGTATATCTATGTGAGCTGCAACCATGTTTTTTACTATAGGGGAGAATGGTATCCTCTGCAACCAGCGTGTGGAGTGGGGAGCAGCCAGTGCTAGCCAGAAGGAAATGCTGAGAAGTGTGCCAGAAGTCCTGTCCACTCCAAGAGTCAGGTGCTTAGCTTCAGGCTGCTAGAATGGCTTCCTTCCATTCAAGGTTTACAAAGCTCTCCTAGAATTAGGCACTTAACCTGTCTTTCTTACCAAATACAGGAAGAACAAACTCCCCTTTTGCTTAGTAGCATATTTAAGAGTGCTTTTCCAGGCTAAGGGAGACTGGCAGACTAAGATAATTTGGGCTTGCCTGCCCCCCACCCCCCCATTTCTTCTGTAGATACAGTTCCACTTTGTATAAAAGTACCTCGAGGTACCCCCTTGCAGCAGGAACTGGGACTGGGGCTCCTCCCCTCCATGGGTGCTCTAACTGGTAGATGGGGAAGTCATGTTGTCCAGTATAAAAAATATGAATGCAGTAGAGAACAGGAAGCCTCAAGACAAATGACTGGATGAACCTGACTCTGGAATAACCTATGGTGTGACAGCTTCTTCACCTGGGAGGTGGGAGATGTTGGTTCCTACCTCTTTGGTAAGAACAGTTATTTGAACCCCAGATTTCCCATTCCCAGGTGAGTGTACTAATAATTGGGGGGGCAGGGGGGGAGTAATGTTGATGCCACAGCTATTTTCTAAGAGTGTCTACTGGATTGGGTTCCACATGCAAGGAGGGTGGGGGAACACCCAGCTTGTCAATCCCAAAAGTGCTTGGGCATGAGGACTTCACCCAACTTGGGTGCAGTCGTAGGCACTCCATCCAGGTCATTCTGGACTCTAGACCCACCTTCTAGACTAGAGAAATAATCCAGAATCAATTAGATGAAATTCAACAGGACACATGCAAAGTCTTGCACTTGGGACAGAATAATTGCATGTGCAAATGGAGACGGAGGAATTAACTAGATAGTTCATGGTGTCTCTCTGAAGTATTGCAGCCTGAATGTGAGCCAACAATGTGCTGCTTGGGGGGAAGCCAACAGGATGCTGGGTGCCATTAACAGGGATGTTGCTTTCAAAACAAAGGAAGTGATTCTTCTGAATACCTGGAGCACTGGGCATGTGTAGGCAAAATGGGGGCCCTAAACTGAAGCAGTGGGTTTTTAAAAACTCCGCTTCAACTTGGGGCCCTTTAAACCCCCATGTCATGCATGCACACACACGAATGTACCTGCCTCAGCAGCAGGGAGGGGAGGGTGAGCTGCCAGCAGGTGGAGTGGTCCCTATGCTGTAGGGGGGAAATACAGCTTCCCTCTGCAGCAGCAGCACCTCCCTCCCCAGGTGGCACCCGCCCAAGGGCACCCGACTTGGGCAGTCCCAGGGGGCACTGCAACCACAGAGGAAAGTACCAGGCCCCCATGCAGCTCAAGCAGGCTGGCTCTGTGGTGGAGGAGGGGGGAAGATCACCACTGTTTCTTAGGCAGAGCCTGCTTTCCCAGGCTGTTGCCAGGCTGCCTACACAGACTTGCTGCAGAGTCCCTGAGGCTCATGGAGTCCAGTGCTTTGCTCTGGGGCTTTAGAGCAGAAAACTAAACTAAAACTCTTTGGAGGAGGTTTAGCTTGCCGCACTCCAAATCTTTTAAGGCACATCATGCTGCCAAATTTGCTACATTTGCAAATTTGCTGAAATTACTGTTCCATATGCTGTCACCGTGTACAGACACCAACACCATTAACATGGTGCAAAACCATTTAGCCTGCTTTAAAGTGTCATGCACACATGCCCCTTGTTTCATCTACGCATGGCCACTGTGTCTAGTTTTAAGTCCCATGCTTCAAGAAAGATGTGGACAGGTTGAAGAAGGTCCAGTGCAGGGCAATAAAAAATTATTAGAAGCCTGGGAATAATGATTTATGAGGAAAGGCTGAAAGGACCAGGCTTACTTAGTTTGGAGAAGAGAAGACTGAAGGGGGATTTGACAATAATCTTCCAATACCTGAACAATGAATACAGAGAGGATGGGCATGGGCTCTTTTCTGTGCCTGTAGGGCCCAGGCCTAGGAACAATGGTTTGAAAGTACAGCAAAGGAAACTTAGTCTAGAGATCAGGAAAAACTTTCTGACCATGAAGGTAATCGAGCTTTGAAACAGGCTACCTTGAAGTTGTGGAATCTCCATTCCTAGAAATTTTAAAGAGCAGGTTAGATAGATGCTTGGCTAGGATGGTTTAATGAGGGAAATGCAGGATATGTGCATCAGAGCAGGACATTGATTCTCTGAATCATTGGTGTCTTTCGATCATTTAAAACTTCCATCTGTCTTGTTTATTGCAAGTAATTTGGTCATCCTGTGTGTTTGTCTGGGTTTTTTTCCACCTTCCTTCTGAACCTACCTCTATAATTTTGAGTCAAATTGAAGCACTTTTCATGCCGAATTAATGTTTTCACTGTGTGAGAGCTGCTTAATCAGTGGTGGGAAAGCAGGCGCTCCAGTGATTAGGGGTCAAAGGATCTTATCTCAACTGGCACCCCAGTGATTTATTTTAGTGCCCGTTGACACGAGTGCTAATTTGTAATCCCAAAACCCAATATTCAGTTACTAGCTCAAACAGAAGTTCTCATTCATTGCTTAACTTGTAGCTGTGGGTTCTTTTTCCCCTCCCGGCTTCTCTTTCATTTCCTTACTGACAGCTTTTCAGACACAATTTCATATTTGTTAGAAATGTGGACATTATGCTTGGTTAGTCTGCAAAAGAAACAGACTTCCAGAATCAGTTAGTTAGACATGCATGTATCTCAGCCACCTTGACTCTGTTGGTATTGTTTGAATTGAACCATAAAATATAGCTCGGATGGCACTTGCAGATCTGATCAAGGGGAGGGAGAAGCTGTTCCTGTGAGTACTCACTCAGCTTGTAAACTGGGTTGTTCTGACTGTTTGCGTTGTGCATGTGCATTTAATTTCTGAGAGAGACTTACAGGAAGCGCATGTGGCCTGGAGACCAGCTGAATCTCACGGGAAACTTTAAGTGAGATTTGGGCCTTGTGGTGATCTATGTAGAGATGACTTTTTGTTGTGTATGAACCCTCATACATGCAAATCTTGTTCACAAAACATTAGCAGAAAAAGTCTGCTGAGGTCAGTAAACTTAAAATAATTTTTAAGAGGGCTCACTTGATTAACCACTCAGAACAGTGAAAAGCTTGTGGTCCTGTTGTGTAGGAAGGAAATCCTCATCTAATCTCAAATGGAGTTTTTGGTCACTCACTTAAAAATCTGGCTCTAAAAAAATTATGCTATCTCTTAGTGGCTTAGAATCGAACTTCGGCGCTATTGCAAATTTCGGTTTCAGTTTCTCAGTGGCTCAAATTTCCAGAAAGGAAGCAAAGGACAAAAAACATTCTGTTAAGTATCTCAGAAGTAAGAGGAAGGCTGGGAAAAGTACAGGTCCCTCACTGCATGTGGAGGGGAAGCCAATAATGGAGGATGCGGAGAAAGTTGAAGTGTTTAATGCCTTTTTTTTCTTTTTCTTTTATTTATTTATTTCAGTTCTCAATAAAAAAGGTCAACTATCAGATGACAGATGCAAGTAGCAGCAAGGATAGGGGAGGAAAAGATAATGAGCCCAGAGTAGTGAAAGAGTACTTGGATAGACTGGATATTTTGACATCAGAAGGACTAGATGAAACTTGGGAAAGTGGCTGAGGTGGTTGTAGAACCGTTGGCTATTTATGTTTGAGAAATCATGCAGGTCAAGTGAGGTCCCAGATGATTGGAAAAAGGCAACTACAGTTCCTGTCACATTTTTACTGGGAATACCTTCTCCTCTTTGAACAAGATTATCTATCTAACCAGTTACGTGCACTGTAATGGAGCTTCTACCCAGTTATGAGAATGGGCAGGAGATCCAGGGGTACCTGGCCCTCTTCTCCTCTTTCACCACCTTCCCCCACCTTTTCCTCTGTTAACTTTTGTTGTTTGCTGATGCGTCCTTACAGGTGGGCTTTGAGGTCCCTGCAGGTGGGTACCCTGTAGCACCGCTATTCAGCAGCCTACAGCCACCTTATTCTATTTTCTTATATTACTTGTGAGAATGTCCTTGGAGATGGTAGGAAAGGCTTTAAAAAAACTAAGGCATTATTGCGTCCACTTGTATCTCCCTGTCCACAAATCCTACCATATCATAAGTAGATCATATTTGTTAAGTATGACTTCCTCCTGCCAGATCTAGGTTGGCTGTTCCTTATTGCCTACTTATTTTCTAGGAGCTTAGAAACATATACAACAAAGAATCTAAATATAATATAGGGAAGGAGGACTCAGAGAACTATAGACAGATCAGTGGGGTCTCCAGGGCTCTGTCCTGGATCCAGTATGGCTTGTAATGGACTTGGAGAATGGAATTGACTACACACTTGGTAAATTTGCAGATGACACCAAGCTTGGATGCCTGAGAGTGGAAGAAACATTAGAGGATGAGATGGGACTCAAAATGTTTTTGATACATTGTAAAAAATATGTGAAATTGAATGGAAAGAACAAGTACTGAACTTAGGACAGGTCAATTAAACACCTAAATACAACATGGACATTGAGTGGTTCACTGCAGGCTTGGCAAAAAGCATCTGGGGAGGTATTGTGAAACGGGTTTAATATGAGTCAACAATGTAATATTATTACAAAATGCTAATAGCATACTGGAATATACTAACAAGACTATGAGGAAAGTGATTCTTTGGCTTTAGTCAGCACTGGTAAGGTCTCGCCTGGAATATCGTGTCCAGTTTTGCATACCACATTTTAAGAAGGATGTGGAGAAATTTGGAAAAAGTCCAGAGAGCAACAAAAATGGCCAGAGATCTAGAAAATGTAACAAAGGAGAATGCTTAACTTGGAAAATTAAACATATGAAGATGGGGGGGTTGATACGTCTTCACCAGCCTCTCTCTAAACGATCTGATCAGTTGGGTCTACAGGGAAAGGACAAGAAGTAATGAGTCCAAATTGTCCAACTCGCAAACTGTGGTGGATATTAAAAAGAACTTTCTACCAATGTAGGTAGTTGAATGCTGGAACAGGTTGCTGAGAGTTATTATGGGATCTTAGTCATTGGAAGTTTCTGAAGTACAAGGCTAGAAAAATGTTTATCTGAGGTAGGAAGATCAGTCTAAACTACCTCAGGTAAGCATTTGGATTAGATGACCTCCTGAAGTCCCTTTTAGCATGTCTCATCTATGATGTCCCAATGGAGTTATTAGCATTTCTCCCTGCAAGAGGAGGGTAGGATGATACATTTTCGAAGATGTGCTATCGGAGGACCATATAAGTACCCTAAATAGATAGCATATTGGTGATGGAGACAACCTTTTGGTCAGCAGTGAGAAGGGAACTGCTGCTTTAAGTGCAGCCCAGTCACAAGCCAGTGTATAAGCATATCTAACAAAAATAATGGTGATTGTGGCATGTCTTATCTGGGCAGCCATGGTCCCCTGTAAAACTTGAAAGGATGCTGTTTCTAACAATGTAAAGAAGTCTGGCTAATGGAGAAATCATTATGTTATTCCAGAAAGATGGCTGACCTTGTGGCCTTTCAAGAGACATTAAAGCAGAACTACCAAAAGGACTTGGGGGGGGGGGAAGTAACTTCCATTCTTAAATTATCTTTCCATTTTCTGCCCATCTCTGGATAAAGATGCTAGTTTTCTTATGGATAGCCCTTCCTAACATGCCTATATGTGTGCGTGCTGGTGTATGGAAGACAAAACAGAGTAAAGGGTGATATTTCAGCATTCATCATGAAGGAAGAGCAAGGAGGACAGTTCCATCTTGGGGAGGAGGTATTGGAAATAGAAGGGGATAGAACTTGGCAAAGAAGATAAGGGATATGGAAACTTCTGTATGAAGAGAATTTAAAAGGATCAAGCCTTCTTATTTCATCATGCCCCTTCTCAGAGCTCACTCAGGTTATGAATGGGCTTATATGATGTGGTAGCCTGCAACAGGAGGTCACACACAGTTCTATATTCCTCTTATCTGCTTCTGTTATGGAGGCAAGCACATCCTAAATGGTAATGAAACAAAACAATTACAGGATTCATTCTGCTTTTTCCATAAGTGAAAAGAGGGGACATCCAGTGAAAGTGAAAGGTAGTCAGTGCAAAACTGATAAAAGGAAATAATTTTTCACACCATACACAAGACCTTTTTGGCTACTGGGGAATCAAGAGGGGATTGTGTGAGGGTGTTCTTGGCTTGTGGGGGGGAGGGGGTTGTTCCCTTGGAGAAGGCTATCCAGTAGCTGGATAGCCCATGCACCGCCATTCTGCAGAGCTGCCCTGTTACACCTCTGTACCTTCACCTGAAGGATCCTTTGAAACTGGTCACTGTGGGAGGTGAGTTACTATAGTTATGCCATGGGTCTGATCTATTCTACTACGTTTCCTGTGTTTTTTGAATCATTACAGAACCAAACCAGAGACTTTCAGATGTTGTGATGAGAAGCGAGTGAATATGGCAGAAACTTGTGAAAGGGGCCTGAAGATACCACTTATATCATGGGAGCCAGGGGCTGTCGGCTGTAGGTCCATTGAACCCACACACAAATCCATGAGTTGCACATGGTCTGGGGAATGTATAGGCTACTTGCCCCCCTGTCTAGAAGGTGTGGGGCGGGGGGGGGGGGAGAAGGGAAGATGCCCTGACTGCTGTCTTCTGATTAGGTGACTCCTTAGTAAAGTGGCTCCAGAGGATGTAGTGATGGAGAGCCTGTCCCAGGGCTGCTGTATGAAAGATAATGAAACAACAGGCTACAGCACCTTTCCCCAGAATCTATTATTTTCTTAGCCCTCCTTTCATAGACTGGCTCCTGCCATACTCAGGAGGGTAGAACAGAGGCCGATAAGTTGACTACCAGCTGGTAAAGCCTTGCTGCTATTAAGAAGTCTGGACCTCTCTGCTTGAGTGATTAACTTGTTCTCTGCTATACCCTGTGATTCATGCTTGATCAACCCACTTCAGTTTGGAGAGAGATTTTCGGTGTGGTCCTTACCAAATATTTTCTTTAATCCAAATACCTTTTGTTACATTTACTGTTTCTCCTTCAACTGCTTATCTTCCACTTTTGTCAGAAAAGCAATCAAGCAAGATTTGTTCTCTATAGCAATGCTGCTTATTCCTCATGGCTTCATTATCCTTCAATGCAAATTAGTTGGAGTACTCCAGTAGTAAAGTGCTACTCAACAAGAATAAAAGTAGTAGAATCTGATGCTTATGGTATACTCTATTATTCTGAAGTAAAAAGAGAGGTTTTCCATTACTTAACATGCACCTATTTCCTCTTTTGATTTGTATGAATAGGATAGTTTTATGAAAGAGAAGAGAGCTGATATTGGCTCTGTCACTATTGAAACTGTAATTGGAATAGGGTGTTCAGTTCTGGTATCAATTTCGAAAAGTTTGTAAGGGTTTTGGAGAGAAGAAAGGCTCTCAAATCATGTTTTACAATGACAGAATAAATGGAGCTTCTTAAGTCTATTTGGAATAAAGTTGAGTGGTGACTAGACCATGGTCTGCAAGTGTCTACAGAGTAAAAGTGTATGTAGTGTTGTGTGTTTTCTTTTTTTTTTTTAGGTAGGGCTTCTTAATCTAGTAGGAAAGGGTATTACAAGATCCAGTGGCTGGAAAAAGAAGTAAGACAACTTGAAACTTTACTCAGCTTTTGATGGCTTAGTCCACAACAAAATATTGACACTTGTAGGAAGCTAAGCTCTCTCTACCTGCCACATGATTTCTTTTCTTCCATTCATAACTGTACTATTCAGGAACTCTTGAATTATCTATTTTTGGAGTTGCAATCAATTTGCCCTTTCTGTGCTTCTCCTTGACTCCAGTTGCTTGTGTAGATTCCCTTGTCTTTAGAAAGATGAAGATACTACACATAGTCCTCCCAAACCCTACACAGCAGAGATGCCCAATCTTTACTGGCCCATGGGTAAGAGTACTGAGCAAGTAATGTGCTGCAGGTAACTTCATATGTTGTACTCCCTGACAGTCTAGAAGAACAGGTATCTGTGGAAAGCCAAATACCACGTGGCTCTCAGTGTGTTACTTATGAGCTACGGGTTGGGATGCAGTGACGTATAGAAAGAAGAGCAGCACTTATTCTGTGAACTGAATTGTCTCTGGTGTTTCTGTATCAGAGGAAATGGCTTTTACTTCAAAGATTGTTTGATGGACCTGTTGGGTGGGAACTTTCTTGTGTTTGAGCTGTCACACCAGCATATCCAAGCATAAAAAGCAGTGTTAGATTTCCCTAACGTTCATTTTAAACAATTGAATTCAAGGATTAAAGGAGCAAGGCTACTTGAGACCCTGCATCAATGGGATGAGTAGTGTGGTAAAAAGAGCCAGACATATCTTCCGAAAGGGTATTGGGGAACTCCTGGTCCATACGCTGAATGACCAAACCAAAACAGACCAAAAAAACCCCTCCAAAAACCCATATCTTGCCTGCAGTTAAGTTAGCTCAAGGCATTTCCAAAAGCAATTAGTACATCAGACTCAGTGCAACTTATTATTAACCTCTGGTACCCTGGGAACAGACTTCTGCTTAGTCATGTGTGCAACTGAAATTTTAATTTAATTTGTTTAATTTCCCCCTGTACACAGACGCTCTTTAGTAAATTTATTAGGCTTCTGCTACACTTTGCCCTTTTCATACTAAAAAAGTGATAGATTGTTTAGTCATTCTGAAATAAGCCATTCATCAGCTCTGCGAGTCATGTAATACTAAGGGCATAAATAATTTATTACCTATGGTAGTAGTGGAAATAATGTACATTTAGCAAATTCTAATTAAAAATAATCAAGAGATTAATCACTTGATTGAAAATTATTTATGAAACTGAAACGCTTCTTTTCAAGAGTTTTAGACTTGGAGAATTACTGCAGTGTTTAACCAGTGATCTGGTAAGTTAAAATAGTTCCTAATCCTCAAACTTCCTAAAAGTTGCTTTTTTCTTAAACAATCGGCTATTTCAAAAAGACTTGCAAAAATGTATTTTACTGCGTTTCAGAGGGTAGTCTTTAGATGAGTGTGCAAAGCCTGATCCTTATTATGCTTTAGCTAGATTTATTTTAAACTGGTTATTAAAATTTGTTATCCTTTTATTATGAATGAGAACCCTATTTTTTCTGCAGCATAATGCTAGAGACAAATTATTTGTGAGAAGATGAAGCTGATCTTAACAGCAATAACCTAGTTTACGTTTTTCACGTACTTTAACAATTTTGTAGCGTTTAGAAATTTTCAGGGTATGAAATATTGTAGACCTTAAAGGCAAATTCAGACCCAATGTAACTCTGAGAAACTCAATGTGTTGTCAGGCTTTCTATTAACAAGGAATTGCCCTTTTAAAAAATTCTCACTGTGACACACTCCCTGCTGATACATATTGTTATCTTTTGGGCTAGATCCCGTTAAAGATTCAGGCACTCACTGGCTGCCCAAAGCCCACTCGGGAGTATGGATGCCCAAGATGATGTATAGAAAGAGTTCAGTGCCTCAGAAAGATGATCTAAAAAGCATGAGTTCAGAGTATGAAGCCACCTAGCCCTAGCCCAGTAGTTCTCATCCTTTTTAGATTCGAGGTACCCTTTCGGGAAAGGTCAGCTCTTACTTTTCAATCTTTATTGCAAAAGAATAGAAGAATTCTGTTGCGAAGAACTCGGAACATAAGTCAGCGTGTTTTTAACACTGTGGATTCCTATTTGAAATCTCGGGGTTTATCTTGTGACTCATGGATAGGTGTTTGCTAATACTGAGGGGAACCCTGCAGAACCCTTTGAAGGATCTTGTATCACTCTAAGACTCTGATTTAACGAGGAGGAAAAGTTTAAATGCAGGCATGCTTTTACAAGACTATCTTTCTTGAGCTTAGAGACCTGACTTGGGTAATACGGGATGTAAAACCTGGAGCCTTCTTCCCCCTTCCCCTCCTTCTGCCCCACCCCAAATAGCTGCCTCCAATGCTCTCAAAGACTGGAGCAGCGCTTGTTGTTTTTCTTTTTAAAGCACAGTCAAGTTGAAAGTAATGGTCAGGGTCACCTTTCATGTAATAGGTAAGTGGCCTAATCTCTAGGCTAGGAAGCAGGAGGTCTAGGGTTTACTGCCCTTCTCAGCCTCAGGGACAGTTGAACCCTCTCAGAAAAGTACCCTCATTGCTAAGCTATTGAGTGGGTGTGTAGAGGTGCGCTCTCTAACCCTTCTGTTGCGACTGAGCCATTGTGAAGAAAAGAACGCAAGATGCGTGGGGCCAGGAGGAGGAAATACCTTAAGTGGCGTGAATGTAGTCTCTTGATTAGGGAATTTAGCTGGGAGCAAAGATTTCCACTTTCTCCAGTTTCTGCTTTCTGGATATTGTCTTGTTTGAAATCCAATAACTGTTTAATGTTCAATGCATGGGTTAAAGTGGGAGCAAAGGCTGAAACCCGGAACGCCCTCTGTCCTATCCCCAACCTTGTATTCTCACTTAATGGCCTCATTAACCTTGTTTTCTTTGTTCATGATGAATTCAGTGGGTGTGAGAGTGCTATCATGTCTAACTGAGGCCAAGTGGGTAAGATACACTTACGGGAGGTGAGAAATGTGGGATTGCATTCCTTCAGGGTCTAGACTCCAGGTCTGCCATTTCCTGAATGAGCGTTTTAAGTGATAGGCTGCTTTAAAAAAAAAAAAAAAACGCTTAGAGCAGGGTTAAGCAAAGTATGGCTCACAGAATCGATCCAGACCGCTGAGTGGTTTTGCCTGGCCTGTGGTGGGTCCCTCAGTCCCAACTGGCTAATGCATGTGTGGCAGCCTTAGCCATAGTAACTGGAGCTGATCCTCCTGCCCTTGGGACCCATGCAGCCAGGTGAATGGGATGGGACTGCTTGGAGGTTTTGTGAGCCATTGCACTAGCTGGGGGTGGTTAGGTACTGGCCTGGTCCATGATGGCTCACCAAAACTCCCTATGTGGCCCATGGGCCAAAGTCATTACCTGCCCCCTCACCCCCTTTTTGAGGATTTGGGCACTGTTCCATTTAGTTTCAGAAACATCATGCAACCTGAGAGTGATATGTCTGGTTGATCAGTACTGGGGCTGGCACATGCAAAACAGCAACTGAGAGAAACCAAGAAATGTCCATACAGTGTGGTGAAAGCGGATGGGGGAGGCCTTTTGGACTGTGATTTCTAACTTGGGTCCTTTAGTTATCTGGCTGTTTAAGTTCTGATCCTGCACAATCTATCTCCCATGGAGAACCCTTGACTTACTGGAACTTCATTCTGTGGTCAGAAGAAATTGTGGAATTAAGTTTTCTTCTTAAGTAATTATTCATATATAAATTATGTGCTCAAGCCTTTGACTTCAGTGAGAATATTTAAATTAAGCAAGCTAGTAACTCTATTAAGAGTATACAGAATTGAGACCTGGAAGTAGGGTCACTTTTGTAAACCCCTTGACCCAACATAAATAAGCATATTTAATGTCGATGCATAAAGGAAAATCAGTTTTGCTTATTTGTTGATAATCAATTTACTGCCTGATGCACTGGACAATATGCATGTGTGAATGCTACTTATGCCTGTTTTTCATGAATCAGTATTGCATTGTGATTGCAATGGTGTTGGCACAGCAGTGTAGATAAACTGATGCAAATACTAGTAGTAAAAAAAAGATGTAGAGGGGGAAGGACTGTAGTGCTTGATGTTTGTCAAAGGTAAGTGACCCAGAAAATATTACCCTAGGTTTGTTGCTTTTGGTCAACATCCAAATACAAGAGAGTTTTCAGGATATGACAAAATTTATGCAAAAATCTGAATTGACAATGTAAACTTGGCTTGTATAGGTTTGTTTAGATTTTACGTGTAAGCCTCTCTTTAGACTGAGATCTCTTCAGGAAGTTTAGTTCCTGTGTTTAACTAGCATTTTCCAGAAGTGAGGACAAAAACATGTTGCAGGAATATTCATAGATGTTAGGGTTGCAAAGGA
The DNA here is from genome assembly GCA_030014935.1 of Caiman crocodilus. Taxonomy (NCBI): domain Eukaryota; kingdom Metazoa; phylum Chordata; order Crocodylia; family Alligatoridae; genus Caiman; species Caiman crocodilus. Next base: position 28,811,040 of record JAGPOW010000229.1, read on the forward strand.
TCTCAAAGGCTCATCAAGTCCAACCCAGTGTCAGTGGCAGGAAAAAAGTGCTGGGGTCATGGGACCCCAGCCAGGTGCTTGTCCAGTCTCCACTTGAAGACCCCCAAGGTAGGAGAAAGCACCCCCCCCTTGCAAGCCCATTCCAGTTTCTGGTAATCATAACTGTAAAGAAGTTCTTTCTGATGTCCCACCTGAATATACTTTCCATCAGCTTATGGCCATTGTTTCTGGTTATTCTGAGAGGTGCTCTGTTAAATGGGGCATCTCCTATTCCCTGCTGCCCACGCTGGTGAATTTGTATGCAGCCACAAGATCTCTTCTCTTGCAGAGGCTGAAAGATCCAGGTCCCTCAGCCCTTCCTCATAAAGCCTTCTCTGCAGGCCTCTAACCATATGAGTGGCCCTCCTCTGGACCCCTCTCAAGGTTGTTCATATCCTTCTTGAATTGCAGTGCCCAGAATTGGATGCAGTACTCTAGCTGCAGCTTGACCAGTGTTGCATAGAGGGGGAGCATCACCTCCCTGGACCTGTTCATGATGCACTTACTAATGCATGACAAAGCGTGGTTAGCTCTGCTAATTGCTTTGTTGCATTGACTCATGTTCATCTCGGAGTCAACAGCGACTTGGATCTCTTTCTGCCGTTTTGCTGCTGAGGTCATCCCCCAGCCTATAGGTGTGCTGGTGATTCCCTCTCCCTAGGTGCAGCACTTTGTATTTGTCTTTGTTGAACTGTATCCTATTGCTCTCTGCCCACTTCTCTAACCTGTCCAGGTCCCCCTGGTTTCTTCCATCAGTGTATTTGCTTCACTCCATAGCTTGGTGTCATCTGCAAATTTTGGACAGAATACTTTCCATGCCTTCATCCAGGTTGCTGCTGAAGATATTGAACAGCACTGGTCCAAGGACCAAGCCTTGGGGGGACCCCACTGCCCACATCTTTCAAGATCAATACTGACTTGTCTACCAACACTCTGGGTATGACCTCTAAGACACTTTACCATCCACGTGACTATGTAATCATCTCTGTATGGCGCAACCATTGAATTTGTTTATAAGAATAGGATAAACTGGGTCAAAGGCCTTCTTAAATTTCAAATAGATGACATTTACCTCGACACCAGCATCTAAGCTTTGTGACCTGGTCATAGAAAGAAATGAGATTAGTCGGGTAGGATCTACCTGCTTATGAACCTGTGCTGGCTGCCCTTCAGCATTATATGAACAACTAGACTCTCACACATGGGATCCTCTATTTTTTTTTTCCTAGGATTTTCCCAAGGATAGAGGTGAGACTAACTGGTCTATAGTTATCCAGATCCTCCTTCCTCCCCTTCTTGAAAATAGGGATTACACTGGCCCTTTTCCAGTCCTTGGGGACCTCACCTGAGCACCACAAGTACTCAAACACTAATGCCAGTTGCTCTGATATGACACTGGTTAATTCTGTCAGTACTCTTGGGCTGAGCTTACCCAGTCCCACTGATTTAAACATATCCAGCTCCTCCAAGTGTCTCTTTACTAGGTTGGCACTGACCATTGGTGGGCTGGTGTTTCTCTTGCTTCTGCCACTAATGCATTTGGGGGATTTATAGAGATCAGAGCTCAAGAATACAAAGGCAAAACACTCATTGAAGAGGTCTGCTTTGTCCCTCCTATCTGGCACCAACTGCCCTTGTCTATCCTGTAGGTGTCCTATACTGCCCTGTGCCTTCCTTTTGCTCCCTGTATACCTAGGAAGGACTTTTTGTTGTCCTTAAGTTTTTGTACCCAGCCTGAGGTCTAATGCTGCATTGGCCTTCTAAACTGATTTCAAGCAAGTGCAGGCCAAGGAGGTATACTCCTCTTTAGTAGCTACCCCTTGCTTCCACAGCCTGTGTGCCTCTCTCTCTCTTCTGTTTTTTTTTGTCCTTATGCTTTTCTGGATTTCCCTGTTGAGCCCCTTTGTCCTCTTTTTTCTATGGAGTGGGATTGCCTCCTCCTGTGCCTGAAGGATTGCTTTCCTTGAGGAATGGCCACCCTTCCTGGATCTCCTTTTTTCAATGCTCTTGAGCCTTAATGCCCCACTAAATCTCCTAAGCACCCTGAAGTCGGTCTTTCTGAAGTCTAGCACTTCTGCCCTTCTGGTTACTCTTTCCCACCCTTCACCAGATAGTGACCATCAACTGACTGACTTCTCTATCTAGTGGGCTGCCTTGTACCTGCAGATCCCCCACCAGGTCATCCCCTATGCACAGCAAGGCACTCCTCCTAGTGGAATCATGACCTCCACCTAATGCAGGAGGTATCTGTATGCAAGTTAGGAACCTACATGGATGATTACTTCTGGCTGGCTGATCCTCCAGCAGATGCAGGGTAGTTTAGGTAACTCATAACAACTGTATCTCTTGATTGTACAGCTTTTGGGAGCTGCCCAGAGAATTCCAGGTCTAGCTCATCCTCGTGGTGTGGTGCTTTGTAGTAGACCCCCACTACCAAGTCCCTTTCCCCTCAACCCTCTTTTATCCTAACCCATAAGACCTCAGTTTGGCCCTTCTCTAATACCATCTTGATTATAGAAGATGTATATTGCTCCTTAACATAGAGCAACACTGTCCCCCCCTCCTTTTTCCCCCCTCTGTCCCTATCTGCGCAACCTTTAACCTTCAATGCCTACCGCCCAATTGTGAGGTAGGGTCCCAGCAGGTTTCAGTTAGTCCAACCAGGTCGAAGTTGTTGCTTACAAGCAGGAGTTCAAGATCCCCCTGCTTGTTCCCCATGCTCCTACCATTAGTGTAGAGACATTTAATTCCCTCAGTGGGTGCCCTTGGTACCCTTCTGTCCTGATGTCTATCAGGCCCCTCAGTGCATCCCATGGCTCATGGTTCTCTGAATATAGGTTCTCATTGTCCACTACATCCCCATCCCCCAACAAACCTAGTTTAAAGCTCTTCAGAGGAAATCAGCCAGCCTGTGAGAGAACAGACTCCTACGTTTTTAGGAGAGAGATGAAGACCATCTCGTCCCAGGATGCCTCTCTCGTGGAAGTGTGGATCGTGGTTGTAGAAGCCAAAATCCACACAATGGCACCAACTCAGGTTCACTTCTCTGATGCAGGCATCTTGGTGTTGATGGCAATGCGAAGACCACCTGTGACCCCATCTTCTTAAGCCAGGCCCCCAGAGCCCAGTCGTCACTCAATATGTGATCCAAAGTACTCCTAGCCGCATCATTTGTGCCCACGTAGACGAGGACCATGGGATAGTAATCGAAGGGCTGGGTGAGGTTGGGAATCCTTGCAGTGATATCTCAGATCCTGGCACAGAGCAGGCAGCAAACCTACCGTGCCATGGGATCTGGATGACAGATAGGCCCCTCCATGCCTCTTGGCAGGAAGTCGCCCGTAATGATGACCTGGGATCTTTTCTTCTGGCTGCCCAGCTGTTGCTCAGCCTGCATGGTTGTTGTAGATGCGTCTTTCCCTGTGACTTCCTCTGCTGCATCATCCTTCGGTGCTGCCAGGGATTCATGTCTGTTCCCCAGTTGCGTTGGGGAAACGCTCACCACCACACGCTGTCTGGCTCTGGAGGTGACTATCTTCCATTTGGGTGCTTTGGGACCTTCTCATGGTATCTCTATACTAGGGTTCTCATCTTGCAGAGAATGCAAGTACCCGCCAATTTCATCCTCTGCAACTCTGATTCTCCCCCCGCAGCCCGCTTGTCTCAGCCTGGATTTCCCTCACCTGCCCCTCCAGAACCTCAATCCAGGCACATGTGGGACAGGTGAGGGGACTCCCTGACCCTAGGGGTCCTCCCAGACAACTCCTGCAGACCAGAGGGCAGGGCACTGCTGACCCAGCCAAGGGCTCTGTCTGAATAGAGGCCTCACAGGAGCTCTGGGGCAGAGGCAGTAGCAGGGTAGGATCCCTTGCCGGCTATATGTGGCAGGGGGCTGGAACAAAAACAAACTTGCTGATCCCCTGCAGCTGGCCTGGTTCCTTGCCCCTTCCCCTGGCTCACCTGATATTTTAGGGTGTATTTCTGGTCATGGTGAAACTAGGTAGTACTTGGTTTTCTAGTGCGGTGGCTTGTGTTTTTGTTTTGTCTTTTCACCTTCCCAAACACATCCCCCAGATCAAAGTACTCTGGTTGTGCTTTCCAGAGGAGACTTAACTTTTAGATTGTTTCCTGCAAACAAGTTAGATTCCAATAGTATTGAGGATTGTTTTTCACACATACTGTTCCGTGTTGAACAAAGATAGTGGAGTTTACATTGGGGACAGGGTGTAAGGTTAGATTCTGGGTTTGGATTCAGTGTAATTTGATGTGTTGAGGGCTCACAGGATATTTTTTTTAGCCCCAAACTGTGTCCATTTCATGAAGGCAGTCGATTTCCATGATTAAAGATAGCAGAAATGTTGGGAATCTCAGTTAATAATCCCCTTTCTTGAGGGTTTAGCCAAATTTGGACCATAAAGAAAAAAGAGCCTTTTTCTGGGTTTGGTTGGAATCATGGAAAATTTAATGTTGGAAGAGACTTTAGGAGGTAACCTGTTCCAGTGCTTTACTACTCTTTTGGGGGGAGTTTTTTTCCTAATATCTAACTTAAACTGCCTTGTTGTGTCCCATAGGTCCCATGTCTCAAACTTGTAGAAACTGCTTTGGCTCAGAGGATTTGCATTTGTCACTCCCTTTCCCCAAAATAAGAAGGATCTTCAATCTGAGGTTTCATTTCATTGCACCTGTTACACTGAGAAGACTGAAATTTAAAAATAGCCCAGTGCTAAAAGTTGAATTCTGTTACACATGGGATTGGGTCATTAAAGTTACTTGGGTGGGGGTCACAATTGCTCCTTTAGAGAAAAGAAATAGCTGCTCTGAAAGTTGCTCTGTTTGCAGGCAGAGGTATCATTTGCTTATGCACATAAATAAGTGACAAATTTATGAAGATATAGAATAAAGTTGTACATGCAGCTCATAAACCCTGACTCGCACAGTCTGTATTTGAAGCACATTAGCATATATTCACTCCTATTTGCATGTGAAATCATATCTTTTATTTTCAAAAGATGAGTTTAGACAGATTCTGAAGAACACTGACATGGAAAAAGAGGAGGCTAATATTGAGTTCCTTAGCAGTATTTGTAGCTTACATAGCTCAAGGCTAGAAGACTTACAAATGTCCAATAAGGGACAAAAGAGATGAGGACTTGAAGGCGCAACATGACAAGATGTAGGATCAGCTAACAAAGGTGTTGTATAGCACCTGAATAACTTGAACTGGATCAGGAATAAGAGGCAGAAAGGCCTCACACGGTGACTATACTGGCAGCAGTAGCACAGTAGTGAGGGTGCAGAACTTGGGAAGCAGTAGAAGGCAGGAAAAGAAAGGGAGAAGCCAAATTTTTGTATAAAATTTTGTAGCATCGATGTTGTCTCAGTTTAGCTGAACACTTCAGCATATGCTTAATCCTTCCTGAAGTCAGGGATTTACCCATAGACTTGGATGACCAAAGTGCTTTGCAAAATGACGCCCGGGTTATTACCAAGTTAAAGAGCACACTGAATTTATAATGATACCCTTCCTTATTCAGCTTTGCAATTCGACTGTTACGGTAGAAAACAGCCATAAGGCTTGATCCAAAACCAAGTTAACTCTAATGGAGTCTTTTAATTTAGTTCAGTATCTCTCTTAGCATGTGCAGAGAGAAAGGGGGAAACGGAAGAATTTTAGGGTGTATACAGAGGTTAGGGGGAAGTCAGATCATGTTAAAAATGACAGTGTGAACTATACAGAAGTTTCAGGAAACTTAGATTAGTAAAAAAAATGGCTGACCTGACTAATTTAACTGTACCGTGGCAGTGCACTTAGTTAGATGAGGTATGGTGAGACTGATCTAACTGAACTCCTGTGGTTGCTCCCAGTGCAGCCCCAGGGCTGGGAAAGCCCAGCTACTGGCCCCAGCCCTGAGCCAGCACTTTTCCTTCTCTGCCACTGGCACCAGGATATTATTAGCTGCCTCTGGTGCCACTTTTACTGATGTTTCCTAGGTCTGGAAGCTGATGAAAGTAATTTGGGGTGGGGGGAAGGGGTGCAATCAGGAAGGGGAGGGTTGGTGGGATTGGAGAGCCTCTCTAATTTCCACCACTACCCTTCCCCCGCTACTCCAGCTTACTTTAGATTGGGCGCATTTTATCTCAATCACGTCCTCCCCCAAGCTGCTGGCTGTAAAGTGCATTTAATAAAGGCATTTTTTTTATGTACCAGCACAGTCGCAGGAAATTCTGAGAAGTGCAGGGTGGGGGATGAGATGAGGAAATGGGACCTATAGTAAGGCTGTGCGAAATGTCACTGGTTGCTTCATTTAGGCTTGTTTCAAGCTCGAAACAGCGAAATTGAAATGAAACGAAAGGCTTCAAAACAGCCTCTAAGCAGAACGTGGGCAGTTGAAACATTTCAAAAGTTTCAAAATGTTTTGAGCTTCAAAGCTGTGCTTGCTTGCAGCTAAAGGAAAACTAAGGTGAGGAAGGAGAAAGACCTAAGGGGGCTGGGGGGAAGGACTGCTCTGATATTGGCATGCATAGCTGGCCAATGGCTGTGAGGGATAAAGGACGGATGGAAAAATGGCATAAAAAGCATCATCTGAACTGAGCTTTCTCTGTGCCTTCACACTTGCAAGTGACACGAGTTTTGCTCAGAACAGTTTGAGGTTTAGTTTCCCAAAAGCCCCTGTACTATCTCCTTGAAACCTAGCAGACTTCATGGCCTCAGAAGGGGCTACCATTCCTGCAAGTGTCACTTTTTTGCCTGTTTCAGATGAAAAAGTTATAGGCAGTTTCATGCTTCCCCATTATAGCCTATGGGCGAAACTTTGAAACAGTTTTGACGAAACGAAATCGAACCGTGCTTTTGAAATGAAACACTAGCCCGTCAAAATGAAATGGTGCTGTTCTTGCACAGCCCTAATAAATAGTAGGCTTCCTGGCTCCATTTTAAGGAAGTTTTTGAGTCCAGCTCCACCAGTGACTAAACAGCTGTGGGGCTGGGAGTCAAATGATTTGTCAGATGAGCATGTAGTCACTACAAAGGCCACCCAGAGCTAGAGCAACTTCATGGAGCAGGCTGGTCCTTGAATTACTCTCTGAGGTGGGACAAAGACCAAGTGGAGATGTGGAAGACGCCTCTTGGCACTGCAGCCCATAATGGACAAAGGACTGACTTCATTTCAGTGTTTTCCTAAATTAGTGTTTGACTAACGCATTTTGGTTTAAAAAAAAGGTGGGGGGAGAGGGAAGGGAAGCAAGTTTCAGCTCCAGGGTGGTGAGGGGGGGTTGTTTGTTTTTTATCCTGGTTAAAAAAGCCCCATTGTCACCACCTTCAGCAATCCCTTGCATTCAAAGATGATTGTCCTTCATGGTTGTCTTAACCCTGTGTGTAAAGATGGTGGATGAGGCCCATCTGGGATTGATGGACGCTACTGCAGCTCGGACATATATTTTCATGTAGGTGGGTGGCACTGGACTTCGTTATATGGTCTGTGACATGCTGTTTCTGCTGCTCCCACTTTTCCATCTTCTGTACAAAGCTCAAGGCTAGAAGACTTACAATTGTCTAGGTTATCATGAGGTTTCAAAAGTACTGACGTCCCTGAAGTAGACTTTCTTCCTCCATTTGGGGTGGTCCTTAGTGAGTCTCCCGTGAGTTGACATCAATGTTGCTTTTTTAAAATTTATTTATTTTAAGTTGGCCTTGACATTCCTGAAGCGCTTTTTCTCTGGCCTTGTCTTGACTGTATGCCTTGTCTGACCTGGGAGAATTAAAAATTCTCCCATTGCCTAAGAATAGCTGATAGCATGGTTGCTAGATTACACTCCTAGGATATAGGAGACAGGTCCTTATCCCTAGGCTAAATTGCATGGACCTGGGAACTGAAGCTAGGGCTTGCACATGCCAAGTGAGTACTGTACAACTCAGAATTGCAAAATGTTCATACGGTGAGTGAAATTTCCATCTTGGCTGTCGTAGTCATTACTAAAAAGCATATATTTGCTTCAGTCAGGGTTTAAATATACAAATGTGAACAGGAACTCTAAATTCTGTATTCAGGAATCAGTTTTAGGTACTGAAACTTAAGAGTTGAAAATATTGTTTGCATAGCAACCACTGAAGTGATAAAGCCATAATATGGCATAACCCAAACTGAAAGACTGTTTTCTGGATCCCTTTGGATTGTGACAGAAATCTCATGAAAACACAAACTATCCAACTTGTGAACAGAGCACAGCTCCCATTTTGGGACCTCAGCTTAAGGTACCTAAAATGTATTCTACTAGGTACCAAACTTACAAATCTAGATTGAAAACCTCTCTCACTACTCAATACAGAGAGAGAGAATGTACCTTCAGCCCCTACTGGTACATTGTGTGTGTGGGTTGAAGAACTGAACAGTGTTTTGTTTTTTTGTTTTTTAATAGGGACAAAGTGTAATGAAAAAATGCATAAAAAATGTTCATGACCCGCTGGCTTTAATGTACAAAAGGCTCACTTAGCACCACTTAGTTGTGTTCACTGACTGCTGGGGGGAAGAAGAAGAATGCCTTTAGAGCGGTGTTGCTTGAGAAGTTAGGGGAATATCATTTACGGTTTGTGAAGATACACTGCCGCATGGAAGCGTAGCATGGCATTTCAGCAGAGGATACAGAGGTGTTTACAGAAGGCATGGCGGAACTAGACAACGTTCCAGTTCATTTATCAAAGTGCCCTCAGTTCCCATTTCAAGGCACGTGAAACAATACATGAATATTAGCAAAATAAATTAAACTGTATCCAGATTAATTTAATAAATAAACGGTCAAAAAAAATCGCAGTTTTGCTAGGGCTTGCCAAAATTTGATTGCTTAACTTTTTTTAAAAAAATCACATGAAATGTAAACCCAAGTGTGGGTTAAAGAAACGCTGTTATGTTAATGCTCTGCAGGATCAGCCATCAGGGCAACATTTTAAACTAAGACTTCTGTTGTATTAATTATGTTCTTTGCAAATAAACAAGAATCCAACTGCATTTTGATTAGCAGTGGGAGAAGCACATGGGTTAGGGTTGGATAAGCACCTAAAAGCTTGGATGCTTACCTAAACCTAGTACAAAACTATTCAGATCTCTTTGGCATGCAAACATATAAGACTTCTCCTAGTTATTTCTTCCACCTGAGTCAGAAAAAGCTTGAACAGTCTTTTTGGAAATAGCAGTTTGGACATACCTCAGTCACACCCAGGGCTGGCATTAGCAGAAGCTTTTGTACAAAAGGCTAGCTAGACTTTTAACTTCCAGTAGAAATGGGAAGGATGAGTATATTCAGGAATCAATCTGGGTCCATGGCACTTAATGGGGATCTTTATTCAGTGACCACTTCTACCCCATTTAACAGAATAAGTGCTTCTTCAGTGCCCCACAAGTCTCTTGTGTCTAGGAAAGGAAGCTGTCTAAAGGTAAATGATTCTTAGTCCAGTGACTTGATTTAAGAACTCAGTCTGGGTTTGGCTTCTTATTTTCATAGACTCCTTGTATATAAACCTCTGTGGGCCTTGTTACACCTTACGTTGTATGACAAACAAATGCTAATTGGCTTTAAGTGTTGTTTGGCTTAGTGGAGCAGCCACAACTTACGGCAAAAAACCATCTCTGAGACTGACTGTCCCTAACCTGCACAACTATGACTTACCACTAGAGACTTGGTGAGGTGGGGCATGACTAGGAGCCTATGTAAAATGTTTCCTAGTGCAAACCAAATTGGTTTGGTCAGCCACAATGTCTTCATATGTTGTTTGTTTCCTTAGTCTGTTGTATTCATTGGCATTGGCTGCAATGCCAATAAGTAGTCTAGGGGCAGGACCGCTTTGCTGCTCCCATTGGAAAGCACTGTGGCCCTGGAGCAGTCAGCAGCCACAGGGCCTCCCACTGCCACTCAGTCCTGATTCTTTTTCTTTTTTTCTCCAGAGCTTGCCCCCACTGCTGTCTGGACTGGCTCACTGGTCCTTCCAATGGTGAGGTGTGTGTGTGGGCAGTTGCTTCAAAGGAGGTGGTGGGGCACGACAGATGGGGCCCTTTGGAGCTCAGCTGGCCAGGGGCCTGATCCTTTCCCCCTCACTCCCCCATCTAGAGATCCCTGCCCCTACTTTGCTGCTGGCTGCATGCTGCCTGAACTCTGAAGGGCCTGATACTTACTTTTTTTTTTTTCCCCCTGGAGCTTGTTCCCCCTGCACTGCCAGTGGCAGGGCTACCAGCCGTCTGGGAGCTCTGGAGGAAAAGGATTGGGCCCCTTAAAACCCAGGTAGTGCCCGCTGGCAGCAGCTCAGGGGGGAGGGGATAAATTCTGGGTGGGCCTGATCCCCCTTTTTTCCCCTCCACTCTGGAGCTTGTTCTCCAGCACTACCACCAGCAGGAGCAGCAAACTGATTCAGGTGCTGGCAGGAAGCACCACAACCACTGAGTGCTACGGAGCTATACTTCGCCTGACATCCCCAAGGGGCAAGGTGGTGTGCCCAGACCTGCTGTGCCCTGGTGTTTCTACTCACCCACTGCATCCTGGGATGCTGGAGGACTTCAATTTTGGCACAATAGCTGTGGGATGCGGCCACATCGTAAAGGAACAGGAACAAAATTAGGCAAATGTAAAGATAATTCTGCCCTGGAGTGGCAACACTTGTTATTCGTCTTAAAGTTCTTTTTAAGCCATGTAAAAGGTATTAAGGTATAGGCAATCCAAGGGTTAAAAGTGTCTATGCAACAAGCTAGCAAGATGAACCTGTAGACGCAACGAGCATGCAGGACAGGGGATACGTCAGGAACAGACGGGGAGATGTTGGTGGGTGATCAGTCTGCCAGCTTTTCTCTGCTGCGTGGCAAGGTCCTCTGTACCTTACCACGTGTTCAGAGCTCTCCTACTTGGGCGGCAGCTGCATGAACTTTTATGTGGTTAGAGTAGCCAATGAAAATTTGCCAAGTAGGAATACTTAACGAGGTGGAACATATCAAATTTAGAACAATGCCAATTATACAGAGGCGTGGTCTATTGTGTCAGGGACACTTACTTGATTTGGGTTGTGACATGCCCACCTGGCCCTGACACAATAGACAAAGTATCTAGGTAAAAGGTGACTTTCGTCCAGGAACTCGTTGCATCGTTACAAGGTTGAGGTAGCAAGTGGGTACATACAAATTACAGGTCTTCTTTTTCTTTTTACAAACTATAAAACACAACAATCTAGATACACAATAATGATTACTACAACTAATAGCAATACAAAGTAATTAAACGTTGATTAACTTAGATGAGATATATTCCTTTTAATTCAGCTCTCCACGATAATTGAGAATAGGGTATTAATTTAATGCCCCCCATGCGGGGGTTCTTACAATTGTCTTGAGATTTGTAAAAATTTAATCGTAACACTGATTTCTTGTGTCATCATTATCAATTTACTGAGTCATTACCTCTCATCTTTAACTATGTGCTTATGCTAAAGGGGTAGACTAAGGGCGTGAATACAGGATTATCAACAGAAAAGTGGAATCGCAAGCACGCGGTAAGGCTATCTGTTGATGAGCCATCAGGCACAGTGCTGGCCCCGAATGATAGGAGGTCCAGGTCCAAGCCGAAGGCTGTGAAGTTAGTTCCGTTCGCCAAGGAACCCGCTGATAGCAACAAGTGTCTAACACTCGGGGGTCCTCATGATTGGGCAGTCATAGATTGTCACTTCATCACCGTTGGGCCTGCAAAGGAACGAACAAACAAACAAACAACTAACAGGAAAAGTGGCAACAATTGAACTCGCCACAAAAAAACAACCTGGGAAAACAACAGGGCGGCGACTCAGTCAACCGTGACAAGCCAAGGTTGGCAATCGGCTATCACCTTCTTCTAGTTGTAGTCGAACTCAAAGCCCAGTTCATTTGCCAGGCGCTATTGGCTCTCATCCCCCAGGACGCATAGCTACTACTTCGTGAGCTGGGTTTCATTCAGGAGGAACAGAAACATAACCCTCTCTTCTGGTGTTCTTGGTGACAGAACCCACGGCTCACGCCGAAGATCAGGCTGGCACCGTGGCGGTCCTGGGTCCTTGACCGGGTACAGTGTAGGGCGTGGTTCCATCCCACCAGAAGCTTTCACTGCTGGATCCATCAGGGCCTGCAGCCGTGGCAGCAGGCTTAGCAGGTTTTTAATCGTTTGACCGGCTAGCGGCCTGAGAAGAAGCCTGAGAGTCACAGCTTCTTTTTCCCCGTAGACTGCTATACATGCCTCAATACTGTCCAGGGTGGTTGGGACATCCCTGGGGTGACCCAGATGATGATGAGGTCATGGTGCATTGCTCTGTGCCTGTGTCAGTCCCAACTGATGTATTCACGGGTTCCAGGACACGTAGGATACTCTGATGATGGCTAACAGCAGCTGCTCTGCAGTCGGGTCTGATGGTCGTCCATTATGCCACACATGAGATTTATGGCACCCTTGACCTGCAACGAGAGCTGGGAGTGGGATGAGCCAATAGATGCTGCTCACTACCACATTTAGATTGGTAGCGTGCCCCCCGCTCCATGAGGCTTGGCGTGTTAGAAAGCTAGCCTCTTCTAGATCTAACAAGTTTGATCCAAATTTCACCATCAGGCGCCCTAGCCATATGGCCAGTGGTTCCCCAGGTTTTATCTTCGATGCTCGGCACAACTTCTGCAATTCTCCCAGGTTGCGGGTGTGGTATGTGGTGGTGGTATGAGTTGCGCCTTGTGCATTGGTGACCTACTTGACGAGCACTATCGGGTGGATTGCGGCCAGGAGAGGGTTAACTGTGTTGGGTGGAAGCACCGGGTACCATTCCCCTCCCTCAGCTGGGAGTGCTGGATACAATTTATCTCATAGGGAGGCAGGTTTTCTTTTAGCGTCAGTGCTGGGGGTGGAGCCGAGGGCGATGGCAGGGCTGGCCCGCCTCCTAGGGGAATCCCCACGCCCTCATGTTTCCCAG
>JAGPOW010000229.1:28856507-28877481 GCA_030014935.1 Caiman crocodilus
ATGCTAATGAAACATACATGTATATAAATGAGGTACATGGCTTAAACACAGGTATAGAGACATGCTCAGTAGAGAACTTCTTGCGTCATTCCCTTGTAATCAATTACTGATCAGTACGCTTGTGAAACCTTGTAAACTTCTGTATAAAAATACCCCAGAAAGGATATTCAGCGTGCTTGCTACCTTGCACCTTTATTGCTGGCAATAAAACTCTTTTCTTTCAAACTTCCACACCTGGTATTCGTATTGGCTCTTGCATACCGGGCACAGATCCAGTTTTGGGCTGGAGCACAACAATTACACATCTTTATTGAAAATACCAGTGGCCAATAGTTGCCTTGCAGAATCTGGTGGGTTTTCCACTTGTCCCTTTTCCTTCTTAGTTGCAGGCCTGTGAAAAGCCATGCATCTACAAAATGATCTTTCTCTATATTTCCCTGCTCCTCTGCCCATCATCCTTTTACTGGACTACACGTATGCATGTAATCAAATGATGTATGCTACAGCTATATGTTATTCAGACAGCTGGCATATGATGGGCTGACTGAAGCTTGAGCGGTGTGTGTATAAATGCACACCACTGCTCTTTGCTGGATGGCACTGTAATTACTCCACTGTGCAATAGGCTCCTAGTAGCTTTTTGAGAGTTGCTGAAGTGGTGGATACCCAAGCTCCTAAAGCACAGGTGTAGGAGGTCTCTTAACACAGCTAGGGAATCCAGAACAGCTATGGTGACAGTCTCTGGGCTCTGAGTTAAGTACTAAATTTGGACCAAACTATTAACACTTGGTTTTCTAAATACCTCACACAAGCACTTTGCAGGAGGTTTGTGATTAGTTCCAGATCTCCTTAGTTTGCCAGTTTTTGGCTGCTTGGTCCGGAAGCTCACCCTTTTTGGACAAGATCATCCTCCCATTAGCAGATTTGCCCCTTGTGTACATTTTCTTTTTTCAGTTGGCATGAGATAGAGCAGGTGGGCCAAGCCCTGAATGTTTGCTTAATCCATCATAGAGTTGAAATAATTTGACCACTTATGTGCTTTTTTTGTATACTGATGGGTAAGGTAGGCAGGAGGGATGAGAGCAACATAACATCATACCTGTCTCATACCTGAACTCAGTGAGGTTGTACTAAAAAAAGTAAAAACTAAGAGGGGAACATGTCCCAGACAGATCTTTCTCTCTGTGTGCCTGTGTGTGTCTGTGTTGGGGGGGCAATTAAAGCAAACCTGAGAAGGGAAAGAAGAATCCCAGATTCCATCACAAATCTATTGGATCCAAAGCCTATCGTTACTTAAGGGCGTTCTCAGTCAACTTCAGTCAGCAATCAACTCTTCAGTGCAACAAATATCCACGTCAATTACGGATGTTTTCTATTTCAATTACAACTTTCTACAAACAGACATAAAATCACCCATAATTACCACTGATATAGCAGGAAAATTGCAAAGAAAAAACAGCTTTCGCTATCACACAAATACAATCCTAAAATGAATGACTGGGCCTTTATATTTTGCTTTTCCAATTCATGTATGCAGTTGCCTATTCAGCATGAAGCACTAGGGTCCAGATTTTTTAGTGGGTGTAAATTGGTTTACCTCCCTTGAAATGTAGTCAGCTTGATAAAGAGGATATGGCCCAATATTCTTTACTAAAGCACAGCTGCCTGAGACTCAACATGTTAACACAAATATGTCTTTAATGAGGTATGCTTACAGAATATTTAACAAATTAATATGAAACATAACATTTACTTGCTGTTTTGCACATGGAGCTTTGACTACGGGGGGAAATTGTTATCCTTATTTATAAAGTGGTGATGATCACTGTTAATCCTTAAGTCATTTCTAATGGTCTAATTTAGCAGATCCCAGCCTCCAGTGTGGTTTGCAGCTTCCTCAGGCAGTGCAGAGTGGTTTGATTAAGCAGGGACAGTCAGCTGCCTTGCATTTGCTCCGTAAAGAAACTGTGTACCCCTTGCTGAATGTAATTGCTGGGTCACATCACCGGGTGCTTAATCTTAAGGAAAGTAAAATTTCCTACATTCAGCTAGAGCAGATCAGCAGAAGTTTTCCTTCTCCTTTCTCAGGTACTGATTAAACCTTATATATTCCATTTGCAGATGTGATTTTTGGACAGTCTCCGTGGGGGGGAGGGCATCTCTGATGTCAAATGAGGCACTGCTTTCACCAGATATATTAGAACTGCAACTCACAAACCTGCCAGCGTCAGCAGATGAACATGCAGGTCCTTTATTTCAGCAGATGTCTCCAGACTCTAAATTGCTGCAAAATATTGCACTAGGCAGGCAAAGGCACCACACAATATGATGGAGACATTGCCCTGCCATATGCTGCACCTTTTGTTTTTTAAAGAAACAGCTCAGGATTTGTCAAGTACTTGGCTGGAAGAAGTGCTAAAAATGAAAAGTTCCAGTCAATGCTTAGATGATATGTGGCTCCTTGCTGGAAATGCTGCACCTTTCCTCCTCTACACAGCTGCTTTAAGAACCACCCCTGAACCTGCTCTTTGGCACCCTGATTTGTTGCAGTACTCCTTTTCCTTGAAAAGTTGATGCTTATGAGCGTTCTGCTTTGTTAGCTCTGAAACCATAGCCATTCTTTTCACCATCAGTGCAGGCAGAGCAAGTGATTTGTGTGCAATGCAAGAGGTAAAGAAGGAGCAGTTCAATTAGCCAAAAAAAGGCATCATATAGCTTATTCTCAAGGCAGGTATTATGAAGGAAGAGAGGTCCAGATATAATACGCTAGGGTTCCAGCTGGGTTCAATTCCCTGCCCTACCACAGATTTCTTCTCTTACCTTTTGGCAGCGATATTTCGGGGCATAGAGACATAGAGTTCTAACGTCCTTCAGTATTTCTTGAACTTCCACTGGGTACCTAATTTACCTGGGTACCATCTTCTAGGTGCCTGTCTGTGTTGTTAGGCACCAAAATGTGTGTTCCTCATCCATAAAATGGGGAGGCATAATAACACTCACAATGTGTTGCGAGCTGAAGCTATTAAAGAGCAAGCTGCACAGTATTATGGTAATAGGGGCAGGTCAGGAAATAAAGCACTTTCTGCAATCTCACTTAAATTCCAGTTGAAAAACTCCTTCAGGCAAATGTGGCTTTAGTTTGGGATTGTTTTCTGTGCTGTGTCAAGTTTTAAACAAACTCGATTTAGTTGTAGGGAAAGGGATTTACTTCTAGAAATTCAAAAAAAATCTCTTTTTTTTTTTTAATGGTTATTTATTGGCATTACGAAGACTTAACAGCTGCTGGACTTGCCTTCGCTGTGGCGTTTCCTTGTGTGTCCCTGTTAGGGCACACCAAACAAATGACTTCCTCAGCAGGGTAGGACTTGTAAATACAAGCCCTAGCCTGCTGTGGAGCCTTTTTGTATGCAGCAATGCATGTGGAGACACTGACTCAGGTGAATGGGGCATGACTAGCATGACCTGCTGGCTAGCCCCACTGCCGAAGCACCCTCGTGCCCCAGCCAGCCCTTCTGCAGCGCACTGGCCCTGGTTGGAGCAGCTCTGGGCTGGTGAGCTGATCCCCTCGACCCCGTGCCAGCTGGGGCTGCTGCAACCTGACTCTGTGCTGCGTTCTGGGTGCTTGTATAAATAGTGCGGCTGGGGCTTCCTACAAGCAGTAAACTGGAACAGTAATCTCAGGAGTTTATTGCTGCCCCCTAACGTACATGCAGACATGCCCACTGCGTGTGAATGTTGCCACCTGTGACCAGAACCAGACCCATGTGCTTACAGAGACCTGAGCCAGAGCCCATGAAAATCATTGGAAAGTTTCCTGTTGGTTCCAGCAGACTTTGGATCTTTTCCAAGTGGATACTTGGGAAACTTGTCAGGGTGACGTGTGAGGACAAGGGAATAAGGGGGCAGTTCAGTTGTGTGTCAGCGCGAGGAAAGGAGAAAATTTTGAATCGCATCTTATTTACTGAGGTTGATTTTGTGTTGTGGTAGCCCTAAGGAATGCAAATCGTGGACTGCGTTTCTACTGGGCAAGATCTTATAGAAACAGACCACAAAAAACTGGTCTCTTTCCCAGCAACCTTTCCATTCAAATATAAGAGAGGTTAACATGATCCTTGACAGAAGGATAAGGTCATGGCAAGATGGTCAGTACAAGCACAATAAGTAGTGGTCTCAGCTTGTTAGATGCTTGGCCTTTTTATCAGCCAAACTGAATACCTTTTCTTTCCCTAACTGGATAGAACAGCTGTGTGTGGCAGTTTTGGTCAAGAGCTAGTGTAAAGACTTAAATCCTTGGGGAGGATGGGGGAGGACAAAGTGCAATGACATGTTGGGAGGGAAGTGACCTTGGAGACAGCCATTCCTCACTCATCTGTCTGTTTCACCATCTTATCTGGACAGTACTTCCTTTAGGCCTCTGTAGGCTGCTGAGATTTATAAGAACCTGGAGAAGACGGGAAGGGCCGTCTAAACAGGAACAATGTGATTTGCTGGGATGTGTGTTAGTGGTGATACAGATACAGGTTCTGCTCCAAAGCCCAAAGCAGTCGCTGAAAAATATCCCCGTGACTTCAACACCCTTTGGCTTCGGCTGCCAGTGCCGCGTCGCAGGAAGGCTTCCACCAAATTCAGATTTGATGCATAGCCTAATTTGTAGATGCTTTCTGCACAATATGGAAAGAAATACAGCTGAGAAAAATAAATGCCTTTCCTTCTTTGAATCTGCTTGCTCCCTGTATCTGATCTCAGGAATTTGAATTGGACTGTGTGTCCTAGAGCTTTAATGCCCTACATTTCAGTCTGTTTTATTTAATGTTAACTATTTTTCATTATTGTCCATTTTTGCCAGAACTCTGTTCATAAACAGATTTATCCTTTTACCATATGCTTTCACTCAATGTCACCATGCCACTCATAACTCCTAACTGTAAATCTGTCTCAGAAAGTGTGTAAACAGATCTGTTTCCCCGATACCTTTTTTTTTAATTAGTAAAACTTTTGTTAGCATAATTCTTCATTTTTAAGTGAACTTATCAATTTCCATCAAGGGACAGTTGAGTAAATACTTTTCTAACTTAGATAAATAGAATAATTAAAAAAAAAAAAAAACTTTTGCAAGGTTTTGTAGTTCTACTTCCTGTGGCATTTCACATTAAAAACTTGAGAGGGTCAGTAAAGATGTACACCAAAACTGATAGTCATCCACAAAGACTTGTATGCAGTCACTGTTTTGAACACTATGATCTCTGTTTATCCTCTGAATGGGAAGAGTAAAAGGGCTGCTTCTTTCAGTCACAGGTGGCACAAAAGGGAATGGGTGGGGAGATGAGAAGAAATGAGAAGAGCAGAGTTTATTAATGCACTCATAGATTATAGGACCAGAAGACATCACTGTGATTATTTAAGATGATGTCCTGTATGACACAGGCTTAAGTGAAAGCAGGAATTAATTCAGGGAAGTCTTACAGCTTGCTTTTCTTTTTAAAATGATGAAAGGTCTCAGACCCTGATTTAAGAATTTCTAATGACTGAGAAGCCCTCTCAGCCTTTGGTAAGTTGTTCCAATAGTTAATTACCCACCTGACAAAAAAATGATGCCTTATTTCTAGCTTGAGTTGCCCTAGCTTCACTTTCTAGCCATTACCTCTTGTTGCAACTTTGCCTGTTAGATTGGTAGGCCCTTTATTGTTAAGGGAGGGAGTAGTGGAACTACTTACACACTGTTACCAAGCCAACTTGGAAAGAGGTCACTTTTTTAAAAATACCCCTGCCAATTAAATTTTTACGTTCTGGTCACGTGAATCCTCCCAACAAGTGTCACCCATAACTAGTTGTATTTATTCCCATTAGAAGCAATTCCACGTACTGCCCAGAGTCTCAGCGCTGTGTCATGCCTTTGTTACTATGCTACATCCATTTACAAGGGTGGGCATTGCAGAAACAGAACATTTGGCATTTTTTCAAAGGAAAGGACAACATGTCCTGCAAGTGGAAATGTGCTCCATGATGCGCAGAGCAAGCTGTGAGTCTGGGTTCCTCAGTCGTGACTGATAAACTTAATCATTTTTGGAGGCCTCATTTTCAGAAGCTGGATACCCAGTTTTTTTCTAAAATAAAGGTTCCTAAAAGCATTTACACCCATAAACAAGGCATGTGAAATCTCTGTTTGCTTGAGAACACCTATGTTTGGACATGTTATCATATAGCCTTGGTTAATAGAGTTCAAGCCTCTAAAAACAGCTGATTTTGTGTTCATGAATGGAGCCCGTAGCTTCCCATGTCAGGTACTCCTTAGTATATAAATCATACAGCAAAGGTAAAATTACAGTGATGGAGTTTGCTTGATCTCAATGTTAGGTGAAAACAAAATTAGTCCTCCCTCCCCCACTTCCTCTAATTTCTAATACTTTCATACAACTCTGTAGCTAATTGAATTGCCAATATTCTCACAACATCTTTATCAGTACATACCATGGACATAAGTCTAGCTTTTCAGGTTTCTTGACCTCAGTGATGACATCAACATTAATGAGTAAATGCGATAACTGGGAAAACGTAAAATTGTTATAATAGTAGTTAAAATAGTAGAATTATGAAAATAACCAGGATTTGAGATGTGGGACACAACAGGTAGGTAAGTAATGTGGGTCAAAAAATGAGCATTGAACTTTTTTTCTTGGAATATATCCTGTTCACTTTCAATAAACCACAACTTGCACAGGTTTTAGTTTAAAACCTAGAGACATTTTACATCTGCTCCAGGGGCAAGTGCTTTAATTAGAGCAGCTTTAGTTAAAGTGCCCTTGCCACCATTTTGAAGTGTGGAGACACTGATACAGAAGATGCAGAGGCTGGCTGGAGCGCACTAATTAGCATACTCCAGCATGCTATAATTACAGCACGGCAGAGCAGAGCAGCCTGGAATGGCTACAGACACCCAAGCATTGTATTTATTATAGAGGATGTATTTGTCTCTTTTTGACAAAAAAGAAGAAGAAAATTAATGAGACGATACAGTATTTTTGTTTAATAAAATTGCTTTCATAAAATAAACTTCATAATAGCTGTGCATGCAGGCATATACACTTATTTTTGCTGTTTTATGAATATTTGCAATAGAGGGTAAAAGAAGCTCAATATGTTGCCTGTTAGACTGTCATGGATCACTCCCCTTTGGGGGAGAAGCGCTGCCTTGGGTCCCTCCAAGGAGAAATATTGTTTGGTCTCCCTCTCCTAAAAAAACAAAACAAAAAAGCCCTGAAGCCTGCTCTGATGTAGCTACTTGAGGGGCAAGCCTCTAGCTTTGAGACCCTGGCTTTTCTCAGTCCCTTATTCTTTTTGGTCAGCTTGTGGGAACAGAGGGTTATTGTGTCTTCAAAATGGAGGGAGGGGAGAGTTGGGCACAAATGTCTCAAAGAGTATCGCACTCTGCTCAGCTTCAAGCAAACAAGGCTGGTGTGCCGCTGCAGTTGGACTGGTCCTCACTTGGATGCCTGCTTACTCTTTGCTCTGTCCTCACTGGGACTACCCTGCTGGGCCCTAGAAACAAGATAAGCATAGGTTTGTGATTTTTTAAATTTATTTTATTAGCCCCTGCTTTGCACCTTCCCCCCCCAGTTGGCACCCAATTGCTATTTAATAGCCAAAGGGTATATTTACATGTGCCCCAGTATCTGGGAGGAGAGTGGGGAGCTTTAATTAGAGCAGCTCTAATTAAAGCACCCGCAGTGTCTTACGTATTCAGTATCCCATGCTTTAAAATGCCAGTGGGATTGTTTTAACTAAAGCTTATTTTATGAGCTTTAGTTAAAGCACCCTGTAATAGAGCACAGGGTTACTTGTTACTTGCAGGAGCCTGAGTGGCAGCTAGGCATCCTGCAGCTGCCTGCAGTGCCAATTAGGCAGAGTGGCCTGATTGGGAGCAGGGCCCAGGTATGCTCTAGAAGAGCTGAGCCCTGGACTGCAAAGGGGTTTGCAATAGCAGCCAGAGAGTCAGCATCTGGCTGAGCTACTGCTCGAGGAATAGCTTGGAGGTAAGGGCTGGGGCTTTGGGGAAGGAGACCCCATGGTCCTGGGCATGACCAAAAATGCAACCTGCCAGGGATGGGTGGCCTGCTGGGACTGCCTGTAATGGGACAGTCCCCTCAGAAGTGCTAAGCCAGTTACTGCCTTGGTGAAAGGCAGGTATGGGGCACCTCCTAACCCTAGTCCCACATCCCTGGTGGGTGAGATCGAGCAGGGGAAACCCAGACTCTTAGAGTACTGAGGCAAGGCCCAGATTGGGGGAGAGACCTGTGGCCGCGTCCAGACTCCAGATGGAGGTCTGAGGCTATATATAGGAGCCACCTTCATCTATACCCCATCCTCTCGCCAGCCAAAGGAGTGCCACCTGTATGGTGCAGCTATGTCCCGTCAACCTCTTTCACCAGGGGAACCAGTGTCAGCGTAGGTCCTTGTGGGCTTGCCCAGCTGACAAGGTGGCTAGTGTCTCTGCCTCGGATGTTGACGAGCTAGGCTTCCGTAGGCTGGCATCCTCCTTGCCATCTTTGGGCGCGAAGCCTCTAATTGCTCCTCACTAAATAGGTCACTGGACAGGGGGGGTGTCATCAAACTGCCTCCTCCCTCTCAGCCTTTTTATAGGGTCTCAGCCTCCCCTGGCTCAGGATGCCAGCGCTCCTGCCTGCCACAGGAGCCTCACCACGCCTGGCATGCTCCACGCCAGAATGTTCCCACTCTCTTAATCCTGGGCCCTGGTGGGGTTTTTAAATCTTCCCGTGGCAGCTGCTCCAGCCACTGCAATTGGCTCCACTTTTCCCCACCTGGGGAACAGCTGATTAAACAGCCGGTATAACGCCGGCTTGCATGGCTGCGACCACGGCTCTGTCTCCAGCTCCGGAGATAAGTTTCCCCAGTGCGGGGTAGGGGACTGCTTGTGGGACTTGGGGCCTGTGGGGGATGCCCTCTCCCCTTCAGGAGCCTGTGGAAGCATCTCACCACCACATGTGTCAAAATTCAGAGCAATTGAGGAATATGAAATTTTCCAGCTGTTAGTGCAGGATTTTTTTCAAGTAAAAACTTTCTTAAATATGCTCTTTGAGAATAAGGTGTTTTTTTTCTTTGCTTAAAATTCTCCCTTTCTAATTTTATTTAGACTCAACGGGCAGGAAGGAGGCTTCTTACCATTCTCTACCCTGAAGTTTTGTGAAACTTGACTGTAACACTGGAAACAGTTGGAGAGTGTGTTGTGTATTGGATGAGTGTATGAAGCCTTGAATTACAGGATGTCAGTAGGAATGCTGTTGTGTAGTAAGCAGGCTTTAGTTAGTTCAAATTTATGCTAGAATTGGAATAATAGTATCATTAAGGATGCAAAACTTGAATACATGGTGCTGCTGATGAAAGCCAGACAAATTTTATGTTGTTCCTGTATTCAAAAAGAAATATTGTGCTGCATGTACATGTGCCTTAAGTTTCTTCAAGAAATTCCTTTTCTCATTAATCCATTGGCCTGTCAATGATATAAACATAATGAGGACATTTGCAGGGTTAACTTGAAGGAGAAATATTTATTACAGCTGCTTGTCTGAGGAAAAAAAAGTAGGTCTCAGTGGGTTTATATTGTACAAACATCATGCAGGATAGGTGAACAAGATTTTATTTTATCACATTTGAAACTACTTCAAACAGAAGCATTTTTTTATATATAGTTGCTTCATCCATTAACTCTGCACATTTGTATCTAGGGCTAGGGATGAAAGTTACACATAACCTGGTATAAGTGATCAGAAACTGGTTTAAACCTGGAACAGAACTTCAGCCCACATAAACCACTTTCAGACTTAACTGATTTAGGTAAAAGCGGTCTGTGGAACTTCTGTCCTAGATCCCCTCCTGACTAAGATAGGTCATAGTCCCCTGGCATCCCAAGTACCATTGTGGGAGGTGAGCTAGAAAGCAGCTTACTGTTCTAGTCTAGCATCTAGCTGGCCCCAACCCAAGGTTCATGCAGAGCCAGGACTGGGCTTGGCTCCAGCTCTGGCCAGCAAGCTAGCAGCCTGAGCACAGAAGTGGGGCTGGGGGAACTCATGCAGGTCTTCCCCAGGTACTAGACCCATTCCTGCTCCTTCCTGCAGGCAAGTAGCCCTAGCACAGAAAAGCAGGGAGGGGGAAGAGAAGCAGGGCGTTCCCTTGGGACCAGACCCCAGTGTTTGGGTGGACAGAGGGGGAAACAGAACTCTACCCTATCCCTGGCCCCAGCCTCTGGAGTCTCCTGGGAGGAGCTGCAGCAGAGGGATTTTCCCACCATCCTCCAGGCCAACCTGGCTTGGCTTGGTGCTTCTTTGAGTCTTGGCTCCCACCCACCACTCTGCTATGGAGAGTGGAAGGTAAAATAGACTGTTCCAAGCTCTGCCCCCTCCCCCCGCCAAGCTGAAATCTGCCATGGAGGTTCCCCCCAGTGAGCCCCTAGCCCGGCCTGGCCTGGCTAGGAGCTCACCGAAGCCCTGTCCCCACCCACCCGCTATGTTGGGTGTTGAGTGCAGGTGTGTGAGGGAGAAATAGACCGCCTGCTGAGATCTACTGTGGGGGCCTGCAGTGAGGGGCTTGCCCTGCTGCTTGGCATGAACCCCCAGGACTGCTCACTTTGTCTTGCCAGCTGCCACTGGTGCTGAGCTCTTGTGGGATGTGCCGGATAGACTAGGGACTTGCATTGGGTGGTAGATCTGGCCTGTCTCCATAAAGGGCAAGTTTGGGCCCCACCATGCAGCACAAGCCCCTGTCCTGCCTGGCATGTCTCACCAAAGCCTGGCAACAGTAGCACCCGGCAGCAGGCAGCTCCAGGGATTTGCAGTGAGTAGCAAGGCCAAGCTGGGTTGCAGCGGTAGGGGGAGCGGGGATTGCCCCATAACTGCAGTACCCCCTAGGCAGACCCCAGCAAGGGGCCTGGGGCTGGGACAAGAGTCTGTTCCCCCCTCTACCTGCTCCTCCATGTGATCCCTAGTTGGGCTCACCCCTCTCTGCCATTTTCTCTGCTCCCCCATGTTCTCCCTCACATGGCAGACCCCAGAGGGGGGAGATAGGTTTAAGATGGGGAGGGTCAGTTCCCCACCACTACTATTTCTGCCCCCAGCAGCTGACATTTGGCAAGCCCTTAGCCAGGCCAGGCTAGGCTTGGGGCTTGCTGGGGGTGAAGCTACCCATGCCCCCCCTCCCCAGCAGCAGAGCCCAGTGGGGGGCCCAGGGCCAGGATGGTGGTCTTTTTTTCCCCCCTTCCTCTGGTCCCCTGAGACTGAGAGGCAGGGCGTGTTGGGTCAGGGCTCTAGCAAATGCTAAACTGGGCTGAGCTGGGCTGGGCTGAGCTGAAGGGGGAAGCCCCCTATTGAAACACTCCCCCCCACACACACGCACACACAGCAGATCCCAGGTAGGGAGCAGGGCTGGGTCAGGAGTTATACAAAGCCAGCCTGGCTGGGCACAAACAGAGAAATCCCTGGGGCTTCGTCTGCCTCATTGGGAAGACACTGGAGTGAGGGTCAAGTCAGTGGTACACTGGCCTGGCCATGCCGGGGTGGGCAGGAATCACCACCACCCTGCTGCTGGGTAGATCAGCATTTGCGGAGATCCCAGGCTGGCTGGGGGAAACCCTCTGGAGGCCTGGGGCTTCTTCCACCATGTGGACAGAACCCCTGCTCAGAGCTAGTTGGGGATGTGGACTGTTTTCCTCCTTGCAGGGGGCTTGGGGTATGTGCCAGCTAGCCAATCGAGTATACTCCAGCTGGCTGGCAGGCTGGGAGGCATGCTTTAGCAGCCCTTGCCTAGATCAGTGCAGGCTTCTGCTTGCTTTTCCTAACAGAAGAGTAGTCTGTTATGTTCAGCGTTGGTTCATTCTACATAATGTAGAGAAGCCTGCACAGATTGAATTTGTTCTGTCTTGGGCTTTTTGACTGTCTGTACTTAGCCTAGAAGAGACAACTAGTATTTAGAAGTTGCTTTCTCTGAAATGAAGTTACAGCTGCATTCTGGTCAGTGACTAGTGATGTTTATATAAGGAGGTGGCTTCTAACTGAGCACCGGAGTGAAGAAAGGACATAGCACTTTGCCATGGTTGATGGGTTGTAGACAACAGAAAGGCTTTGTATAAATAGTGGAATATCTCCCCGGAGGCATCCAATTTCAGCTTACATTAACTGAAGCTGTAACCCTAAAAGTTATCATAGTAACTTTCGTGAGTGGATGCCTAGCTTGACAGTCAAGCATAGCTTTTTGCATACAGATGCTGGAGCAATTTCCATTGGTTGAAGGATATTATATTCTATCAATGGATGTAGTGTAGACAAGGCCTCAGTAGATTAAATGGGGGTGGCACTCATACTTGGTATCTTAATAAAAAAAAAAGTTGCTTTAGATTGTAATTCTCACTGCTGAATTTCCAAAAACATTTCCTTATAGCCAATGAGCAGCCTTGAACATAGGAATTTGTTACAAAACATATCTATTACAGGTCACCCAGTGACCATAAAGTTTTTATTTTTTTCTTAAATATATTTTGTTTTTATATTTTACAAACTGCATATTACAGTCATACCAGGAATAGAAGGCCATTTCTTGCATTTGATTTAAATTTGCCTCAGCAGAATTTGTTAGAGAAAAAGAAAAAAGAAATAAATTGTTCATCAGTTGTGCTGACACAAAATGTTGGTAAATTGGGCATCAAGAGCGTAATAATATTCATGTCTTTATAGTTCTGGTTTATTTTACTTTATTGCATGAGGCTTTATTGTAATGGTATGTTGTTGGCTCTACAGCATGTTTTGTTTTTTATGTCTTCCATGTGATTTGAATATATTAAACAAGTGAAAAAATATGTCTTTTGTTCGAATGGCTATTGTTCCCAGTATCTAATTTGAAAGGGAAAAATCTGAGAACACAAATCTTTTACAGGCTGTAACTTCCTTGAAAGGACAGATATTCTTCTCATGTCACACATTCAGATTTCACTGAGGTAATCAATAAGGATTGTGCGTTACCATCATTTTTTGTTGTTGTTGCAGAGGCCAGGCAAGTTCAAAAGTACAAGAGTGTGAGTGTTATTGAGCATAAGTCAGGGGAGACAGAAGGCTGAAAAACCAGTGGACATGAGCAGGAGATGAAAAAGCTACACTGATTGAATGATAAGCAACATGGAACACTTTTTATGAAATCAGGTGGGTAATGTAAAATTGGTCTCGGTCAGTGGTGACTTAAATGATTAACTTCAGAAACGGACAACTCATCCAGCCATTGAATATGTATGGTAGCACCACCGTGGAGATATATCCTTGTAGATGGAGCTGCTGATGAATAATTTCACTAATGTATTGAGCACAAGAGACTTTTCTTTCAATGTTATGCATCCATCCTAGTCCTCCACTTCTCTTTTCTCCGGTAACAAACTGCCACTTTAAAGGTAGTGTTTGTAGTCTTCTTTTTTGTCAGTATAAAATGGAGAAAGGCACTGAGAGGATTCAGAGGGGGGTTGGTGGTGTGGTCATATACCCTCTTCCAGATGATGCTTTAGGATCAGCAGTCAGGGACTGTTAAGTCCCCAAGTCAGGTAAAAATCCTCCTCCCTTCTCCTATGTGTTTAGCAGCACAACCCCTCCCTTTTCCCAAACTCCCTCATCCCCACTGCTACGGTTCCTAGCTGAGCAGAGGGCAGAGTTCATGAGCTGCTCCAGCCTTGCCCCAAATAGGATGCCCTGGTGACCAGCTTAGCTGGGGACAGCAGCAGTGATGGGAGTGTTGTTCCTCCCTGCCTGGTCCTCCTAGCCTTCTCCCTCCCAGCCTGGACCAGGATCAGGAAGGGGGAAACTGCCACCATCATTGCCTCTGTCCTTGGCCAAATCCAGCTTCCCAAGCAGTCTCCCTGCAGCTTTGGCTGGAGTGGGGAACAGTGAGGGCAGCTGGAGGGTCCAGACATGCAAGTAGAGAGGGCTTGGGGGCTTCCCTCACCCCTAGGTCAGCTGGTGTGTGAGGAGAGGATGTCAGGCAGGTTATACTGTGTCATAAATCCAATGTCCATATTTAGTCCATGATTTTTAGCATCCAGGAGTTTGATGAAGTGGAGTTCATAGGCTCATCTCTGGGAAGTGTTTTGTAAGTTTCCTTTGAGGATTAGAACTGAGAGATTGGAGAGAGAGTGGTTTTCTTGTGAGGAATGTGCCCCCACAGGTAATTGGGAGTTCCTGTCATAGTATCATAGTATCTAGGGTCAGAAGGGGCCAAGAGCAGGCCATCTAGTCTAACCCCCCGCCAATGGCAGGAACGAGTGCTGGGATCACAGGACCTCAACCAAGTACCTATCTAATCTACTCTTAAAGACGCCCAAGGTAGGAGCAAGAACAACTTCCACCCCAGGGAATTCCAACGGGCCCACCTCTGGGCCATAACCAGGAGGCAACGGGGAGCATCCTGCAGCTGAGTCTTTCGTGAGATGCAGCGACAGTTCAAGCAACCACACAACTTGTGGCAACGGAGAGTCAAGTGATGAGTGCGGCCTGCACTACTGCCAGCACCTATCACGCTAGGACCTGGACTGAGATACAGGCCTTGTGCAAGAGGTCTAAAATAAGAACAGCAGAGACCCTAGCTATGTGGATCGGATGCTTGGTAATGGAGCATGGTGAAGTATAATGTTTATTGGCCGATCTTGCTTCCAGCACTTGTTGCAGGTCAAGCCAGCCAGAAAGCCTATGCATGGCATGAAGGAGGACCATTGAGAGTCAGTGTGGAACAGATCTTTCAAGTGATTATGGGGATTTCGTATTGTACGTGGAATCCGAGACGACATGCACTGGGACTGTCACCATCCCAGCAGCAGGAATTGTGGCCTCACCGTTACCTGCAGGATCCTGGAACTATTCCAATCACGCTAACAAGTATCGATCCTTGTGTCGAGGTGTACGGAGGAAGAGCTGCTGTTATCCTGCGAATTTTGTTGAACCCACTAGCCGGACAGCCTGCAACTGATTTCTTGAGGCAGCTACTGCGACTGCAAGCTCTGGTAAAGCCGGGTCAAAGAGAGTTCAGTGACCCAGAGCAACATCGAGTGCACGGATCGACCCTGCGATGATTCCAACCGACGCAGAAAACTCCGGAGGAACGCAAAATATTTAGGTTCCTGATGTGGTATTCCAGGCTCACCAAGCAGCAGTTGAGAGTTTTAGGCCATGAGGGTCAATGGAACCTAGTTTACGAAATGGGGTTCCAATGCCAAGATGAACCAGATGATAAGTCATCTTGTGACAATGATTAAAGTTTAGTAAAACAAATTGTTTAATTTTTCTGAGAGTTTCTTTCTCTGCAGGTCTGCTGAAGCGTGTGCAGACCAAATTGGAGGGAAAGAAAGATTTTTGAGAAGAGTGGATTATCTCTGCCGGTCTGCTGGGAAGTGTGTGCAGACATGACCAGAGAGAACATTTTGAGAGAGGGAGAATCTCAAGAGACCCGGACACGATGACGCCCAATGAAGTTTTGATGATTGAACTATTTATCATGAACTTATTGATGTGTAGTTGTGTTTGTTAGGCTATTGTTTAATTAGATCCTTGGAGAACAAACTTGCTTCGTTGTCCGCTCTCGTTTATGCTCATTTGCAATGTGAACCTGTTGGACGGTGAGTGCGATGTAACCAACTTGAATGTGCTCCGGACACAACTGTGCCTTCGGCAAGGGGGCATGTCGGTGCAGAACAGTTAAAGAGATGCCTGGGCACAGCTGTGTTAAGCACATTGCAAGCACGGGTGCAGGGATTTCCCTTGTAACGTGGGAAAAAGTCTCGGTGCAAGATCAGAGCCCATCAAAACCTTGCAGCTGCACCACCGAGTGCAAGCTTATGATTGGCTCATCGTAAATTATGTACACGTGTCGGTTGGCAATTGGCTCGCTCACCGCATAAAAGGCTTGGGCAATGCCTGCCCAAATTGGAGGAGAGCTCAGATGCGCATGAGGAGAGATCTCCGCGTGCGTTTCCAAGCCATGAAGGAGGCCTGATCAACTGACGACGACTCCCCGCCAGAATCATCCGACGCCCCATACCTGCATGAGCGTAAGCGTCAGTGTGCCTGTTTCCTGTTTTGTTGTAACTCCACGAAACGTGCCTACAGTGTATACAGACTGTAAGTAAAGTTGGGTTTTTTTGTTGTTGTTGCAACCGCTGTGTCTCCGGCACCTCAATTCTGCTCCATTGGCGGCCCCATTCTGCCAGCGTTTCTTGGCCCCCACACTTGTCCTGGCACGGTCTGGATCCTCCTGGTGTGTTCTGGGCCTAAGGAAGTTTGCTTCTGGTGATGAGGTTAGTGAGGTTCAGTGCTTGTTTGAAGGCTAGGATGGGTGGCTCTGGGAAGATCTCTTTATGAATAGGGTCTCTTTCTAGTATGCGTTGCAATTGTTTGAGGATTTTCCACATGGATTCAAGGGACGGGTGATACGTTATAACCAGCGGTGTGCGATTTGTGGGGAGTTTTCTTCTGTATTGCAGCAATTCTTCACGTGGTATCCAGGTGGCTCTTTCAAACATGTGATCTGTCTCTCTGGAGGAGTGTCCTTGTTGGGTGAAAGCCTTTTTAAGATTGGCGAGGTGGCAAATCCAGTGGTATGTTAGGGCTTGGCTGTATATCACAGCTTTTTTTGGTGTGTTTAGGGTGATTGCTGGTTCTGTGCAGATAAGTATGTTGGTTTGTGGGTTTCTTGTATAACGTGGTCTGTATTTTATCATTCTGGATACTGACCATTGTTTCTAAAAAGGGGATGTTGGTGCTGGAGTATTCTAGAGAAAGTCGGATGGGAGGATGGTGATTGTTGAATTTCTGATGGAACTCAATCAGAGATTGCAGGTTTTCAGTCCACATGATGAAGATGTCATTGATATATCTTAAATATAGCGAGGGTTTGATGATGCTGTTCTTGAGGAAATCTTCTTCCAGGTGGATCATAAAAAGGTTAGCATACTGTGGGCCATTTTAGCACCCATAGCTATTCCCATCATCTGGCAGAAGTGTTGGTTATTAAAAGTGAAACTGTAATATATTTCATCCAGTGCACCAAACGCCTTGATGGAAAATACGTAGGAGAGACCAAACAACAACTGCACACCAGAATGAACGCACACCGGAAATCCATCAAAGACAGGAATCCCCAGTTGCTTGTGGGGGCACATTTCTCACAAAAAAAAAAAAATCACTCTCTCTCCAATCTCTCATTCCTGATCCTCAAAAGAAACTTACAAAACACTTCCCAGGGACGAGCCTATGAATTCCAATTCATCAACCTCCTGGATGCTAAAAATCATGGACTAAATATAGCCATTGGATTTATGACACAGTATAACCTGCCTGACATCTGCTCACCAGGTACATCCCCACTATTCATCCCCCTTCTTTCTCCCCCTCACCTGAGCCTGTCTCTCCCATTGACTCCTCAGTCTGCATCTTCACTGACTACCTGTCTCGTATGCGTGCCAGCCCAGCCGCTGGCTTTTTTGCTTTTCATTTCATCCGGGAAAAGCACACACCAACTGCTGAAACTTCCTTCATCAGGCTGAGGGCTTTTGAACCCAAAAGCTTGCTTAAATTTTTTTTCCCAACTATTTAAGTTTGGTCTAATAAAACATATCAGATTCAACCAAAGAGTCTTGTCTGCCTATATCGGTATGAGTAACTTTATACTGCTCTAACCTGGGATAAGGTGGTTTATACCGCTTTGACTATATCAGTGTGGTTAAAACAGTATTTACTTAATAGATGAACCCTGAGAGAGTGGAGGATTTTGTTTTACAAATGAATAATTTCAGATAATTTTGGTTTATGCTGCTTGTTCTGGTGACCAGCTGCACTAGTTAATCTACTCCTTTTATCACTGAAAGGTAAAGCTTGGGAATTAGATTCTCCATTGCCATGTGATGTCTGCAGTCACGTAGGAACACAGGACTGGAAGGAGTCTTCTGGGCCATTGAATCAAGTCCCCAATATTCACAAGCAGTTATCTACCCAAGGAATCCCCATAATAACTTTCTCAAAACTTCTCACTCAGCTACAAGACACAAAACCTGGAACACTAAGCACCTTCTATAATATGTCACAGGTAAAAACAAGCAGGTAAGGGCATTGCAAATGCTCTGCCTCTGCAATGAAAAGGAAGTAATTGAGGGTGGGAGATTATATTTGTATATCTCTATATCTGTTTGTTACTTCCTTGTCATTGCAGTGTTAGGGCCCTGGCAATAATGCCCTTACATCCCTTGCTTTTCATAGTTTCATAGGGTTGGAAGGGACCTGAGGAGATTATCTAGTCTGACCCCCTGCCATGGCAGGAAAGAGTACTGGGGTCAAACAACCCTGGCCAGATGTTTGTCCAACCTTTTGCTAAAGATGCCCAGGGTAGGAGCCAGCACCACTTCTTTTGGAAGTTGGTTCCAGATCCTGGCTGCCCTGATAGTGAAGTAGCGCCTCCTGATGTCTAGCCTGAAACTACCCTCTGCCAGCTTGTGACCGTTGTTTCTTGTAAATCCCGGGAGTGCTCAAGACATAACCTATGACAATGTTATTAAATGTCTATCTTGTAATTAAAGCACCCAGAGCAGGTTGTGTATCAGTGTCCCTGTGCTTCATAATGGTGGTGGGAGCACTGTATCTAAAGCCCATCAAATTAGGTAAGCCTCCCCTGCTGCCTTTTTGAAGTGCAGGGACGCTGATACACAAGACACTGGAGGCTGCTGGAGTGCAGTAGTTCCCACGCGCCATCAGACTCTGCTCTGACATGCTATAAGTACTAAACAGACTAACCCCCTTTAATCTTATTTCATAAGGAAAGGTCACCACGTTCTTCACCATCCTATAGGCCAGTCTTTGAATTTGTTCTAGTTCAAGTTAATCTCTTTTTACCACTCGTAACAAATACTGCATACAGTATTCTAAACAGTGTGTTACCAATGCCTTGTACAATGGTTTTTGGACTTGCTTGTTCCTATTACACATGCACTGTTTAATGCACCTTAGAATTGTATTAACTTTGCCCATAGCTGGGACACTGGTGGCTTGTGATTATCTTATAATGGACTAATGTGCCAAGGCCCCTCTCTTCCTCAGATGTTTTCAGTCTGTTCGACCCTTTCTTTCCCAGCCTGCAGAGTCATTTCGTTTCAGGTTCAAATGGACTTAAACTGAAAACTAAACTCAGTCAAACTATCTATGATGTGGGCATTTTTGTGCCAACAACTTTGTAGTACACGATTTCAACATAAGCTATAGATTAGTTCAGGTTTCCCCAACTTTCATTGAGTTGTATGGATCTGATCAGGTTTTTTGGTAGACCTATTCTAAGTTTTGACTACATCACAATTTCCGAAGCCTTTTGGGTGTTTTGTGGTTGGTTTGTTTGTTTATGTAAATGTTTTATGCATCACTACAAAGGCTACGGAGCAAAGAGAAAGTTTCAAAAAGTGAGCATGCGACCATATAAATTTACAATTGATTGTATGTACACTACTTCGTAGGTGAAATATAAGTTGTAAACTATATATTTAAAATATTCTTTTTTTTAATATTTATTACAATCCTAGCAATGTAGAAATAATTGAATTTCAGATATCAGTGGTATTTGTTTCTGAAACACCATTGTAAGCATTCATGTCTAAATCTATGCCTACTTACTGATACTTTAAGGTGCGTTTTGTGAAAGTAGGTAAGATGGGGAAATTAGTTATTTTCTGGAAGAAGACACAAAGAATGAAGCCATAGACATAAACCGAGATCACCTTTTCCTTCTTATTTTAAATTGACTGAATGTTTACTTGTTTTCAACACACAAAATAAATGCAGCTGCAGTAGGAAACCCCCAGGAGCAAACTGGTTTGTGAGCTGTTAAATTAGCTTCTCCAACTGACCTGAGACATTGGCCTGTATTTGTATACCTGAACTTCAGCTTTAGTTTCTTAGATGTATTCTTGCTATGAAAAGCATTGTTTTTCCTTTTCAAAATGATTTAACACTGCACACTTAAGAGTTCCTTTAGCTATATTTTTTGACACTCAATAACTCCCCCCAGAGATTGCTCCTGCATTCATGGAGGGTTTCCCTGAAACTTGCTATGCTAAAGACCTGGTTCAGTTCTCCTGCCAGTTACAGCGAAGGAGCCTCGCTGCCATTTCTGGATGTTCTCAGCATTTTCTAAACCATGTTAACTGGTTTGTATGACACGGTTCAAATAAAATTTCAATTCAAATGAAGGTTTAAGAGACGATCATTGACCATCCTGGCAGGGGACACTGGTTATGCACAGTCCATATACTTGAGAGCTCCTTAGAAGAGGTTGGAAGTAATTCAGAGGCAATAATGAGCCTCCTGTGTTGTTGAAGTTATCTAAAGTTCTGTTTCAGAAGCTGTAATTGGCCTGATATTTAGCAGGGTGAGGTGTGGTTAGCACATTTAACTTTGTGATGGTGTTACTTTGTGCCTGATTGCCTCTATTGTTTTACAAAAAGCAACTGAATTTCCCTTGAGGGGAATTGATATTTGTAAGCCTATCTGAGTTCCTAAGGACTGGCTTTCCTGAAAGCAACACTGTATATACATGTTAATTAATACAGTTTAAATTGCCTAATTTGGACTGCCCTAGTCTGCATTAATTTTAATCCTCATTCAGTGAGAATGATTTAATTCTGACTAGAGCCAATTTTTATTTAGACTGCAGGTGCCTATGTGTATATAGTTACAGCTGTAGTCTGGATTAAACCTAAAAAATGTAATTTCTATAAAATGACTAATTTCTATCTAATGTAGGCAAACACAGGATTTTGACTCATGCCTGCTCATACTGTTGTGAATAACCAAGCCATTTTTGTCTAAAGGCCTAATAAATGGCCTCAAGCCATCCTCCCAAGACAGAATACACAGCGAGACTGGAAGGTTGTTTTGTAAATTATGCCCATCTGCAGTGATAAGGA
>JAGPOW010000229.1:28877581-28892728 GCA_030014935.1 Caiman crocodilus
TCTTGTTTAGTGTGCTTGCTACCTTGCACCTTTATTGCTAGCAATAAAAACTTTTTTCTTTCAAACTTCCAACTGGTATTCGTATATTGGCTCACGCATGCCGGGCAACGAATTCAGACTTGGGCTGAAGCATAACAATACCAATTCCTTTACAAATAAAGTAAACTTGTACCCTTCCAGCTTCTGAATTTGACCCAATATCTGTTGTAAAGGGTACTAACTTATCAAATACAAAACAAAAAATTAACCCTGCACTCTCATTCTTTCCAATAGAGGCAAGGCATTTAATGCTGCTTTTTTTTTTTTTTTTTAACCTGTTCTGGTTTTGAGAACTTGGGTGCTTTACCTGCAGCAGTTTGAGGTGTTTTTCTCTGCAGTTTTGTACTCTGTAGTTTTACTAGTAGATTAGACAATAGATCTGTAAAAGATGGATTGTTTAAGGAAAATCTTGCCTCAGGCAGGGGGTTGGACTAGATGACCTGGGGAGGTCGCTTCTGGACCTACTTCTCTACTTAGATGACTAACTAGAAGCTGAACAGTTTTGGAACCCTGGATCCTCATAGTTTTGTCTGGCTATGTGATGTTTTACATAGATTTGTGATGATATTGAAAGACTCTAGATAAATTGTAATGTATTTGAAGATTGTTCCCAAATCCTCTCTAGTATTATTTGTTTGGAGGATGTTCTTGCCAGCATGTGCAAAGAATATTTTTGCAAGTTTGCTTTATTTTTTTTAACTGCGTAGCCGAACAAGAACCGTCGGAACAGATCACGCTTTCTCCACAGTCTCCTGATCAGCAGCCTGATTAGCGTGCACCATTTCAGTTTAGAGTTTGTCGTTTTGGGTGAGGTTTTAAAATAACATTAAATTGGCAACAATACAGAAGTCTCCTCCCACAAACCACAAGGTGTGTGTATATCATATATATATACACCTTTAGTAGTACATCAGGCAATGTAAAACTCTTCCCTGCAAAACCTTGCATATGATGATTGTGCATGACCCTGGATATGCAGGAGTGAACTATAAGGCCATGCTCCCCTAAACTAAACTGGCAGAGCTAAAATGTATTATTATCAGCTGAGAACCTGATTTCCCCAATCCCTTGCTCCGTGCAAGGTCATTTAGAGTAGAATGGCAGCAGTATGTACCTTGTACAGTAAATAGTTCAAAGTTGTGGTTTTGAAGTAGCTAGCAGCTGAATAAAGAGTGAGTTCTGGTTGTATTAACACAATCCAGTGACATTAACAGCTAACACAAAGGGTTATTGAACCACGGTATGACTTGATGATGATGAAAACCCAAGTGGCAAGCAAAATGCCACAGAATCCAAGGAAGTCGAGCTCAGCTAGAACCGTGGCAGAAATGACACAGAGCCAACAGTGCAGAGATGAAGCTGGGCCTCAGACACAGCGGCAGTGGCAACTTCCTGTTGCCACCGCAGCTGCAATTGTTTCATTATGGAGCTGCCAGCAGTGGCTGCAATTTTTTGCTTGCAGCCCTTAACAAATCAGTGCCTAGGGACATTGCTCTGTTTGCTCTAAATTTGTTCAAACAACTGCACAGAACCGAGTAATAAAAAGAGAGGTATAACTGCTATTAGAGCTGGCAAGAAAAAGGAGTTTCCAGCTAACGCCAGTTTCAAATGATGATCACTTAAAGTTTTCAGAACAAAATTCTGAGAAATATGTTAAAAACATCAAATCCATCTTCAAAAAGATGAGTCAATATATCAAAATATTCTGTTTCTCTGTAAGTGGTTACAGTAGAAATGAAAAGAGAAAATTCAGGAAGAGACAACAACAAAATGAAAAACCAAACTACTCCGTTTTGATTTCAAACAACTTCAAAACTATTCCATCAAAAAATTGACTGAAATCAACACGTTCCCATGAACACTTCTATTCTGACAAAACATTGTGTTTTAAAGCGTGTGTGTTCCGTAACAAAAACAAGTAATAATCTAGCTTTAGTTTTCATTCCCTCGCGTTCTCTTCTGGAAGATTTTTCTTCGTCTAAGAGAAGGGATCTGAATGAAAATTTGGGAGGTTGTTGACAGAGCTGCACTGATATGAGAAACTTAACAAACCTGATGAGCTGAAGACGGTGTTAATGGGAGAAATATCAAAACGACTGAATTCTCTTGGCATTCACTTGCCTATTCCTTTTCATAGCAGAGCCTTTGTGAGTATGAGGTTGCCAGATGATTTTAATGATCAAGTTATTTCATTTAGTTTTTGAATAAGCTCCTACTTTTTGAATTATGCTATTCCATAAAACACTTGGCCGTTAGCTAAAAAAAACTAATAAAATTCAATTTTTTTTTTTCCTGTCATGCTAAAGGCTAGAAACTTTATTTTTATTTATTTATATTTTTTTCCCCCAGGCACTGATTTGTTACGGGCTGCGAGTAAAAAATAACTTGCAGCTGCTTTGAGCAGCTACGTAATGAAACGATCCCAACTGTGGTGGCTACAGGAAGCTGTTACCTTTGTGCCTCAGTGGCCCAACTGTGTCTCGGCACTGTCATTTCTGCCACAGTTCTGGCTGTGCTCGTCTTTGCCATTGGGTTTCTTATCAGTGCTAAGAGACTGCTGCTTTTGCTCTGCTTTTTTTCCCCTGAACTCTTGCCTATATGCTCAAGTGTAGGTTAGCTGCCATGCAAGGTACATACTGCCATTGTACTCTAAATGACCTTGCATGGGGCAAAGGATTGGAGAATTGGGTTCTTTGCCTATAATAATAAAATTGCTCGTTTTAGCTTTCCCTGCTTGGAATAAAATCTAGGGAAGCATGGACTCTCTTGCATATCCAGGGTCATGCACAATTGTCATACATAAGGTTTTGCAGGAAAAAAAAACAACCTTCACATTGCTTGATGTACTGCTTAAGGTGTTCAGAGAGTGTGGTAGACAATGGAGTATAAAAACTTACATTTAATAGAACTGAAATATATCACAGATCTAGTGCTCCTTCTTCCTCAGATCCACAGTTCACCTGTCCCTTGTGCTCATAAGAGGAAAGGTTCTTGTGATCCATGGCTCTTAATGTAACGCAGAAAATGCTTCAGCTGTTTCTGCAATGTCTTGCTGCACTTGTAAACATGTTGAGATGTTTTGTTATCATTTTCATGCTCAATGACATTTACTTTCTTAATTACTAGGCTGGAAGCCTGCTGGCTTTGCTGTCTCATTCAAAATACCTTTGGTTGGAGAACCTAAATAGCTCTTCATTTGTAAGTGTTTGGGATGATGGATTGCCGCTCTCTGTAGTGATTGATGTTTTTTAAACTGGAGCTCCTGGTATTTGAGTTTTACTTGGGTTATTTTGGCTGTGACTCTTAGATAGTCTTCACTGACATTTGCCTTCTTCTGATTAAGTTTTTGCTGAAGGACGTCACTGTCACTTAGCAAAATTATAGATGAAATAGCCGAGACCGGGGCATGTTCCTATGCTGAGGCAGCAAAGATGTCACACAATGAGAAAATACTTGATGCAGAGAGTTTAGAGCAAAGAACAGAGTATAGACATAGACATAGCCATTCGTTCTAAAAGTACTGCTGAAAGGCACTGTGGGGGCCATGAAACGCTGGCGGAATGGGGCCGCTGATGGAGTGGAATTGAGGCGCTAGACACGCAGGTTGTTGGATGCCAAAAAAAACTTTACTTACAGTCCTCAGGCTGTAGACACGTTCCTTGAAGTTACAAACTTAATCAGGAACTCAGGCACACAGAAGCTCATGCTCACGCAGGGTATGGGGCATCAGATGAATCCGGCGGGGAGTCGTTGTTGGTTGATCAGGCCTCCTTCGTGGCTTGGAAATGCATGCAGGATCTCTCCTCATGCGTGTCCGAGCTCTCCTCCGGTTTGGGCAAGCATCGCTCAAGCCTCTTATTTGGTCAGCAAGCCAATTGCCGACCGACACATATGCATAAATTAATGTAAGCCAATCGCAAGCATGCACTCACTGGTGCAGCTGCAAGGTTTTGGCGGGCTCTGACCGTGCACTGAAACTTTTCCCGTGCTACAGGGGGAAATCCCTGCATCCATGCTCACAATGTGCTCAACACAGCTGTGCCGAGGCATCTCTTAACTGTTTTGCACAGACATGCCCCCTGGCTGAAGGCACAGTTGTGTCCGTAGCACATTCGGACCGGTAACATCACACTCACACCGTTGAACAGGTTCATATTGCAAGCAAGTTCGTTCTCCAAAGATGTAATCAAACAATATCCTAACAAAACATAATTACACATTAGTACATTTGTGATGAACAGTTCGATCATCAAAACCTCACTGGGTGTCATTGCATCCCGGTTCTCGGAGGTTCTGCCTCTCTCAAAATGCTCTCTCTGGTCTGGTCTGCACACACTTCTCAGCGGACCTGCAGAGATAACTCGCTCTCCTCAAAACTCTTTTTCCTTCTCCGATCCGGTCTGCACACGTTCCAGTGGACCTGCAGAGAAAGAAATTCTCAAAATGGAGCACCGCATCAAGAACCTAAACATTTTGCGTTCCTCCGGTGTCCTCTGCGTCGGTTGAAATAGTCACACGGTTGACTCATGTGCTCGATGCTGCTCTGGGTTGCTGAAATCTCTCTCTGTACGCTTCGACACAAACATCAATGCTTGTCAGCGTGACTGGAACAGCTCCCAGATCTTGCAGGTAACGGTGAGGCCACAGTTCCTGCTGCTGGGCTGGTGCCAGTCCCAGTGCGTGCCGCCTCAGGTTCCACGTGCAAAAGGAAACTCCGAAGATTGCCTGTAAGATCTGCTCCACACTGACCCTCGATGGTCCTCCTTCGTGCCATGCATAGGCTCTCTGGCTGGCTTGACCTGCAACAAGTGCTGGCAGCAAGATTAGCCAGTAAAAATTGTACCTCATCATGCCAACATCAGCAGCATGTCCTCCGCTCCACGAGACTCATCTAACTAAAGAGCTTGCCTCGTGTTGATCCACAAGATTGGATCCGAACTCCATAACCAGGCGTCCGATCCACATAGCTAAAGTCTCTGCTGTTCTTATTCTAGACCTCTTGCATAAGGCCTGTATCTCAGTCCAGGTCCTGGCATGATAGGTGCTGGCAATAGTGCAGGCCGTGCTCATCACTCGAGTCCGGACTGAGAGCCACATCTTCCTCGCTCGGCCTCTGCTTAGCTGAGGACTCGCTGCCCCCTTGCTCCTGGGGTTTAAACCAAACCCGCTCACTCCCCATCACACATCTGAAGGCTCTCGGATGGAGGCTCATTTCCCACTCTTTCGCTGGCTTCCCTTCTCCCTCGAGCGAAAGGCAGCTGCTCACAACTCTTCCACCCGTTCCATCTGCTTGATGGTAAATGATGTGCTCTTCCAATTCCACGGCATCTAGCACGTGGCGTTTTCCACCATGCCAGGGACAACCTTCAACCAATTCCAGCTCCATCGTGTCTTCCCGGCATACTTATCCTGTTCGTGACACCATGTGGGGGCCAAAAAAACGCTGGCAGAATGGGGTTGCTGATGGAGTGGAATTGAGGCACTAGATGCACAGATTGTTGGAAGCCAAAAAAACCCTTTACTTACAGTCCTTAGGCTGTAGACACGTTCCTTGAAGTTACTAACTTAAACAGGAACTCAGGCATACAGAAGCTCACACTCATGCAGGGTATGGGGCGTTGGATGAATCCAGTGGGGAGTTGTTGTCGGTTGATCAGGGCTCCTTCGTGGCTTGGAAACACATGCGGGATCTCTCCTCATGCGTGTCCTAGCTCTCCTCCGGTTTGGGCAAGCATTGCTCAAGCCTCTTATTCAGTCAGCGAGTCAATTGCTGACCGACACGTATGCATAAATTAATGTAAACCAATCACAAGCATGCACTCGCTGGTGCATCTGCAAGGTTTTGGTGGGCTCTGACTGTGCACGGAAACTTTTCCCGCACTATAGGGGGAAATCCCTGAATCCGTGCTCGCAATGTGCTCAACACAGCTGTGCTGAGGCATCTCTTAACTGTTTAGCACAGACAGGCACTCTGGTCTCATGGTGATCACCACAATGTTAAAAACTATGTAGGACTTCAAGGAAGGGCTGTGGATTCTGCAGGTGGGGATATTTTCAACTTCTCATTATGAGTTTTACTCTAACTCTGATTAAGTCAGTTCCCATTGACTACAATGTACAACACCTCACTTTATACAGATAAACTGATGGATCTGTTCTTGTCCTATGGAGGACCAAAATAAAATGCCTTGATTTCATACAAGAAGATTTCTTAGGGTGACGCATTTTATTGGACCAAGTACATAGTTAGAATAGAGTTAGATGCGCTTTCTAATGCAATAGGGTGCATCAGGTCCAATTTCATACTTAAATTCTTGAGAAGCGGGGTAAAGACAGATAGTTAAAAAAGCAAACACGTAAATAATTAACTAGGTACTTCTACCAGCTTTTTCACTGGTTTCTCCTAAGCTAAAGCACAGACTGGTAGATATTATAAATGTAAAAGTCACTAGCCAAAATATATTTGAAAAAATATATGTTCACAGCATCAAAATTGAACTTAGTATGAATTGTTTAAATGTTGGAGAGAAATCGGATCATTTCAAGGTTTCATCACAGTTTTGTTCCGCAGGCAAATTTATGTTAGTTCTTTGGTACACACTTAAATGGCTTTGGTACCAATACAACCTTTAACTTAGATCCTTGATTATTTCCAATCAAATGTATTGGAATACATTGTAGATGGAATCGTAGGCCTGCTTATGTTTCAATTCAGTTAAACAATTCACAAGGACAGTTTATGCAGACAAATTAGTTATAAAAAAAATAATACAACCCAGTTAAAAATTATCTTGCTAAGCACATAATCAAAGTTAGCTTTGCATTTTTAATTACAAGATTGTTGTGCATTAAACATAAAATAAAACAGGTCATAACACTGATGGTATTCAACACTTCTGTAGCATCTCTTAGATCAATTTTGTTGTTGTTGTTATTTCTCAGATTTTCCCTAAGACTTAATTTTGTTTGTGACTGCAAACTTTCAGAGTGGTTTTATGGTTTCTTGCACCTAACTTTTGTTGTAGGGAGGTACAGATTTCTTTTACAAATGGTACTGAGCTTACTTTGTACAGTATTTTTCTTGAGGATCCAAGCCTTCAGTTACACAATGATTTTGTATAATATCTAGACAGATAAGACTGCACCTACTTAACAAAACACACACGTTCATTTTATCATTTAGGTATGCAGAAAGATTTAACTCAGCTATGTACTATCTGTGAAGGACTTGACTTCACAAGATGTAATTTGGGAAAAACAATTCTGTCTCTGTGTACACACACACACAACATGAATATACACACGTGTGTGTATATGTGTATATGCCACGCCCCCCAATAGCGTTATGGACAGACGCATAGACAGACAGATAGCTATATGTGCTTACTGTGTATATCTATGGGGGGGCGTGGCCCCAATCACTGCTGGGTCAAGAACGATGGGTGTGGCATGTCTCCAGGGGGGCAGACCAGGCAGATGTGGAGCTGTGTAGGGTGTTGGGTGGCATGGGGCCAGACACAGAGCAGGGTGGGGTGGTGCACAGCTGGAGTGGCAGCAGTGCGGGGCACTGGGTGGGCACAGAGGGGTACAGTGAGCGGGATGCCGGGCAGGGGTGTGGAGTAGCAGGGTGTCACAGGGCCAGATGCAGTGTGACAGCAGCACAGGGTGGTAGGTGGCAGTGGCAGCTGCCACTTGCAAGCTTCCCCTTCCCCCACCCCGGCTTCTGGTTGGCGGCATCGGCGTGGGGTGGTGAGTAGCAGTGCTTCATCCAGGCCCCCGTCATTCTTGACTTTAACATTGGAGTTTGTAGGGTCTCTTTCCTAATACGGGCATTTTCACTGGCCATTCGATGATAGTCCTCTTCAAAGTATTGCTCCTCCAATGTTTATACTTTAGGCAGAAAATCACCGAATAACATGCAACTTTGTATACATTTTCTACACAGCAGCACAACCTGATTCCTCCTCTAGGCAAAGCCGATGGGAGCCAGTCAGAAAGTGATTAATGCTCCTGACAGATTGGAAAGGTTCAGCTAGGGTACATATTGAGTATTTTCTCATGCTCCAGTGAAAGAGATACACATCTTACCACCTTTTCTGGACTATTTCAATAACTTTGTGCAAAACTTATTATGCCGTACTTGTCTGTGTACACTGTATTGGGCCATGTATGTTCAAAATCTGGTGGCTAAGGTCTGCTCAGCAATCTACTTCTGTAAATTGCTTTCCATGGGTCCTTTGCAGAGCGTTCCTTCAGGTAACTTCGCACCACTCTTTTCTGTTTCTGCCATCTGTATTAGCTGTCTGCAGAAATAGCAGTCTTGAAGTTCGATGGGAATCTTTATGAAAAGAGTTTTCTCAGCCTTGGATGTTTTGGTCCTTATTTTCTAGTTGTTATGCTGCAACATAAAGTCATTTGATTTGCTGCTGTGGCCAGTTTCCAAATGGAAATCATTAACAACAGCATACAAAGTATTATTCATGTATTAAAACAAAGCTAAATTATCTCTATATCTCATTCATAAAGCAAATAGGACCTTTCCATATATGAAACTGCAAATTTGTTCATTGGGCTCTATGGTCATTTATGTCTTATTACAGTTTGCTGGTTTCTCCTTAAAGGTGTATACTGTGCATTCACTTCTTAACACACTCCTTAAACAAATAAGCTTCCTTAATGCACAATGAACAACATGTGTGTACGTATATATAAAGCTAATCTTTAGCAAAGGAAGATCTTATTGATCACACATCTGTTGAATATAGACAAAGTGGTCTGAACTATTTTCAGTATTTTGTTTTCTGTTTGCCTAGACAACGCAACTTCTTCAAATTGAAGGTGCCTGCTACACAATGCAGGAGCATTTAATTTTGTTACAGTTTCTTAAACCTTAATTGATACCTTTTTAGATTTCATTAAATAAAAACAGTATACATTAAATAAAAACAGTATACCTTATGATACTCTAACAAATAGCCCACTCTCTTCTATAGCTTATTGCCATAAAGCATATCAAATAGATGAAAAAGATAAAAAAGAAGTCATTTCACAATGTAGGCAGAATTTTTGGTTAAGCCTTAGCCAGCTTGTTGTGCTAGTTATTCAGTCCACATCTCCTGTTTGTGAAACATTAAAATATCATCTGCTATTTGACAAGTTTTAAAGGCTTGGCTTTAAATTATGCCAAAGCTTCTGGCCTATAGGTGCATGCATATAACATCATTATTGCTAATAAGCTCTATAAATTCTGTACTGTCACTATAAGGGATAACTCCATTGCTATTACTGGATCAGCACCAGTGTGGCTGAGAGCAGAATAAGGCCCACCAACTTAAATGGAAGTAAAATCAGACTCTCTTTGATTATAAAGTAAATTGAATTCCTACAGAACTTGGGGTTTATTAAAATTTTATTACTTGTAAGCACAATCCAGAATTTAAAAATAAATCATGTCCATTCCTTAGTGGGTTTTCTCTTGATTTAATCCTTTTTGCTATTCAAAAAATGAGAACATCTCGTTAAAGTCCGAAAGGAGATTACATATGCTGCTTTTGAATTACAGACCTGTGTCAGTTTTGGCAAATTCTTTGAGATGGAGTGAATTGAAGACATTAACTGATAATTTGAAAGAGCAGAGATGAGCTCAAGCTTGGAATAAATGCATATGATTATGGGGAAGGACTTGTTTATGCCTGGAATAAAAATGGAGAGAAATTAAATGATAAGCCATTAGGGCAAATTTTAAAAAGCCATTTAATTTTTTTACATTTTTATACAAAACAGAAATTATATTGTAAAAAAAAATCCATGTTAATGAAAAAAATATGCATTTTTGAACAAATCAAAACAGAATTTTAGTTGTTGACAACTGGAAAATTAGCTGAGTCACAAACTTTTAATTATATTTTTATAAATGTTTTGCACAAGTAAAATACATTATTAACTAGTTCAATTACATCACTTAAGATGGATAAATGAGGCATATCTAGATATAATAAAAGGTCAAAAAAATTCCTCTGTATATATTTCCGGAGAAGATAAAGTTCTCATAAACATCAGTCCAAATTTCCCAAATCCTAACCTTGACTTATACTGGGCCAACATTCACTAACGCCTCTACTTCTTCATAGAAGAATTTGGCCATAGTCTGATGCTAAACATACCAGTGCAAACTGTGTTTTCCTTCTCAGGGCATGGGTACAAAGAGTGAATAGAAACACAGATCTTAAAGGAAGACCAATGAATGAGACTGGGTCAGAATAACTCACACTGTCCTTTGTCTGCTTTGCAGAACATGTAAGATCTACCAAGATTTTTGATAGTGTAATGGGCTTGAAGAGGAACCCTTAGGTCATTCAGCTGGTACAGAAACAAAAGCTGCTCTCTCGGTGACGCCTTCTCTCATAAACTTAAGAAATTTTCTTTTGAGTGCTGCTGCAGGGTATTTTAGGGGTCAGTTGTGCTAGCAACACTTCTAAATATGACCTTCTGCTATTCATGTAACCAGCTCATTGGAAGGAAGAAGAAAAAGGAAGAGAGAGATTTTGAAAGGCAGAATAACTACAGACAAGGGATGCTCAGAAAATTGTATTTCCTTGCATTATGATGAATGGTGTACAGAAATGGTACTTAGAGGGATGACATTAGGACCTATAGCTGCACATGATCAGAAAATTATGCTTATCTGTTA
Organism: Caiman crocodilus; assembly: GCA_030014935.1. Classification (NCBI taxonomy): domain Eukaryota; kingdom Metazoa; phylum Chordata; order Crocodylia; family Alligatoridae; genus Caiman; species Caiman crocodilus. The sequence goes on from JAGPOW010000229.1 coordinate 28,888,311, forward strand.
TGTTCAGAGCCTTTATTTCATTTATTCCTGGGAAAATAACTAAGACTAATTGTCAAGTTGCAGTTGGGAAACTCAGTGAAATCGAAATCTCCCCCACCAATGACTTTTGTAAAGTGCAACATAAACAGTGTATTGAAAAAAACAAACAAAAACCGGACATTTTTTCAAAGTAAAAATCCACCAAGAAATATATCCTTTACACTAAATGTGTCCTTTAGTTAAGTCCCAGTTCCATGCAATCATTCTAGAAATTCTCCATGACATTGATTATTCCTATAAATGACGCACAATCGTGATCAAAGGAGATGAACAGTTTCTGTGGGACGGACTTCGGCATGAAGTTTATGGAAGTTGAACATGGTGGTAGAAAAGTTAGGTAAGACTCCTGACATCTCAGAAATGAACATACAGTTCAACTGCTCAGCCAGCATTTTTTGATGGTGAAAGATCAAATACAGGATTATTTCAGATGTGAACTATGATGACTAAAAGTCATGTAGCTAAGCAAGCAGCTGAAGAGGAAGATCTCAGGGTATTTTTAAAAGGTCATATGACAGTGGTAAGGACTCTCAAGACGGCAGTAGAGGCAGTGAATAGGGTGGTGTGAATGGGGCACCAGCCCCATATACCAATTTAGAGGGGGTATCAGTATGGCTCCCAAAGAGACATATGGGGCATTTGCCCTCCACCTTCCCATGTTGTCCCCATCCCCTGCTCTACCCAGAGCCCTGAAATTACTGGGTGTGCTTCCAGTTAGAGGTTTTTATCTGTAGCCCTTCTCAAGTCTTCTCCTTTATGGCTTCCTGGTATAATTGTCAAGGAAGTAGCGAATATATCATGTTAGTATTTGTGTCCATTTTGAAAAAAACTTTAATTGGGCATGAAGTATCTTTTGCAGCCTTTCACAGGATTTGGGAGAGGGTTTAACAAATAGAAAGTAAGGGAAACCTGATTTACTTCAGTGTTATCTGGTAAACATTTATGAACAACACTTGGTATGATAGTCCAAAAATTTTAAACAGGAATGCCACGGTTTGGGAACTTCTATGCATATTTAACCACGTAAGGAGTGGCTTAATTTACTAGTTAATAGTGCTCTCTGCTCGTAGTAACTTCACTTTTCATATATCCTTTCTGTACTCCCTTAATTACTGAAGACTGTTTTAGGGATGTCTTTAACCCTCTTTGCAAGTTTGTGGAGGAGAGGTTTTCGCATTCCTAGTGAAAGCAAACAGTTTTAAAGTCTAGGCGTGAAAGGACTGGAGATTACAACCAATTTTTAAAGCAATGACCTTTTTTTTTGTACATGAACACTATTTTAGATTGTTGTTGGAGGATTTTATGACTCCCTCTGAGCCCTGTCTATTTTGACCTGTGGTAACAAAGACTTTACTGGTCAAAAGATACAAAAATACAGTCCCAAATAAAAAAAGGAGAAACTCATGAAAACTTTCCTATAAGAGCCTTTCTAGGTAAGGTGTGTCGTATACCCATACACGCTCTTGTGAGACAAAGGTTTTATCAGCACTTTTCTGATATCATGGTTTATTTTTATTATTTGTATTGTAACAATCCTGATTGTGTGGGCCAGGAGCCCACAGAGCTAGATGCTACACAACACTGCAAAAAGACAATCTTTTTCCCCAAAGGCCTTACAATCTCCACACATCACTTACAGTTTTGCTACTTGTGAATAAAACACCTATACCTGGTTCATTCTGGTAATAGCTTTCAGCACTAACATAATGCTTCCTTCTAAAATTCTTAATACAATAGACAAAACTGTACTGAATTTATGGCTGATCAATGTTCAAACTTTTTGGTAAACCTGTTTTCAAAAAAAAAAAGAAAAAACTAGCACGAAAATTTGTGTTGAGGCATTTTACAAGTTTGTTAAGGTTTTTAGGAGGGTTTCAAATGTGTAACTTTTGCTTTGTGCCGATTTCTTGTAAGGTATACAGGTAAAATATTTACTGCATAATTTGTAGAATGAAAAAATGAAACCTTTACCAAGATTTAGAACAATTTAAAGTTCCAGCTAAAAGCCCACACTTTGCATTTTAAATGTTAGAGCATGAAGTTAAGAGAGAGAGATGCTGAATAAATGGCAATTAAAAAAGAGTCTGGTAGGTTAAAACTGCTTTGGGAAAAGTAGAATTTTTGTTATCAATATTTCTATTCACATCCTTAAGGAAGATGCAGGAAAGGAATTTACATGCGATTAACATATTGCCTTGCATGTTAATCACTTCTGTAAAGTATTTTCATGTGAAGCATTTGTGATGTCCGTATTTAGTATAAAATATAATTTATTCAAAAAGGCAACATTTTCAGTGTAACTTCTGGGCTTACGCCCAGCTCCCAACAAATGTTATAACCCATAGTACAGCAGAATCCTAGTTCGGGGGATCTGAGAAAGAAGACAGAAAAGGGCTTGGTTCAGTTCTGATAATATGGAAGAATCTGTGTTCACTTGGAGCAGACTAGGCAATCCGAGTCTGAGAAAGATGGTGACATTTTAAATATTTGTATCTGCACTGAAATCAGTGGAAGCCAACCTTTTTGGCCAGTGTGCTGTAAATTAGCCCCACGGCATCTCTGAGTGCCACTTTGATCACCTGACCAGTGCTTCCTCTCCAATCTGCTGCTCTTCTTCCGGCTTTCTACCCTGTACTTCCTGCCTGATCTTCTGCTCTGCTGTCTGCCTTATCTCTCATGGTGCTGCTTGTCCCCTCCCTATTCTTTTGTGCACCCCCCGCAGAGGCTGCCTGTGGCACTTTTTGGCATTCATGTCACAGGTTAGCCACCCCCGACTTTAAACAATAGGAAACTGAATATTTTGTTCTTATTACTGATGCTGAAGTTTAAAGAGAGAGAGAGAGAGAGAGAGAGAGAGTGTGTGTGTGTGTGTGTGTGTGTGTGTGTGTGTGTGTGTGTGTGTGTGAACAATATAAACAAAAGGACATGGCACAGGCTTAGCTAGAAAATAGCAAGTCAAAGCTAGCAGTTGGATCCAGTCAGGTAGCACCTAATATAGTTCAAAAATGTGATTGCATAATCTAAAAAAGTTTGCCTTCACAAAAAATGTCTTGCATGTACAAAAGAAATATTACATACAAAAGGTTTAGTAAAGAATCCTTACCTTGTCCTATATGCAAGCTCTATCTCTGGTCCAGGTGAAGGTAAAAGAGGTGGATGGGATTGGTCCATCCTAGGATGCTGGAAGACTGCAAATTGCTCATTTTATCTCTGTGGAGCAGACTGAAGTTACCCTAAGATGAGCTAGGTAGCACAGCCCAGAGTTAATCCTCACGTGAACTTTGAAACTCTCAGAACATACTTCATAAAAATTAACAGGTTTTAACATTGCAAAATGTTGTTCCTTTTTTAAGTGTTCTTAATATGGTCTGCATGCAACATGTCACTTCACCTTTAGCACACAGCGTAAAGCAGCACCATGCAAAGCTATCTAAAGTACTGCTAGCTCTCTAACTGGAAACAGAATTGCTCCTTCTACATAGTGCTGCAATGAGGCTTAGCTCTACTTTGCAAATATGTCAAATTCAAGATCTCTTTAGAGCTTCCTGAAATTGTCTGATTTGTTTATAAAGGCAGCACATTAAAAGTCACCAGCCACACCTGATGGGAAAGAAATGACCTAACCTTGATACAGGAGCTCATGGTTGGTCTATAACAAAGGTGGAGTCTTCTGCCTAAAACAGATTTAATCAGGAACTCGAAATCATGGGAAAGCATATTACCGTAGGAGCTAGGAAATTCTTAACCAAAAAAAGGGTTCCATTGTGTTATGTACTGAAGATGTACAAAATAAGAGAAAGTCCCTGCCACAAACAACTTCATAATAACCTTTACACTTATCTGTAGCTGATTTTGAATGTAGGCTCTTCTAGCCCCAAAAGCTGCCCTGGACTCTGTGCTCCCTCTGAAATATGAACATCTGTCTTCCATTCTCTGCACTGCAATTAGAGCTAATGGAACTTTTTTTTTAGATCAGCCTTTAAAATCTCATCAGGCTAATGTGATTTGTATACTTACAGTGTATGCATTTCATCTACATTTTTGTTATCTGCCAAAGTGTAAACTACGTAATGAACTGGAATGCTGTGTTCTAACCTACCAGATAAATCATCATCATTCTAGTGATCATCCTGGTAATATTACTAATAGGTCTGTGGCAAATTACTTTGACTTTGGTACTATGGAGATCGGGGGTTTAGGAATTAATGACTTAGAAACCAAGGTTTCTCAGTCTCAATTATTAGAGTGAATAGAGCAGGGGAAAAGGGGGATATTTGCTTCTTGCTTGCCGCTGCTTTTAAGTCATTGATATTGCTTTAATACTGAGTCACATTAAGAGTTAGCTATTTAACTTTTAGTTTAGGTTGCTCTCTGCCTTT
>JAGPOW010000229.1:28894000-28908912 GCA_030014935.1 Caiman crocodilus
ATCCCAGTGTCTACAGGCAGAGTGCTTACTCAGACAGATACTATGGGGAGGAGCTCTCTGGCTGATTTATCCTAAACTTTTTAAGGGGGTTGGAGGCCATTACCCATTCAGATTGAGATGGACTGAGTCTCTGAGCCTACTAGGAGGCTTTGAAAACTATAGTTGCCATAATCTAACTCCAGAGGCCTAACTTTTTAAGTGGGAGTTGCCTTGCTTCTATGGAACACGTGTGCAAAATAGGACTTGTACATCCTAAAAGCATCTTTTGTATTCAAATGAAGTTGTACAGACACTTTTATTTGTTCTTGTTTCAAATGATCTTCCATGGTTTAAAAATCCACCCTATATGCAGATATGTAGGACACAGAGGGTGCATCTACGCATGCCATTAATACAAGGTGCCGGAGTCAGCTGCTCCTGGGTGCAGCATTTTCACATGTGACTGGGACTGCAGCTGGTTGCACCAGGATGGAGAAGCCCTGGACAGTGGGCCTAGGGGTCATCCCCAGGCTCTGGGAGACACTGGAGAGTGGTGGAGGGACTTGTAAGAGCTGGGGGTCTGGCCCCCAACTGGATGGGTTAACCAGGCATAATTAATGCATGCAGTTTTTAGGTGCAGTTATTTTCACTGACGTAAGATAGTACTGTCCCTGAAAGTACTGTCTTACGGTGTTGAAAATTAGTTTGTTGCAATCTAATAGCATTGCATGTGTAGACTATGATGCTTCACACCATAGCAAATTAGGCTACTTTGTAGTTAAGTGCACATGTAGATGTATCCAGAGTCAGTGAAATAGCACATACAGAGCATGGCCCTGCATTCATTTACAATAGGAAAGTTATCTAGCTTGAAATAATATCGTACAATGGGATTTTCAAATCTCCTAAATGCATTAAGTGCCCAGTGACAATGGACATTCAGTGAAACTTGGGCACCTGACTGAAACCAGAAAACAGCTGTTTAAATGTTTGATTTCCCCCCCCATTTGTACTTTTTGTCTGTTTTCCAAAAGAATGGTTCATTTCTATTGGTTTGTCTAACTGTGAGATTGGATAGAGTTGATTATTTACAACTGAATTAAGTGTTTACATTAGATTTTGCCCTTCTTTTAGACATATTACAGCTAAATGCACTTATTTCAATAATTATATAACTTAGTATATGTATACTCTGAATCTTTGCTTCTGTGTTTTTACGTATTAGGCAATGGTGAATGATTTATTTCTTCTTGGGCGCAGCATCTTCTTTATTAGATAACTTGTTACTCAATACCTTAATCATACTGCATTTTAATGAACACAGAATGCAATCAATGATGCATAAAATACATTATTTTTATTATTTGAGTAAAACTGCTAGATACTTTTTCCAGCTGTTGAAATCTGGGCTCTAAAGAACGAGTCTGAAGAGACTGTAAAAGTGAAACCAAAAATAAAGACAAAACTTTTTGTGTGCAACAGAAGGTGAATGTACCAATATTCCAGAAATAATTTTGCTATAAAGATTGTAAAAAAGTTGCTAGCATCTTGCTATATTTATAAAACAAACTCAATAGTTACAGATGCCTCTAATTTAGTTTAATTATTGATATAAAATCTGTTTTTTAAAATAAAATTTATGAAGAGGAATCATTAGTCCTACCGATATTTTGTTCATCAAAATGATTACAACAAGTTTAGATTACCATAAATTCAACTCTAATTTTTTTTATGTAGTGTTATTGTTTAACATTTATTTTTAGTGACAATGCTTATTTTCAATTTCTTTAAAAAACTGACTTTTGGTTAGCCACCCTGGGTAAACAGCACCTCTGGAAAGGCAAAAAATATGTACGGCATCTATTCTTTAGCACTCCAATTTACCCTTGTGCTTCACTGAGTTACACAAGTCTCAGGTAGGTTTTACGAGTCTCTGTTTGAAATAAATACCTGGTGAGCTGATTCAATCACGAGATTTAACGTCCATCTTCCATCATAAATATCCCTGTCTGCATTTCTTGTAGCATTATCAAACAAATTTCTGTTCAGAGATACTTTCTCTTTCCCCATGTCCATATCTGAATTATTTTGGAAGGTTGGGTTCTTAACATGTTCAAAACGAAAGTATATAAACTTATTTCCAAGCCAAATTTTTCTTATGAATAATTCAACAGTAGCTGAAGAGGAGCTCTTCAAACTGAGGTTGTTTTGTAGATCACACAGAAATACAAAGTACAGTGCGTATTTGGAAAGAATTGTTTTACTAGGGCTGGAGGTTTGCACATTGAAAATATTTTTCATATTTTGCAGAAGGATTTGCACTTATGTTTCCTGGTTTCGGTTTGTGACTTAAAAATCTAGTAATACATATACTCGTTTTTCTGTTTCATGTTTAATTTCACGTTCTTTTTTCCACATGTTGCTGGCTTGGTGTTGATTTTATTTGCTTTTTCTATAGTATTTTTGTTAACTGAAACATACAAGTCATGCCTCATGATCATACATACTGTTTTGTAAGTTGCTGTATTAAAGAATACAGGAAAGAACTGATAATTATACTATACGCTGTATTAATTGACACTTAAATTAACACTTCTAAAAAAAGACAATCTTTTTAAGGCATAAACACCAAGGGACAGAGTTGAGCTTGAATACTGTAGCCTTTTTTTTTGGTGTTGCAAAGAAAAAAACAAACAAACAAAAAAACTACCCCAGAACCCCAACCCAACCAAAAATGACAACAAAAAACACCTCAAGCAAGTGGCTAATTAACCATAAAAATAACTATTAGCAAACCAATAAGAGAGTTTGACTCACCAGGGGATGAGCAGTACATATACTATGCTGCTACTAGCTGTGACCAGAATTGTAATAGCAGTATTAGCATCCAGTTTTCATAACACTTGTAAGAAGTAGAGAGTTTTAGTCTTGCAGAACAGCTACATTAATATGAGCAGGAAAGAAGGGAGACACAGTTACTAAGAGTCTGGGAACACTGAGCTAGAATATGTTGCTGGATTAATGGGCACTAAGAGGACTCACTGTAGGGGAACTCTCAGCAGGACATAAACCTTAGGACTAAAAGCAGGCATCTCAATAGGGAGCGTGTTTGAAGACTTTTGTCTTTCAATTCATTTTATTCCATGCCTTTGGTTGATGACCTGAAAATGTGAATAATTTTAGAGTGTGCCTGAAACCTGATTGAATTTGGGTACAATTACCTGGAACATTTACTCTTAGCTTGATGCCAGAAAGCTTACACAGCATGCACAATCCATACATTTCCCAAAGTAAAGAATTGTGAGGATTTAGGTATGTAGATATGATACCTGATACATTTCACAAGCAATTCTTAAAATCAGTGGTTGCCAACTTTTTTACGGCTGCAGGCTGGATTGACCCCGACTGGGGTCAGGGAGAGGTGGGAGAGCAGCTGCTAGGACCGAGCCAATTGTCACTGCTTTTCCTAATGGTGGCATGGGGAACGTAACCATTGCCTCTCTTTTTCCTTGAGGTGCTGGCAGAGCCCTCATTACATGCGCCAGATCAAATGGGTCCACAGGCCGAAACCAGCCCGTAGGCTGTAGGTTGTCAACCCCTGCTCTAAGGGTATTTATACACATGTTCCAACTTTCATTAGAGTGGCTCCAAGGGTCACTGTAATTAAAGCACCCAGAATGTCAGGTGTATCAGCATCACTGCATTGAAAGATGGTGGTGGGGCACTCTAACTAAAGCTCATTCCAGCTTTAATTAAAGGCCCCCCCCCACTATTTTTCAGTGCAGGGACACTGATACACATGACACTGGAGTCTGCTGCAGTCCAGTAATTGCCATGCTCCAGCAGACTAAATTAATCTACAGACTACAGGCACCCTAAATGACCAGCTGTGGGTTAGCAACCTCAGAAATAGACCTACCTGAGCAAATGTAAAGAGGAAACAAAGGTGCCAGTGGACAACTGAAATTCATGTAGCTATTAGGATCAGTAGTTAATGTAAGATTAGTCGTTACCAGCAAATTATCTTGGCCACTCAGAGAGGTTGCAAGCTTGGTGGGAGCTAGTTGGCTGAGCAGCAGGGAACGTGTTCTCCAGGAATCATTTTAAGGGGGAAGGGGGGAGTCGGGACACTCATGGTGCTTTGCCACTTTAAGAACTGGGCCAGGCGGCAGGTAGGGGCAGCCCAAACTTCAAGAGCAACCATTTTAAGATTCAAGCCAGCAGGGCTAGAGGCAGCAGTTTCTGCCCGTGCTGAGAAAGGAACATCTCCCGGTGGAGCTGCTTCACTGGAGACCGCACGGATGTAAGAGCAGGAACGATGGGGTGGTTTAGGGGCTCCTGGTCCTGGGCATGATCTAAAACTGCACCCTGCCAGGATAGAGAGGCCTGATGAAGCTGCCAGTGGAAGGGCAGGGCCAGCAAATGCCCAGGACAACATGCTATGGCGGCATAGTGATCATGTGAGTACACTCCTCCATTTGTTGCGTGCCACAACGGTGAAGCGATGGCTAAAACAGAGCATGCGCCACACACACAGTGCAGTACAGCTGGGTGCTGTGCTGTGCTTTAGTACTCTCCAAAAGGAAGTATGATATTTTTTTCCTGGATGGGCTAATAATCAGGTCAGTCAGATATAGTTAGACAGGTGTCTGCTGAGCATTTTTTGTCATTCTTTGAATTAACTTGTATAAGGTGTTTTCAATCAAAACCCCAGACTAGACGAACCATTAGTCTAATCTAGCATTTCATCTCCTGCCTTGGGTGAGGCCAATACTTTAAGCAATATGTGAAAGGATTTATAATAAGAGGTGCCTGGGATGTGAAAGCAAAATTTAATCTTTTTGATATAAACAGTGTCACAACCCCTATTATAATTATGCACTGAAGCAGATTGGAGATGAAGATTTCACTAACACATCTATAGTGACCTTTCTTTGTTGTTTTAGACCAGCAGCAAAAAGCATTCTCAGGCTTACACATCTGTGCTAAGCAAGGCTCTATAAAAGACAGCAGTGGCAATAAAAAAATACGATTACTTTTTAGGTTTAGGTGAAGCTAACATAATTAATTTATCCTTCTGTCCATGGTCCTGATTCATAAATAAAGGGAATGAAAATGCTTGGCCTGTTCCAGCAGAAGTATCTGTATTTAAACACAGCAAATAAGTACTTGGAATTCAGAAAAAAATATGCATAATTCATTTTAAATATTTCAAAGCCAGGTTAACTTTCTTGACCTCCTTTGAGTATGAATGGAAGTGTTAACACAAATGGCATCACGTGGCCAGCTGGCAAATTCTAATGAGAGCAACTCCAACAACCAAATATTTATTTCTTTGTCAGTCCAGGTTTACAAAAAAAGGGGACAGGTTTTGGCTATTAGAGAAAAAGGAGTGGTTTGGAAGATTTTAAGCACATTGTTTTGAGAAACAGGAAATGGAAATAAATTCAATACTTCTGTTTTTATTGTTGCATTTTAAGGAAACCTGGTGGTGGTAGTAATCAGGGAACCATTGAACAGAGGGGAAAAAGTATTTTACAGACTGTCTTTAATGACCTTGACTCATTAGCTGAATGATTTGTCTTGCCTGCTAGCCATAGCTGGAGACATTGTGGTGTGACCATGTGGAAGGTTTGTGAGCTAGGTAGTAGGTTACTTTCTGTCTATTTCTGCATACTTCCCCAGTGGAAAATCTGATTAGACTTTGCAGCTCTGAGGTGTTTCTATCTTTTATCGTTCCACAGCAAGTTTCACAGTAGTTGCTCTCTTGCAACGCACATGCTGGAATCTCAGTTTTAATTAAAAGAAAAAGTAGATTTCTAGCCCTCATGCTTATAGAGAAAAGCTTGAAAAGTGACCAAAACAAACTGTAAACATTCAAAACCCAGAAGACGGAATTTAAAAACAAAAATCTGGTAACTCATATCTTATAAATCATATCTATACTCCATTACATGGTTTATCACTTACTGTGGCAGACTAGGTGTCCTGTTGTTTTTGGTTTTTGTTTGTTTGTTAGGTTTGGGGTTTGGGTTTTTTGGTTGTGGGGGGGTTTTTGGGGGGGTATACCACAAGATATTTGCGCATTTGCTCAAGAATCTAAAACCCGATGAGGAAATGATAACAGGTGAGTTGGCTTTGTGTAAAACATCATCTGAGCTTGTTGTACGCATTGTCTTCCGAATTCAATTTGTTAGACATTACTGGATGCAGTATTTTATTGCTTCAAAATCTTTTCAATTCAGTCTTTTAAATGATGTGGAACTCCCCTTTAAAAAATGTGAAAGAAAAAAATATCCACCCTCTGCAAAGCTCTCTTTAATTAGAATAGCGATAGTTTTCTTAACTATAAAATGTAGATTCCTCAAACATGCGTCCAGAGCTTTGAATTCTTGTGAGTTACACATCATAGCTTGATCTGAATATCATGTGACATGTATCAGCATGTCCTCAGTGAAATTATCTCCGTGTCCATAGGCATTCTCATGGTAGATTAATGAGCTACAGTATCTACAGTACCTTTGAATGTCAAAAAGATCTGTTATTCCCATTTATATATTTCACTGGCTTTTCCACACATACAGCAGTATGCACCAGTATTCATCAGGCACTGAATTTCTGACTTCTATGTAACAAATGATTCTTTTCCCACCTATTTCTCACTTAGAATTGAATATTTTTGCTAATTTTCTCCATAAACTCATATGGATGCAACTCTACAGACCCCATTAACACTAATACTACACTCTATATTCAGTGTGTTAAAAGCTTATTGTAGAAGTGAGGGCTATTTTCTTTCATCCTGAAACCTACAATCTGTTACCATTAACCATACAGCTTTCTGTATTTAAGGGATAATTTCTATTGCTTATAACTGCTGAGATTGATTAATAGCCAGAATGAAGCTGAGGTATTTAATCAATCTCAAAAGCTGTTTATTTTGCTTGCTACAAAGCAACAGTGACTATATACACTGCACAAAAAATTGGAGGAAAAATGCAAAGGGCCTGAACCTGGTCTACCTATTTAGTTCCTAGGTGGCATTAAGGTATAGACCAATATATATTTTAGTCACTTTAAAGGGAGGGTGGAAGGACCTGCTGCTGGAAAGTGTGCAGCAGCTGTTGTGGGGTAACTGCGATAGCTTCATGATCCCATACAAGTTAGCTAAACTATATTAATTTTGACCTTGAATGAAGCAGAGGTATAGTTGGAGTGGTTTTATTGCATCTGAATCACTACAGTCAGGCAACTGTAGCAGTTTTATGGTAACAGTTCATAGTGCTATCTTTTGTTATTAACACAATGATTACATCTCTCTGTCACCTAAGTGCGACCCCATTCCATCCCACTCAGGTCTCTTAAAATGCATTAAGGCATCTACTTTTGTAGCCCGCTGTCATCTCAGCCTGATGACTGATTTGCAAAAGGCAATGAGAAGGAGAACCCACCTGCCTTTTGGATGAATTGATCTGCAGGGCCTTAAGAAAGATAAAATAGGCACGTAAGTCCACTTGGGTAAATAACAGTTTGAATAGAATCTGGTCCTATCATCTTTGTCTGTCCCTGTGAATACATGAAAGTGGCTATAGTGCCTATCTGTCTGACATACCAGTGGGCAAGTAAGATATAATAGGAAGAAATCTGTGTAGATAACCAACTAGCCAACCAACCAACCACCCACCCACACTGGGCGAATTTATTTGATTTTCAACCAGCTGATGCACCAGACTTGAGGAGTTTTGCCTATATATTGTTAATACACTTTTTCAGCAGTGAGTAATTTGCTATTGGAAAATTTACCTAAGGATAAGGTGTGTTGTCTAGCATTTTGAAGACTTTTTATATCATAATTTAGAGAGGGCTCAAATAGGAGTCACTGGTTATGGTTCCATGGCCCGTACTATGCAGGAGATAAGGCTGGTTGGTTGTAGAAATTTCATCTATTGATATTTTAACCTCTCTGTTCTTCTGGAATTCAGAAGACATCCCGCATTTACTAGGATTAGATGAGGATGGAGTTGGTTTTGAAACTTCTTCTCAATACCGTATGAGCCTGTACCATTTGAAATGATGCATGACACAATGGGATTATCATGTGACAACACAGTGTTGATATTTCCTTCCTTCAACCATACCTGTTTATGCTTTTCAAAGTCATCTTCAAAGTTATTCTACGACAATTTTTCTCAATCCAGTTTTCATTCTACTGTGATTTTGTGGATTTTTTCCTCTTGTGTCTTATGTATGGTGCTGGGAGATGTTGACAGTCCTGCTGCATCCTCTCTGAACACAACACAAGAGGAGCTAATTAGTACTAGTCAATAGGTCTTCATTTAATTATGACATAAATGGAACCCTTCATGTAGGCGTGGCAAGCTGATATGTCCCTTATTTTGAACTTATTTTATATATATATAAATTCATAGGTTCAACTTGAATCTTTCCCATGTCCCCAAGGTTTTATGATTACCCATTAGGGATGGAAAGTAACTATTTAAGCTAAAAAAAAATACTGTTGGCACAAGGCAAAAAGGTGGGTATATGCTGGCTTGAATAAATATAGGCTAGAAATGAGGTTTCTAACCATCAGAGCTGTGAGGTTCTGGAATGGTTTTCCTGCAGGACTAATGGGAGCAGAAAGCCAAACTGATTTGAAGATGGAGCTTGATCTTGTGGGACAGGACTCGAAGTCCCAGGAAGTTCCTCCCAGGTGTCTGTTCCGTTATTCATGGGACCTCTGCGAGCCTTCCCTTTTTGGCATAGGTGTGCTGCTGGGCAATTGGGCAGTGTTCTCCTATAAATGTAATGTGTAGCAGGGATCTGGGATCATACCCAAGGCCTATCTAGTCCAATATCCCGTTGCTAATAGTGGTACACCTCTGTGGAAGGCGACAGAACTCCCAGAGAAGATTAAGTTGTCCCTCCACTTCAGTTGCATCCTGCTGGCTGAAAGACAAGACTGGGCTAAGCTATGAAGTTTGTGGTTTAAAATCCTTTCTGAAACATTTGTCTCTGGTAGATAGAGGCCAGGTTACTGCCATTAAAACTAATATAGATTTTTTTTTTAAGCTTCGGACAGTGTAGTAGCATGGAATACTGTCGAATTTCCCTCCCTCCATTATAAAACAAACAGCCATGCTCCCCACCCCTCCAATTTCTCATACCTATATTGATGGCCCCCTAGACCTTTAAAAAAATGGGTGTTGATCTGGAAGCTGGAGTTGCATGCCCACTTTTTAAAGTTTCTGGGGCACCTGTGGATGCAGCAGCTAGGGAACTGGGAGCGTCCTGCTCTCCCGCTGTGTGTGTCTTTCACAATGGGTTCTGACACGTGGGGTCTTCTTAAAAGTACACCTGCAGCTGTGACTTTGAACCTTCCCCAAGTGCTCAGATCAAACACTGGGTTGAGGCTCCAGGGTCTCTGGTTCTTGGTACTCAAGGAGCTGCAAAGCTCTCTAAGCTCTGCGAGCCAGAGACCAGGGAGCTTTCCATCCTTCTTCCATGCACATGGAAGTGGCAGCTGGGGAGCTTTCCATTTCCAACTCTCAGCTGCCTGCCCAGGGTTTAAAGGTTCAGAGTGCTATGACAGGCTCCCATGGAAGTGCCCAAGGAAACAACAGCTGAGGAGTGGAGAAATCCCCACTCCACAGCTGCATACAGAGCTTCCAAGCTACTCCATCCTGTGGTTCATGGGCTGGCTACAGGGCAAGGAGGGAAATCCGCTGCCACACAAGAGCCCCGCAGGCTCCCGATATGGGGCTCCTCTCAGGCTGGCAGCTGCCAATTGTGGGATTGGGGTTTGAGAAATGTTATGTCCTATCAGCAAAATCACACAACCGGCCATGTATTTCTAGCATGGGAGGTTGGAAAGGGGGCATAACATTTCTGAAATCCTAATCCCACAGTTACCTTAACATCTGCCAGCACCTATATGTGACACATGTCAATCGATTGTAGAATAAGCAGATGGGAACCAAAATTCAGAGAAGGTAGAGCAAGTTGAGGGGCAAAAGAGGTGACTGAAAGGGCAAGATAATATCATGTAGTGGTGTTTAACTGGTATAACTTAAGTAATGAGGTTCTGGAAGGCACAGAAAGCTAACTTACACAAGGTGGTAATATGGTGTAAATAAAATAGATTATATCCATTTATATCTAATGATTTCTTGGTTTGTAAGTAATAAGGAAGACTCCCTATAGTCAAATTCTGCTGGGGTTTACATCAGGTGCAATCACACTTGCTTCAGGACGAGTTCAGTGTGACATCATTGTAGAATTTGATTCCTGTGGATTACTTGCCATCATATAGACTATATTCCTCCATTCAGGTTACCTTAAGTATAGGGGCCTACTTAAATTCAGGCAACACAAAGGGTTTTTTGTAGCCTGCTTGCAGTTCCCAGGACCAGGTTGCAGACATTTCACTGCGGACCTCACCTCTCAACACCGATTGGTGGAGAGGCCCCAGGAGAAGGAGGGATGAGGAGGCAGGCAGCAAAGAGGGATGAGGAGCTACCCTTCGTGCCACCCTACCAGCCTATGCCTTCCCTGCCTGGCAGTGTAGACTGCTGGCTCCCACTGGGGAGCCAGGATTTTATTTTTATTATGTGTTTATATTTGTGTTGATTTGTGTGGATTTCTCACACGATCCCGGAAATCCACAAAACCGTGAGTTAAGTAGGTCCCTACTCATGCCGCCTATCATCTGCATTTGATCCAGCATTTAGTAGAAGGGCCGATGAGTGTACGCTGCCTAATTACAGAGAATTTTTGCTCCTGCAGTGACAGCTGCTTATTGTGAAACCAGTGACATGGAAATAATGGATGTGGATGTGAGCATATTTGGAACCTTTCTGAGAAATGGAAACAAGACAATATGCAGTTACACCTTCTTTTATATTCACTACTTCTTCCACATCTCTGCTTGGGCATAATAACATTTTCTACTTCTATGCTTAAATCTTAAAGATCTCCTGTTTTAGAGACGGAGATCTTGAACACAAAAAATTCAAATGAGTTTAAATCAACTTGTTTCTTAAAAAAAAAAAAAAAAATGCAATGCATTTTAATTGCTACTCAGGCTAACAGGGCTGCAGTCACATGCCTGCCTGGGTAACTTACAATAGGAGGCTTTGCTTTTATCCATATTCATTTAGAGTACAATTTTTTTCCTCCCCAAACAAAAGGTTATAATGAATTCAGGGAGATGCTGTATTTAAGATGCCTAGTAACTGAGCCTGGAAGAGATAGTCTTCATCAGCTTAGAAGAATATGCTTGATAAAGGTGGTCCTGTGTCAGAAGAGAAACCATATGATCTTTTACTTGTAAGGCTGTTTCTAGAGATGTGAATTATTGCCTTTTTGGTCTGTATCCTGTTGTAGGGCTGCACAAGCATCAATGGCAGTATTTGTTCCCCAGACATAATTTTTTTTCCCATTATTTATGTTTCAGTAATGCCTAGATGCCCCAGCTCAGACAAGTCTCAAAGTCCTTTTGTACACTCAAAGGAAGAGAAAGTCCCTGCTCCTAGAAGTTTGGAATTGAAACAGGAAGACAGAGGATGGGGAAGGAAATGAGCAAGAGAAGTGTTATCATGGTTAAATCAGTTGGTTAGGAGGCTGGAAGTAGAAACTGAAGATCAGCTAACTTCCAGTCCAGCACACCATCCATTAGACCATCATTCTCTCCACGGACAGGAAATTGGATGATTTTTCTCTCTTATTAAAAATTATAGAAATGAATCGTAAAGCCAGTAAAAGTGAAAGGAAATCAGTCCAGTGTTTCTCATCAACTTGCAGCTAATTTGTGGACACAGAGTGCACATGTGATGCTGTGCCACTGTAGCAACGTACTACGGTGATGTAGTGTCAGCAGGCAGAAACCATGACACCAATGCTATGTCACCATAGTGATGATCTGTCTCACTATATTGCATCATTAAAGTGACATCGCTGCTAAAAGTAACTATGTGCCTCCAGGATGGCAGACTAACCGCTGTTATTGCGCTGTCATTTAGTACTTCCTAAAGCAAGTACTAAACGATGGCACAGTAACAACTGCACCATGCGGGATACATGTAGACGTGCCCAGTCAAAGCAAACATGCTCTTAGAAATGGAAGAGAGATGAGAGATACAGTCCTGAGATGGAAAGCCCTGTTTGGAAATGAATGAGGAGGCCATGCATAGACTTTGGGCCTAGTACAAAAATATTATTTCCCATTCATTTGAAATTAGTTTTATTTTGCAATACAACTTAACATTTGTGCTAAACTCTTTGTCCAGGGAGCACTAACTGATCAAGAGAGAGATTATTCTCCACTTATGGATCAGGAAACTGAGGCTTAGAGTACTTACTGAGTTGCCCATGCACAGTAATTGACGCTGCTGAATCATACAAGTATAATATAATGCCAGAATAATGTTAAATATATTGAGCACTTTGATCCACGGGTCTCAGCTTTTATAAAGGAGATCGGATCAACATCTCCATCTTAAAGATGGGGAAACTGAGATGCAGAGGGAAAGGCACCTTGCTTTTGGTCACCCACCAGATAAGAGGCAGCACCAGCAGTAGAATCCGTGTGACCCAAATCCCAGTCTAGTTATTTAGACCAAACTGCCTCTACCATGACATGTCCCTCCCCAGGGGTATCTGATAGAGATAGGATAGCCTTGTGTAACTCTTTTTCAGTTCTGGAGAGCCAAAGGAGACAAGTATAGCCTGCTTCTAAGAGGAGCCTCTCTTTTTAATGAACCCCAACAGCAGTCTTTCCTTCCCTTCACTTTTGGAAAAGAAGGGGCACATGGGGCCATATGCCTTGTTTAATGTAAATTCGTCCTTATCCACCCCATACCTAACACAGCTGTTTTTCACAGTTGTCACTTTTGGTTGTAGCAGAGCTGTTTGCGTTTTTTTAACTTGAGACTGTGGATTAGAGGGTAGTTTGTCCGTGGGTGGTATATAACTGCCTCTTCTATAACTGAACCCCTTTCATTCATTCAGCACTAATGGGAACCATTGTCCAGGTTTAAATGCTCCTTTTAGGCCCCATAGCAGTAGCTTGACTGACAATTTGTTGTGTTTTTTCTTATAAAGAAAATGAAAAGTGCATGCGCCTGGTGAGTTGTACATGAATTTGAGTTTGCAGAGTTCAGATCTGGATTTGGATCCGAACTCAAGGCATAAGGATACTTGAGAAGGTTTTCCTTAGAAAAGTTTGGCCCTCGAGATGAGTGTCTCAAACTCTGGCAAGGGACCTGAACTGGATCCGGTGTTCTTGTTCAGGTCTATTTTGTTTCTAGCCAGATGTGGTAATTAGACATGAATTCTGGCCTGGGTTTTGAAGCCACCAGATTTCTATGGTGTTTTGTCCTAGGGAGCTTGCTTAGCCCATGAAAGAGGTTCGGGACCAGTCACAAAATTCAGACACCACTCCTGGCTCAGCGTTCCCAGCTGCGTGCATTGATTTCTGCTAAGGCATTTTGATGCAGGCCTGTTTCTAGCATGTTGTTTGTATATTATTAGTGTTTATATTTTAATGGACTCTTCTGATGCGAGAGAGCCATTTATGGGCCTTAAAATAATGAGCGATTTGCTCTTCTGACAGCATTAAAGCTCCCCGATGATGGGAAGATATCATCAGAAGAGCAGGTCCCTGAGGCAAAAGAATAACCTGACAAATATAGACCCACACCCAAAGTTATGTGGGTGCCTTGGGATTCAAGTACATGACCCTCAATAAAGCTGAAGGTTGATCTCTGTGCTTTAGACCTCTGTTTCTGCACAGGGTTATGATCTGAAAAGGAAATGATGCTGTATTAATGATGTTGTGCCATGTTGTTTGCTGTTGCTATGGCGACCACATTTTTGTTGAATAGCTGACAGATCAGTTGAATCAAATATGTATAAATTGTCAGTGTAACTGTCAGTAATTGTAAGTTACTGATGCCCTGAAGCTGCAGTAATATATGCATCTTCGTTTCTTGTTTTTATTTTTATTTTGTGTATCCAAGGATTCAAGAAATCCTTGACTTTTTTTATGCATTTCCTGCTATGTGTTTGCGCATAATCCACACTGATGAATGGGGTAGCCCTAGAACAAAGGTACCTCCAACTTGTAAGGAGCAAAAAAATGTGCTGAATAGGGAACAAAGGACACATCTTAGTTTTAATATTCTCAGAGTTTGTGGCCATGGCTTTCTATGCTTGGATGGTGCTTGCATCCACATTATGGAATGAAACAAAACATGACCTGAATTTTAAAGGTACTCAGCACTAGCCTCTAGGACTGCTATCTTAATAGGAGTTTCAGGAGCTCAACACCTCTGGAAACCAGTCCACTTTTCTGTAGCTAACTTATTTGCACTTAAGCCTCGTAATGTCACTCTGTTTAATATAAATTAAAATTTCTGTCCTTCCTTTGCACCAGTCTCCGGAGCAGAATGTAACATGGCTTTTATCAATAGCCAGCAACCACTCTTTGCCAGACAGTAAGTGGAAGTGGGGAGATAGGACTGCAAACAGTCTATGCATCTAGACAGGCTAGCCAAGCATATTGCTTCAGGTCACATATTCATGAAGGCAGCATGGATGCAACTTGGCTGTGTTGCATTAAAGACATGGGTTCTAGTTTCAAGCTTGGAAAACCACTCAGTGCCCACAGGTATAAGAAGGAGGGAGGCAGTGTGAAGCTTGTGAAACTCAATGCTCAGTATGAGTTATATGCCTCCCTGTGTTCCTGGTGTACAGGAACATCCCACTGTACTTGGCCTTGGTGAGGTCAATTCTGGGCTCCACAATTCAAGAAGGATGTGGAAAACCTTGAGAGTCCAGTGGAGAGCCATGCACATGATCGGAGGGCAGGAGAACAGGCTGTATGGTGAGAGGCTGAGAGCCATGGGACTCTTCAGCCTGGAAGAGCGCAGGCT
>JAGPOW010000229.1:28909012-28941847 GCA_030014935.1 Caiman crocodilus
GCCCCAAGGGATGACAAGGTCCAATGGTCACAAACTCTTCCAAGACTGTTTTAGGCTGGACATAAGGAAAAACTTCTTTACTATGAGTCCCCAAGACCTGGAATAGAGTCCCTCGAGAGGTGGTGCAAGCACCTACTCTGGACTTCTTTAAGAATCGTTTGGCTGCTTATCTTGCTGGGATCCTTTGACCCCAGCTGACTTCCTGCCCTTGGGGCAGGGGGCTGAACTCAAAGATCTTCCAAGGTCCCTTCCAGCCCTAATGTTTATGAAATCTAACAGGCACGATGTAATTTGGCACACTGTTCATTCCTGGGTTTTCTTGGTTCAGGCTGTGATGTTTTGCCCACAGTGGTGACTATTGCAGCCGCTGTGGGCAAAACATTAGTAAGGGTTATGAAGGGCACAGAGGGAATTAAATAGAAAAGGTGAGATGAGAGCTTGGGCTTTCACTGAGGCCTTGGGGTATGTTATGGGAACATGATGTCCCTCCTGCTTTTTGCCTTGTCTTGATCATCCTAACAGGCTTTCCATTGCTATAGAATATCAAAAGTAAAAACAAGCCGAACAAAGAGCAAACTGTCAGTAGTTACTCCACTAGTACACTGAACCTACACCAGGGATGTTTTTGACTCATTGTTCTCTCCCCATTTCCCTCCTCAAGTGTTATCTTCCATGTCCTTTTAACATCCATCAATAAAATGAGTTGCAGGAAATATGAGAAAATGATTACTTATTTTATCAGAGTGAATGCAATTCCAGTGACATGGCAAAATTGAGGACATCAAAGTGAATGCTAAATAAACATCCAGTGAAAATCACATCCTTTAAAATGCCCAAACAAACAAATAATAAAGAAAAACTTTTAGATCATAACTTCAAGATAAAAGAACTGCAAGAGTCCAAAGCCAAATGCATTTGTATTAAATTCCATGGTATTCGTGTCTTTGGATACCAATTTGCTACAATGCACTCCTCCTTAGTGGAGAATAAAGAAGAAATACAGCCTAGAAACACAGGGCTAATCTTGTCTATCAGGCTGATGGGAAAGGTGCTAAATTAGTCAAAATGTGTTTAAAGTTACAGTACGCTGTCAACAGTGTGTGTGATGACAGGTTGGGGGTAGAGGGAAGACATGCTGAGCCTAGCTACTCCAGTGAACATCAGGTGGAGTTGATCTGCACTCACACCTGTGTAACTGGAAATGAAATTGAACTTGACCAAAATTGTACTCGTTTTTAAAGATTCTTGGTGACTTGGAACATGTTGTTGGCTGCTGGTGTCTTTCAGTTGCTAGTCTTATTTCAGAAAGCGAGGAGCAGGAGGAACTGATCGCAATAGTCGAAACAAAGGGCTCTGATTCTGATCTTATGGGACAAAGGACTGAGCTGGAGGGACTTAGGAGAATCGGTTTCAGGTCCGTGTACATCTTTGGCTGAGTAGCGAGTAGTACTCATTGGCATGTAAGGTTGTAGCGTGATGAAAAGGGTAGTCTAAAAAGCAATGTTTAGTCCTTTTGTTTATACCTATGCAGTTGGGAGTGGGGAAGGAGAGTCCCAGAAAGAGGAAGAAGACCTCTCCGCCCCCCCTCTCTACACACACACATGCATGTGTATACACACACAAATGCTCTAGTATTACCGGTTTTAGACAAAAAATATTTCTATTTGTGAATTTTCTCTTGGGCTTGTCTATTAAAGGATCTTCGCTAACGGACAGTAAAAGAATTAAGAACCTTTTCCTTGACTTTCCCGGGAGATTGATTGGGCCTAGGAAGAGTAACGGATGGAAGAACAGAGCTCTACCCACAGAGCGCTGTTGCCGTTCTGACATTGCTCACAGCTGACCAGCATGTTGTGACCTTTGAACCTTGGCTGTCTTTACAGATTCTCACAAGGGATGGCTTTTATACAAGACAGAGTGAGATCATAACAAGAGCTCTTTTCCTTGCCCATTATGAGACATTTAGCATCTTGCTATTTTTCTATTAGGCACAGACCCTGATGCAGCAATATCCAGCACATGTAAATCAAGTCCCTAATTAGTTCAATTAAATAAGTCGCACAGAATCAGCACGCATTAAAAATGTGATAAGTATTATGGGGTTTTTTTTTCCTTCTGGTAGTTGTATTCTTTTTTTCCAGTATTTTTTTACTATCGCATGTAATTGTTGCACCTGAGGTGGGTATGTGATCTCCATTTCAATAGTACCCAAACGCATGAAACTCTTTAGTTATTTATCCAACAACCTGGCAAATGCTGCTGCCTCCTGCTACTACTGGTGCAAAGTGAGGACATACTAATAAATCCTTTTACAAGTGGAGAATTAAATGAAGGGACAGAGTCTTCTATGGAATAGAATACCCCCCTGGGAAATCAAGAGGAATCAGACATCACCTAAATGACACAGCCAAGGTAACACCAGAAGTTTGTGAAAGACAAGGGAACTAAAGGGGGGGTCTCCCATTAAGCTTGACATTAAAATATGCTTTTAATTATAAAACAAATATCAATGGAGTTATAACATCCATGTATAGCCTCAGATTAGCAATTAATTTATGCGTTACTGTAAATTTACTTTGAACGAAAATATCCAGGGAAGAACTGATTGTAAAGGGATGTGTGGCAGAAAAACGACTGCAGTCCTGGCTATGACCAAAACTTAGACTTAAGCAGCCGCTGATTTGATTTGATTTTTTTCCCCATCAGACACAATAGGATATTTCACAAAAATTCATTTCTGCAAAATGTTATTTTGATGGAGTGGGCTATAGTCTTAGCAGGGGGCTTTCTAGACCTGGGTCTTTGGTAGGGCCTATCGTATCCATGATGTGATTTGGCTCTCCACATGAAAACTCTTGGCAGCAAATGCCTGTGGCCATTAAAAAAAGTGAGCTTGCTTTCTCTGCCCTTACCAATCGTTTTCTCTCCAGCCATCCCCAGCTCATATTATATTGTTTATTCCACATTCCAGCTGTCAATACCTGACAACTAATTGCTTCACTTTCCTTCATCTCTAGCATAGCTGTCATGCTGCACATTAAACTGATCAGACATCACAAGCCTGAATTTAAAGAAGTTTACTTACTCAGAAGTTGCAAGCAGGGGAAAAAAGATCACTGAACAGCCTCTGGCCTGATTAATATCTGGATATCTCACAGCCTTAGAGTGCTGTTGTTTCTACATTAGAAAACAAGTTATTACACACTGTAAACTGCTTCATCTTGGCTGCTCCACTGCCTCGCTTTATCATAAATGCTTGCTTGCAGTAACTGCTGTTGTGATCAGCCTTTGCTCAGGCAGCTGTGGAACAGGAGGAGGGTTCATTAAGCAGCTCTTCGCCCTCACACATCCATCACAAACTGGCCCATTGGCTTTATCATCTCCTCTGCTGCAGCAGAAAAGAAAGGCGTGTGCACACCCACAATGCTGCCACTAGCGTCAGAGAAACCCTAAGTTCTAGCCCCCTGCAAGTGTCTGAGTATGTGCAGCGTGCCTGCCACTCCCCTGGTACACCCCGTGTCCTGCTCTAGACTCGGGCCTGATCAGCAGGCTGGGTGGAGGATGCTTGAGTTTGGCCCTTGTGTCACACTACTGTGCATGACTGCCATGATACAGGTTCTAACTGGCACTGGGATGGGTAATGCCAGTGTCAAAGCCATGGTGCCCTAACTGTTGTATATCCCCTTTTGAGCAATCTGCATGCATGGCACGTGTACCAACACTATCTGTCTTTAGGGTAACTGGGTACCAAGAGGTCTTTGTTATTTCTGCTCCCATCTGGTCCCTTTTTCAGATGCTGTACCTCCATCTGGACCATCCATGCCTTGCTCCTTCATGTGCTTGTACTTGCAGGTGCATGGGAGGGGAGGTCTGCAGCAGTGTATGCAGCTGGGCACCCGGCACACGGGGGCAGCCGTGACTTCCAGTGGCTGTTTTGATTGTGATTGTGATCATGTGGCTGCCAGAAGGATGTGCTTTTTTTTTTTTCCTGTCTCCCCCACAAAATGGTGCCTGAGGCAGTTGCCACTGTCACCCCTGCCTAATTATGCCACTGCAGGTCTTGGCTGGTACAGGAAGGAAGAACGCATCTTGGCCTACTGACCTATAACCCTCCTTGTGGAACAAATTTTGAGGCACTTGAAAAGGCTTCTACTTTTTGCCTGATTGAAAACTGAAAATAAAGACATCTGGATTGTAATATAACAAGTCTCTGAGCCATGGTCCTCCAAAGCAGTGGTTCTCACCTTTCGGGAACTTGAAGCACCCCTCAATGGGACTTGAGGCACCCCTCCAGAATTGTTGTGAATTAAAGGCAACCAGTTTCAATAACTAATTTATATATTACAGGGCTTTCCTCCTTGTAGGGGGGCTGGGCAGTGGGGGTCAGAGACGAGGCAAGCAGGAGCAAGCCTGACCGTGCATTTATTTGTTAATCGCCTCACACCTTGCGGCACCCTTGAAAGAATCTAGCAACACCCTGGTTGGGAATCATTAATCGAGACGTTAAAGAGATGTTTCCCAATTTTCTGATATGTCGGACTTTTTTTTTTTTTCCAGATTAAAAATGGTAGCAGACTTCACTTGCTGGTTCATGAGCTAGATCTGGTCTCTGGGCCCAATCTGCACACAGTGCTGGCCCAGCCAGGGCCCAGTTCAGTTGTTCAGGACTGGTGCAGCCAGGGCCTGAACCAGCTATGTGTAGCCAGCCTAGCTAGGTCAGTTCTGGCTCTTAAAGACCCTTTCTGAATTGCTTAATTTGCACCAGTTTGAACTGCTTACAGCATTGATCTATATTGGTCATAGGGCTTAATTCTCCCTTTTGCTAGGACGTGTACACACGTGCTTTACTGTGCATTAGCCTATGTTAATGCACATTAAAGCATCACTAAAATTGCTCTTTAGTTAATGTGTATTAACATAGGCGAATGCACATTTTCCTAGTACCTCACAATGGAGGTACTGAGTTTAATGTGCATTAAATAAAGTGCATTAATACAGTCTAGTTAATGCACATGTAGACATGCCCACTGTAATTGGGCACAATATTTTTGCACATTGACTAGATAACACTACTAAACTAGTTGGAAAGGAAACAGCTAAAATGTCCTCAGTACCATTTTCTGATCTTTACAATATCAAAGTAACACTACTCACTTCATTGGATTTGCATCTATTGTAATGGAGAGTAGTTGGGTCCTAAAATTATTGTTGGTAGACCAGTATTGTCAATCCCAGGCATCTGGATCATGAATCAGGCACCTCAATATTATGAGACCTGCTGAAAAAATCATGGTGTTTTAAACAAGGGACAAAAGATGCGGAAGGTTTTATTGATCCTCTAGTTCTTAACCCTTTAGGGGATGCATTTTCAAGCTTTTAGCCCTCATGGAGAAGAGGCTGATAGTGAAAGTTTAATTCCTCATATATTTCTACAACATTTGGAGTTGGGGCTTTAAGAAAAAACACCGATGAGCATAACACTTGTGATAAAATTTAAATTTGACAACACTGTTAGACATAAAAGTCAATACCCTGTTGAGATAGAAGGGAGCAGCTCATAGCTCTATTAGGAAAGCACTTGTTTCAGATGTGTGGTAAAAGTATAGGTGAACTAATGGACTCGATTCTACTCTAATAATAGTATAAGGCTCATGTAAATTCATTGACTTCAGTGGATATAGTCCCAATATAAACTGGGCTAAATGAAGCTGGAGTCAAGCCTACACTGAGTTAAAGAAAAATTGGAAAGGAAAAATTAATCTTAAGTTAAATAACTGGCATATGTATTCCACCTTGTGATGAGACTCTGAACTAGCAAAGCAACTGAATAGCTTTACACAAGTTTGGTCTTAATTTACTAAATGGCTGGATTGTTATGCCCTTTCTCAGAGGGCATAGCTGTTTAAGTGGTACTTTGCCCCACAAGTCACCGTACTGAAGTCAATAGGACATTTTATGATGCAATCTACTAGTCAGGTAGTACATCTACATGAGATGTTTACTGCACAGCTGACTAATTAGTTGCATGGTAAATTTCTCGGTGTCTATGTGTGCACCCTTATTAGGCTGGAGCAAACTAATTGACTCTAGCAAGAGATAAAAGAGTAAATAATAGTACTCTTCCTGCTGTGGATTAAAAATCTTTGCATCAATGCATGTGCAGATGCTGGAGGGGCTGGCTGAGGCACGAGGGTGCTTCGGTGCAGGGGCTGCCTGCTGGCTAACCCCACGCTTAAGCTCCCTCATACCCCAGCCAGCCCTTTCACAACTTGTTAAGCTGGGGGAAGCAACCTTGGGCTAGCGAGCTGACCCCTGAAGCTCCCTGACAGCCGGGGATGTTCTGCCTTGACTCCACATTCTGTGCGTGAATAAACTGTGGCGCTTATTGCTCTGCAGTTAATTGCTCCCGGGCTAATGTTCAAACAACTGCCCAGGAGGAATACGCTTTGCAGTTTATTCATGTGCCATAATTGCACATGTACATGTGCCCAGGATGAGTAAATGTATTGCAGTGTGTCTTTAAATTTGCATTGTGGAATTTGAAATGAATTTGTAAAGCATATGCTGTAACGTTTCCAAACTGACGGACTAGTAAATGCTTTTTTTTTTTAAATGTTATTTAAAAACATGCTCTGAGAGACAAGAGGAACTGTCAACGGTATTGCAATTTGATGACAGTTATTTTGATCCTTTATATTCTTCAAACCTATTACAGGCAGATTTCTACAGATGCATCTGTGAACAGTGTAATTGATATGCAATAATTGTTACTTTGGATTCTCAAGTAAATTCTGGGGTGTTTGGGTTTTTTTCTACTGAGCTATTTTTTACATCTATTTCATTTTCAGCCACATTTTTTATATAGATAAATCCTGTTATTTACCAATGCTACAAACAAACACGGGGCATGTTACAGAAATAGATGTTTCATAACTTAGCTTTGTAACTCCAACTGTACTTAAGAATTTAAATAATTGAAGAAGGCCTCACCAATACAGCAAATGGTAATCTTAAATTTCAGAAAAATGTCTATAGCATGGGCTGTAAAATCTAATTATGTATTGAAAATGAATCGCATAATAAACAGTATGCATGGTTCAAACATTTAGGATGTAATTTCAAACTTGCCTTCAAGAAATGGATACCTTAATCCCATTAATTTAATGGGAATTGGGTATCCTAGTCTTTGACAGCTCTGCAATCTGAAACTTGATGCGACTTAAACTGGTGATGTGAATTAAACTTTTTGTGCTGGTTAAAACTATCCTTTATCCCTGGTTTGAGTGAAAATAGTTGAATGAGAGAATCCTGATAAATGGAAATAGTCTCTTATCCAAATGTTTCAGTTGGGTTCATTTCCTGAAATGTATCAATTAGGGCCTGCCAAAAAAGGAAAATCCTTTCCCATTTTTCCTATTACAGCTTTCAAGCAAAAATATTTGTCATGCGCATTTAATTTTTTAATGTTATTTTCTGATTTTTTTTTAGATGGCATGGGTTTTAAAGAGTCAGGGGCTTATTTGTTTTTATCCATCTCTTCTTCCTTCCTTCCTCTAATTTTTACCCACTGACAAAAAAGGTCATTAAATGAGTGAAATTGGAAATCCACAAAAACTGACAATGAGAAATGTGTGATTTTATTCCATTTTATTTCATTTTGAATCAGCTTGTGAAAAAAATGGAAATTTTGGTGAACTATGAAAATCTGAATATTGTACTCCTGGTAGAGGCAAGGCCGCCACATATATAGGGCCTGGCTTTAAAATCCCCACCTCTCTTTCTTCTTTCTCCTTTCAAGAAGGATCATTACTGAACTAAAGAAAACATATAACTCTGTAAGACCCCTCAGGAGCCCTACTACTGAATGGTGTAGGGCTCCAATCATGATTATAATGACATATGTCATTACTTTGTTTATCTCTATATAGCTTTCATTGATCCATCTACTTTCTTTCCTATACTATCAGTATTGTCTTGTCCTCTGTCTTTTCCCCTTCCTAAGTCAACCCACGTTATGTACAAACTCATCCATGTGATTGGCCTCTCCCTCATCTTGTGCAAGTTCACCATCTTGGTCCTCTTCCTGTACCTGTATTTTTTTATCTTGTACACACACATGTATCCATACACATATATGAGATGTGATGCCACTCCTGAATCTCAAATGTTCCTGCTTCTCAAGAGTTAATGGAGATGATAGTTAAATGAATGTGAATATTTTTTTTCTCCATCTCTGTAACTTTCAAATATTTCTCTCTGTTTTATTTACAGGCTGATATAAATAATATTAGTTATACTGATGATTCTGTGAAAGACATTCTCTAGCCTTTGAATTAATTAGCTAATGCAGAGCTGAAGGTTGTCCAACAGACATACAAAAAGGAAACAATACCCTTACCAAAATTAAAGAGCTTACCATAGGTACATTTAAATTTGTTTACAATAAGTAATCAGTCTTATTTTAATGGCTCAGCTGTAAAGTTGTCAAAATGTTTGGGGTCAATCTGAGGCTAGTAATTATTTTCTATTATATTAATTGATGTATTGGTGGCCCTGGTTATTAGCTGGATGATTTTATTCATTTTTTTTTCCTTTATGATTAATTATTATGTCCTTTTTATTTATTCAGTCTTTCACTCATTCAAATTTGTTAAAGTTCCCTGATGTAAAGCATCAAGGTCCTTGACTGCATGTTTATATTCTTACCAAAACAAAGTAAGCAGTGCCCTTGAATATGCTAAGGTGCCCAGTGTATGCAAAAATAGACATACAGTTGTACTGAATGCTGTCAGTCATTTTTTGCATTTGCTGCTCCCTTATTCGATGCCATCTGACCTGGTTGTCTACCTGCTTGGTGCCAAAAGTCCAAAGAGCCTGGTTTTATGCAAAGAGGTCATATGGTGAAAGACGAAGGTTGTTCTGAACCTGGCAGCCCTTACAGGTATTCTGGCTAAGGAACGTGGGTGTGGTATAGTCAAAAGCACGTAAGGGGGTATTGTGGCTGGTATCACACCTAGCCACCTCTGACTCTCTTGCCTGAACGACCAGGAGCCCATTTACAGGTAGGTCAGGGAGGTGCTCCTGGAGCTGTAACATGATGCTTTAACTTTTCTGGCACTGCTATAAAATACACAAATGTATACGACTGTCATGACCAGTTGGACAAATCTCAAGCCAGGTATGTCCTCTGTTATAAATTTTAGTGGGAATCCTTGAGTAGGGTAATACTCAGTTTCAATGTAGATAGCAGAATATTGCACCCATTAGTATGTTCTGTGTGAGGGGTGTCAAACTCACTTTGTGCTCTGGGCCAGATTTGGCCCAGCTCCAGCCTGAAGGCTCTGTTTGACATCCCTGTTCTAGACGTACTCTGGGAAGTTTGTTGTTCACCTAGGCATAGCATAGCAAGGGTCCCGATCTGGGCCACCATGGTTGGTAGGAGTTTGATCAGTGATTCTTCTGAGAGCAGAAGAGAAATCTGTGCTGTTCCAAGATGCCATGCCATTTCAGTGTGCTCTGAATCAAGCCGTGATAGCAAAATGTTTTGAGTTTCTTCACTCTTTTCTCTGTGAGTGGACATAGCCACGGAGGGATGACCTAAGAATCCTGGGAAGTTGTGGATTTCTTACAGTGCTCTGCAATAAAGGAAGCGCTGAAGGAAAGTGAAATTTCAGAAGTTTTGGTGCTAAATACTATGAGGGGGGACCTGGCAGCTCTGAGCAACAGGGCCCTAGTAATTTAGAATATAGTCTCATGTCGAAATTCTCCTACCGATAGTTACTTGGCTGGTAAAAAGTGTTAGAATTCACTAGTTGATGTCTAACTTACTATTTTCCACCAAAAAAAAAGCAATTGCTCATGAAGAACACAAACTTCATAAAAGGGAAGTGAATCACAGCACCACCCGGGGCTGCTCCTGGCATGGTTCAATCTATGCACCACCTGTTGTTCGGGGCTGCCTGATTTCTTATTACTAGAATCAATAATGTCTATTGACGGGGATGTCTACATGTGCATTTAAATATGCCTAAATTGAACGCGCATTAGCTTAATGTGCATTACGTGGGTTTAGGCAGGTGTCTACATATGTAGGCAACAAGCATGAAAGCTCATTAACACTGTACATGGACTGACTTGGGACTAAAGTTAAACCCAAATCGGTCCATACACACAGCGTTAATGCGCTTTAACAGGTCTACATGGTTTTTAATGGACTTTAATTATTTGTGCCTAAATGTGATATCTGCATTTGTGGGTATCAAATTTAGGCATGAATAACCTTAATTTTTAAAGGACATTAAAGGTGCGCACGTGCAGACATATGCCCTAATGTGCCCTAAATTAAAGTGTCTTGTGTAGATGCACCCAATGAGTTAGATTCTGATGCCCTTGATAAGCTTCTAAGCAGCCCTGCGCTCTGCAAGATGTCTTGCTGAAGTGACGAATGGGGCTGAAACACGCAGAGAAAGATGCATAGTAAGGATACTGGAATCTGACCCTTTGTGCAGAGTAATGTCATTTGCTTGCTGCTGTGTACAGTATGGAGAACTTTGGCTTACCAAAAGCCTTATCTGCAGTGATTTAGAAATTAGATAGCTTTTCTTTGGATGGAGGCCAAATTCTGCCCCTTTTTTCATGGTAAGATTCGACTCACTTTTGCTTATTTCAGTGGCAGAGCTCCTGGCTTGATGCAGTGCATACGGGCATCAGAAAGAATCTTTCCAGGAGCAGAATTGGACCTTGTATAAAATGACCGTCAGTGTTAATGACAGGGTTAACATCCTTTTCTCATCCCAAACCCAGTCCAACGAAAACATGAAAAAACCCTATCGAATCAGGATTCTGACCCTGGAAAGAGAGCTGTGCCAGAGGATCCATGAAGCCCACTTGGGGACTGTGCTATGGCTGTTGATTTTACAAGGAAAGAGCTAAGCTCCTGTGATGATGGGTAGCAGCGTAGACTCGTAAGGCAGACTGATACAGTGATTGAGCGGTGTACAACTGGAGTGGGTTGCTTAATCACTGGTTTCCTGTCAGCTACGCTCGTTATGGTTCACCAACAATCTTATCTAAAGTCTTTTTTATTAGACTGCCGTAGTGCCAGTGATGAATTTATGTACTTAATTAGTAAACTGTGTAATTTATGGGACTTCTGGCGTCTCATTTTCAACAAACTGCTCATTGTAACAAGAGGAACAGGAGTTGTTGGAGGGCTGATTTGGAAGGCGCCACCAAGAAGCTTCCAGGAAGCTCCATGTGCTTGGGGCGTGTGCAACAGCTCTGATCACACAGTGCTCAGAATTTAGGGAACTTAAATAAAGATTTAAGTTGCCACATGCTACGGAGTCCCTTTATTATTGCAAGGAGCCATGTGCATGCACCTGTCCTAACAGGAATGCTCCAATCACTTGCTCCTTAAAAAAACAAACAAACCTCCAATGAAAGTAAACAGTAGATGGCCTTTTTAGTACTAATCCTCAGAAAAGTATAGAGTAAATAATCACTGAACCTCAATTTATATGCAAATGCAACTGACAAGAAATAATTCACTATTCGGAGCCTTGTTACTGACAGGTTTACTGAAAAGGAACAAAAGCACTTTGCATGTTCTCCTTGCCTTACATTAGCCTTTTGCCTTTCGTTTATTTTTCATATTTAAAACAGGCTAC
Organism: Caiman crocodilus; assembly: GCA_030014935.1. Taxonomy (NCBI): domain Eukaryota; kingdom Metazoa; phylum Chordata; order Crocodylia; family Alligatoridae; genus Caiman; species Caiman crocodilus. Next base: position 28,920,682 of record JAGPOW010000229.1, read on the forward strand.
CGGTGCGTGCTCATTTTACAGATATAACATGCTGAAATGAGAAATCAATAACGTAACACAAATTGATCAGTATAAATGCTTAAATAAAACATGCTGCAACGAAGGCAAATATCCGTCTGCTGAGCAACAGAAGAAATTAATATGCTATTCATACTTTAATAGTTATTTCCAAGCTGGTTAGTGCCATGTATTCCTCTTAATCAAACTCCTAGATTTATCCAGCGACTTGTGGTTGTGTTCCTAAGTGGTGTTGCAAAAATACTTCATTCTAAAATCTCCTGTGTGGGAGAATAAATGACATGATCTTTATCTTGCCATGCACTGAAATCTCCAAAGAACAACAGATTTAACTGTACAGTGAAAAGGGCTTCGTTTAATGAGATCCCCACATTACTTTTGACATCACTTTCACATCCAAGCATTTTGCTGACATGACTCACCGTAAGTCTCATGCTTTCATGAGGAACTTCAGGCTGGATTTTCAGAAAAGCCCAGAATCTATTTAGACGCCTAAATAAATGGATGCATTTTCAAAAGCGCTCAGCAGCTCCGAGCAGATCTCATTTAGGCATCCAAATAGGTAGCCGGATTTTCAAGAGGGCTTAGCATCCCACTGCTACACTAAAAATAATGGACAATAACCTCCCACATATTGTGGCAAGCTGCTGGGGGTTGAGACTTTACAGAAATCTGCACCCTTTATTTTGTTGCCTAAATAGCAGCTGAGCTTCTTTTAAAATCCATCCCTAATTACAGGTATTGAGCACTTTGGGAAATTTCCTCCCAAGTGCTCCATTTGTGAAAAATCGGAGCTGGTAAAATTAAACCAACAAAAGAGAGTCGAGAAATAGGATTCCTGGGCACAGAAATATTTTTTTCTCTATATTGGAATGTATTTAACAAGTGGCTAGAGGTGGAGAAGGGGCTTTTTTGTTTCGTTATTTTTACATGTAATATCAGTATTTAAACCGTTGTCATCAAAGTGACACTAATACTCAAATTTGCATGTAAATCCATGTTATCCATCATTGCAGAGCTTGTGAGAAGCAACAAGTGGCTGCACTTCCAGACAAAATAAATGCACTCCAGGCACACTGGATGTGTTGTGCTGACGGTGAGATATAAAAGACTGGCGATGGTGATTGCCATCTGAGTAAAACTGCCTCTGGGGAGGATTTCAGGTTTCTTTTTCAAGGGTAAATGTTCCCCTCAGCTGAAACACCGTTTTACCAAGGCAAAGCATCTACATTCCAGTAAGCAGATTTTCCAAATTACATCTTTACTACATGCCTAACCCATTAGCACAGCCACCTTGTCATTCATACCCCTGTAACGATCACTTCTGAAACGTTTACACCCTACGTTTGGCTGGCTGGTTGCCGCTTGCTCAGTGGCAAGATTATTGATTGCAGGCGCTTATTAAGAAAGTATGAGGCAATAAGCCATGAGAGCTGTTGATAATTCAAGAGGCGAAGCTGGCAATTATATAGGGATCAGAGGGATTATTATATACAGGGCCTTGGTAAATATGACTGATTGCTATGGCACTGCTGTGATGACTGTTTGAATTAAAATGTATTATTATTGATTTTTTTTTTGTTTTTATTGCATTTTAAATCTACATCTTTTTAATGCAAACAGCTTATTCTACCCTGCAGCCAGAATCTGCTACTGTAACTTACTGATTTATGAATGCATTCCTAAGTTACAGTATTTCCATCTTTTCTTGCGATATTTTTTTCTTTCTGCTGCTGCTTTTTAGAATGAGACACGAATCATGCATCTGATTTTGAACTCTGCCTCTTACTTTTGTTGACATTCTTGCTTGCCTTTAAGGAAGCTTTCTCAAATTATGAAAAAAAAAAACACCCTAATGTATTTGAAGAAAAGAAGTTTTAAAAATTGGGTTTTATGTCCTCCCTTTCTTCTGCTTGACTTTTAAATCTCCTACATATTCAGCCTTGCATTAAAACAAACCCAGCAAAAAACCCATCAAGTTAAAACGAAATGATGCAGTCTTGAAGAATGCTACTTACTGCCAGTTGTCTGCGTTTTCAGCAAGGCTTACCTGTAAATTTTAAATGTACAGTGCTATTTTAGATTATTCTCTGGCTGTAGATTTGTTTTTATGTACTCCCAAGAATCTCTTTAAACTGGAGATCTAGGAAAACCTATTTTGTGGATAAAATAAGCCCCAATTCAGCAAAATCCTCTGCTGAATTTTATGGGTGATTCATGAATCTGGGCTTTAGTGTAAAGTTAAGCACATGCCTCAGTGCATTACTGAATATGGGTCTAGGGATCCCATGATCTAGAGAGACAGGCAGACAAAAAGAAACCAACCTATTAGACACTGTCCAGTGGCACCTGTAAATCCTAAAATTCACAGAGTGATACCCCACTCCATCATGCCATTTTTAACTGATGCATCTGCATTGAAATGAAAAGTTACACAATCTGATAATGCAGAATCAGGACGTTTCAAAATGTAATCTCTCTGAAGAGAGGTAGATTAGAGAGGGGAAAGAAGGACTTGGCCAAAATGCTCCATGCGCCAAACGGAGAAAAGGATATTGTTAACTCTAGTGGTTCAAAGCTGTCCCCAAACTTGCTTGATCCCAGCTTCAAGGGATTCCCTACATTTAGGGTTTATTTGGACTTGGAAAAATGGGATGTTTTTAGTACCTTTAAACAGCGCATTCCAGCTGTTATGCTTTCTGCCACGATAGGGTGGGCAGGTCATGTATACTTCAGGATAAACTAACTGGTCAAGGGGCAATCTGGGCTTCGGAGAGAGCGAGACTAGCATGGACCAAAGAACCGTTCATCTTCGGTAGAGACGAGCGTAAGGAGGTGGCGGTTAGAGTGTGCTAGGCAGAAACTTCTGAAATCGCTCGAATCGATTACTTGGTATGCCAAGCAACGCAGACTGGGTCGGGGGAACATGGGTGAGTGGAAGAGAAGGCCACTGCTGCCGCTGTAGCAGCCTCCGCTCAGCTCGGGCAGCAGTAGTCCCATGGCCAGGCTCCCTGGGAACCAACCGTGAAGCCCCGCTTGCTCCTTCCACCCCCTCTCCCACCCTGCCCCGAGCTCCTGACTTTGAAGTATGGAATTCACCCAGGTGTTGTGATTATACATATTGAGTGCGGGGCTGTGCCCGCTCTAGCAAAAGCTCCTGTGGTGGGGACCGCTGTTACATTCGTTCCACTCTGCCCCGGCCCCCAGATAGCCTGCTTGGTGCAGCATTGCTCTGCCCAGCTCCCATGGCCTGACAGGGCAGAGCAGGGCTGCTCATGCCATGGCAAAGACTCCCAGGGACAATTCTGGTGCCCCCTCCTAACTGGCATCTGGGGCTGATGCCACATCAGCTCTGCCCTAGTTACACTACTAAGCAATATTCTGCCTGGTGCCCATGGCAGCATAAAGGTAGCTCGTGGCTCTCCAAGCTAGAAAAAACAGCTTTGTATTTCAAGCTTTCCTGTGAACAAGACAGTAGTTTGTAGCTTGGTCGGGTCCCTGGAGTGCTTGGACTTTAAAGTTGTGACATTTTCCTGCACAGAAATGCTATTTTAAGTAACTTTTATGTGCTTTTTTAACGTGTATTAGTTATCAGCTTTATCTGTCTTCAACATACGCACAGTTGGACTCAAGGTATTAAGCAATATCTGCTTTACAGGTAAAAGGGATTTGAAGAGAGTCCCAATTATACTTCATCCAAATCTATGAAAGCTACATAAAATATCTTCTTTGAGCACCGGGCACATGGCACAAAGTTCTGTTTACACGGTAGTTTAGGGTAAACCACGTGGGTCACGGTCAACTAGCCTAGGCCACATGAGTAGGGACCCACTTAATTTGCACTTTCTGTAAAATCCAGGATTGTCTCCAACATCAGCAAAATCAACAACAAAAGCTTAATAGAAATAAAATATTGACTCCCCAGTGGGAGCCCTCAGGGCCTCTCTGCCAATCAGTGCCAGTGGATGTGGCCTCTCTATCAATCAGCACCGAGGGGCAGGGCTGCCAAAAAAAATGCCTGCAAAATCAGCTCTGCACACTGTGAAAAACCCTTTGCCTTGCTGTAATTTAAGTAGCACGCTACAGATAAGTCGCCCATCTCCTTCTGTAGCTTACCTTGTGGCTGCTGCGTATTGTGCTCCCGTTTCCTTAAGTGGAGCCTTTCTAGGAATTAGTTTTCAAGCTACTTGCCTCTTCTTTGGTGCTTGTCTGTGCTTTCAGGAAATAGAAGTGGAAAGCTAGACGTCTAGATTTAGAAGTTGGGGGTTGTTGCCACTGAGATGCCTTGCTTGCAGTCTGCAGCGCTTGGGTGAGCTCCCGACTTCAATGTCAGTGGTTTGGGGCAGGCCGGGAGAGATGAGGGGTAAGGGGATTACATGGAGTTTTGACCCCAGGCCTTAAAGTTCAGCAGAGCCCCTGGTTTAGCTTGGACTGATGCTCGAATCTGAGCAAAGTGGTTTACAATGTGCAGGCCTGGTAGCTGTGACTTCGAAGGCAGACCTAGGATTGACCTTTAAGTAGCAGTGTAAATTAAACCAACGAGTTTATTAGCATTCACTTAGGATTGCCTAGATCAGTGGTTGACAACCTTTTAAAGTATGGACTGGATCGACCCAGTTCAGGTCAGAGGCAGATAGGCAGGCTCCAGGACCTAGGCACTGCTTCAGCTTTTACCAGCAGTGACACAGGGAAAGAGCCTTCACCAGCACTTTTCTCCATTGCGGGAGGGGAAAGCCACTGCTGCTGGAGCCCCTGCCAATGAGTGCTGCTGAAAGCCCCACGTCTGCCGTCCAGATCAATAGCTTCATAGGCTGGATTTAACCTGCAGGCTATAAGTTTCTGACCCCTGGCCTAGATCTCTCATTAAGAGCTTCATCATTTGCTGTTGTAATTTGGACAAACTTAAAAGTGTTTGTAGCATGCCCTATAAAAGCATCAGCATTCATTAATAACAGGAATAGTGAAGAAGTAATGTAATTTTATTTTACATAAATGGATAAAAGTATGAAGAAATGAAGAATTTCAAGTATGATACCATCACATTGTTACCATGTACTCCCAGATCTCTGTTTCCACGCAGTCGTTTAGTTTTTACTTACCCTGTCAGCTCTTTGGGACAGGAACTCTACTTTTGTGCTTTTGACTTTTTTAAGCTCACCAGGCTTTTCAAAATAGGGCTCCAGTCCATGACCCAAAACTTTGTTGCACTATCACAATAATGATGATCGTGATGATCATAGGATTATACAAAAATAGGGCTGAAGGGGACCTCATTAAGCCATCTAGTCCAGCCTCCTGCTCAAGACAGGATTATCCCTGACTACTACTAACTCACTCCAGTCAAGCATTTATCTAAGCTGCTCTAGCAAATTTCCAGGAGTGGAGAGTCCACAACTTGTCTAGTAGCCTGGTCCAATGCTTGACCATCCTCTTAGTGAGAAAGTTCTTTCTAATCTCCAACCCAAATGTCCTCTGTTGCAGTTTGAGGAGTCAAAGAAAGCAATGCATCAATAAGATGTATTAATAAAGCCTTCAGCTGGCATTTAACAGGATAGATCTGTGTTCTGATTAGTGGAGTCTTGCCACTATTTTACAAGCACTGGTAATCCAGCTATGTATCTGGCTTTGGGTCCAGAGGGTGGCGTGGGGTGACTGCACCCCACTTCCACTGGGTAGCACGGTCACCTCTCCTGTCCCCAGGGCAGCAGGGAACACTGTGGGGGAGGAGCGAGGCAGGAAGCAGGAGAGTCGCCAGCCACCCCTGTCCCTGGCCAAGCCTGGTACCCCTTGGAGCCTCTCCCTGCAGTTGGAGACCCAGACTGGCAGGGGATACTGTGGGGCCAGGGAGGCAACAGGCGCTGGAACGGGGGGACCTGCCTGCCTTGTCACTGTCCTTTGCTAACCGAGGTGCAGTGGAAGCTTAGAGTTGCTCCTGCCCCCACCAGGTGCAAGGTGTGAGGAGCAACTGCATGGGGTGCTGGACTTATCTAGCAACAGGGGCAGTGATGGTCAGGTGCCCCCATCCAATCTATGCTCCCTGGCCTGCAGGACACCTGGAAAAACAAAGCAGGGAGTAGATGCAGGAAGGAGAGACCAACCTGCTGCTGCTGCAATGCCCAGCATACCATGCAGTCACTTCCCATAGCCCTGCCTGGCCCTCTGACATCCGCTAGTCCAGGGGCTCCACGCATATGCCTTGTTCCCCCTGCCCCCTTGCCCTCCCTCTTCTCCCCACCATGGTTTGACGGCCCATGTTTTCACTAGAAAATGGTGAAGTGTCTAAAATTAATGTTGGTGCCATAATGTGCCCGATTCAGGAAGGTTTCTCAGCTCTGGGAGAAAGCTCTGGTAAAAATGAGAGGGAGGAAAGGAAGCCAGTAACGTGGCAGTATGCCTGAGCGCACACTCTCACTCGTGCTCTTTTTTTGTGGGGGGAAAAAAACATTGAAATGTTTTGGTTTCATCCCAGCTTCCTAAAGATCTCTGGTACAGACACAGTTGAGAGAGAGAGAAAACCTGGACTGGCTTGTTTTCGGAGAAGATGTCAAGCTCTGACAGAACGGTGACAATTTTGTAAAGGCAGCGGCTTGTTTTGAAAGTGTTTCTTGCCACAGGATACGTGGGCATAATATTTCTGCAGAAATCTGCAAGAAGCCGTGCTGCAAATAGAGAGGAAGTTATATCATAAAGCAAAGTGTGCAGCGTTCAGAGCCGTCTCTTTGAATCTGTATTGAGAAAGAGGCAGTTGGGAAGAGCAGCAAGAAATCTTCTGTTGAATAAAGGTTACGAGAAACCTTTAAAGTTTTCTCTTTATCACATGCTAAAGGAAGCAGTAATGTTTCCCCCCTAGGTGACAGCTATGTTCATTTGGATAGTAGGCTGTTTTAATACCATCAGTGGGCTCCTATCAAGCCAAGATTATTAATTATTAGTAATAAGAATTTCACTCATGATAACAGCCTTTGACCACATAGACCCAACTGTCTTTGCACTGTTCAACAGCCCCAATCAAGTTTAAAGAATGTGAGTTATTTGCTTGCTTATGTGTCTTGGGCACAATAAGTACAGGAGGTCGTGGATTTTTACAAAACCTTGAAAGCAAAGTGTAGATTAGATGGAACCAAAGATGTTATGTGTTAATGGAGTCTTCTATTTATTGTATCTTTAACATCACTGCAGATGATTAAAATAAATTGCCAATATTAATTTCATGACATAATTCAAAATAACCCGAACATGCTTGAGTCACAGTCTTGTAATTGGTCCTACATGACATTATTAGGGAGTCCATTAGCTCAGCACACTTTGGATGATATCTGATTTTTCATGCTTCTGTATGGTGCCCCACCAATCTCTCACATGTCTCCCTTTCATAGCTGCCTAGGAGGCCAGCTTCAACAGGTGCACCAAAGAAGGGCTGGAATAGCGGCTAACCTGTGCTGTGGTAGTAAGAACGCTATCCTGGGAAGTCGGAGACCTGGGTTCAAGCTCCTAATGAGTGAGGTGGGGGTTGACAGTACAGGTGCTCTGGCTTCCTGAGTGGTCTAGCCAATGGGCGATCTGGGGGAAAAGATGGTAGATCTCATTAGTTCCTATTTTGTTGCCCACCTGGTCACGATTAAATATCCAGGAATAGCATCTTTGGATGTTTAAATGCCAAAAATGCCCTGTAGATGATCAGGAATAAAATAAAATAAAATAAAATATCACTGGCAGATGACCAAATCTAGAAGGAAATAGAAGGCTATATTTATTTCTTTGAAAGCATTGAAATTCTCTATGTTGTTTACCTTCTTGAATTTAAATGAGTAATTCTGTTTTCTTTGTTTGTTTTTTTTGCTTTGAGGCAGGGAGGGAGTGATGAAATAAAATATTTAGGTTGCAATGTTGCAACATAAAAAAGATGCTCTAATTTGTCTTACCTTTTGTGGAGCTGATTGCATAGTGTTTTCTGAAAGCTGAACTGCTGAAAGGGTGACTGCTGTATTCAGCTTGTTGGCCTTCCGTTCCTGTACTGCAAGTCTTCATATGTATACACAAGCTTTCAGAGAAGGATCCTACATACCTGCTGGGTGCGTTTACACAGGCAAGTCGATAAACTCCAGAGCGTGTTGCTCCAGATTGTTTTGCTCCCGGGAATACTGTTTGAACACGCACCCAGGAGCAAAAAACTATAGAGTATATTGCTCCAGAGTTTATTTGTGCACAATACACTGAGCCTGGTCAGAGCAGCCCCAGCTGGCAGCAGCGCAGGGCTGCTGTGACTGGGCTTGGTGTTCTGTGAAAGAGATAGCTAGGGCACAAGAGTGATCCAGTGTGGGCTTGCTGGCATTCAGCTCCCACATTGAAGCACCTTCATGCCCCAACCAGCTGGGCAGCATCTACATGTGTAAAAAACTCCGGAGCAGGTTAGTACGTGCATTTACAAACACTAGCCTACTCCAGAGTTTTAGTTGCATGCACCCTAATAGGGGTGCATGTGTAGATGTGGGAAAGTTTACTGCAGAGCTAAGTAGTTTAATGTGCCCTAATAGGGGCATGCGTATAGACACAGAGACGTTTACTGCAAGTCTAATTATATAGCTCTGCAGTAAACGTCTTGTGTAGATGCACCTGCTGAATTCATTTCTTCTGTTCAGTTCTTACCCACGCCCAAACCTCTCTTCTCCCCAGAAGAGAAGTTAGCAGAGAAGTTTGGAAGCTTTCCATCTCCCTATGAGAGCAAGATGAAAGGGGATGCTTGCATCCAGAATTTGGCAGTGGGTTCTCTTCAAGACCATTGTAGCCCCAGCTCTGTATTGGGCTTCACCATAACCTGGATATCTACTCCTATCAAGCAGATGTTAGATGGGTGGCATTCAAAACCTGGATATCTAATCCTATCAGGCAGGTGGGGCCCATCTGTGAGTAAACTTAGAATTTGAGTGCCATATCTGACCTAAGAGTATAGATGAACACAGAACCATAACCAGCCACATCTGTATACTACCCCTGCTGCAGAAAGTTGGGGTATGAGCTATGTGATATAATATGACTTTAAGTGGAGAATAAAAGGGAGTTAAGGATGACGGGATGGAGGGGAAAGGGAGGATCTGGGGGATTGCTTTGGTCTGTTCAAGAGTAGATTATAGTCATGTTGATATACTATGCCAAAGGATTTGCAGAGGTCAAACCAAAAATCTACACTCCTCTTAATCTACTCACAATTTCCTCCTGAAGAATAGTTACTGTACATTGGGAGGGCAACAAGCTCTTCAAGGTGTGTTCTAGAAAAGCCAAAATGCCTGTGAATCAGTGAACATCTTTCCTCCCTCAGCCCAGCAGGAACAGATGAACTGGAGAATACAAGACATCAGTTATTTATGAATGTCTGGAGCAGTACTTTGCTTAAATAAAACAACACACAGCATGAAAGACATGGTCTGATCCTTGCTTCTAGGCCCTCCCAGGCTGAATTCCTTCCATGGGGCTTTCGAAATCTCCGGGCATTTCTGAGGAAGAAGTTACTTCTGGGTTTATTCTTCAGGGGGGTAATTAATAATGCATGCTAATGTTTTTTGTGTAATTGCTGCCAATGGGCAAAGGATGGGCCTAAAGAAATTAGTTCTTTTTCCCAGGAAATGAGCTGAACCTAAGTTGTGCCTTGAAAAATGTGACACAAGTAGATGTACTTTGAATACCCACAGACTCCTTGGGTGCATTGCTGCAGCAAGTAGGTTTGCTATTTGACCTTAAAATACGTCACGTGTCTAGCGTATTTTAACAATGCTCAGGATAAGTGCTGATTTAGGTACGGCGATTGCTATCTTGTTTTGAATTCTTCTTCCTGTGGTCGTCCCCCTCCCTGCATAGTAAAAATATATAACTGTGCATTGTTCAATTAATGCAGTTCTGGACAGAAGGACTGGCAGTGGGATCGGGATTTCATTACTTCTGGGAGCATGGACTTTTGATTGTTAAATACGTTTCTCTTTATGTGACCTCCAGTAGAGATAACACACAAAGCAGTAAAAGGGCCTAGTACTCCCGAGTCTGCATGGAGAGGGTGACACACAGTGTCTCCTTCGGAGATTTCTTTGAGCTAATTGTTTGAGTTTTGAATTCAAGCTTTTCAGTTGCTGCTGCTTTGATGGGTTTTTGTTGCTGTCTTCCTAATTTATGGTTTTGTTGTTGTTTGCTAAATCCATTATCCTTCAAGGCCCTTTGAAGCTATTTTATAACACATTATTTTAGTAGAGTTGGTTTTAGTGTTCGTAGGTATAATAGTGAGTTGTAGAGGTTGACATATCCTCTGGAAATTATACCTTGGTGTCATTGTTTCCTCGCCCTCATTTGAAATTAAAAAATAGACCATACTCATTGTTCTCACCCAGGAAAATTACAGATTTATTCTTCTTAAGATGAGCAGCAGCAAAATCACTCCATTAGTTACATTTTATTAAGTACATGAGTTGGATAGGGCTTGCAGAGCTAACCACTTTTCCAAGCCTACTTTTTTGTTCTTGTGCTAGTTCACAACATAATCACTGTGTGGATCACTACTTTGCAAACAACATCTGAGAGAGATGCAGAATGATGTGCCTTTGCCCATTATTTATCCATGTCTGTTTTCAATGTAATAAAATGAGTTTATTCTAAACAGCTGGCAACAATGACTAAGTCAAACAAATGCGTCTGATGTGGGCACTTAACAGGATGCTGGGATATATCTTCAATAATCCATAAAGAGGTGAATGGTTAAAAGATTATGTCAAAATTTCCTTTTGGGTCCACAAAGATGGATCTAAATATTACTTGCTTGCCGCTTCTTTATAAGGCTTTTCATTTTGTTTTCATTTCATGATATATGTTAACATACTGAGAATCATCAATTGCCTGGGAAACCCTAAATGAAAATAAACAGAAATTGTGGCAAAGTCTAGTTGAGCAAAGCGAAGCTAAGAAGCAGCCATTAAAGAAATGGAGTCATTTATATTTGTACACAGTATTTACAATTAAATAACATGGCCAAGATTTTCAAGTGGCTAGAGATTTGGGGTGTTTCTGTTTTCAGGTGCCCAATTCCAAATGCATCAAAGGGTCCTCAGGGATGTATGCAGTAGCCATGCTGGTCTGAGACAAAAAGAAATGCAAGAATGTAGAACTCTTGGCTCCAAAATGATACCTTTATTAGACCAGCTGAGAAATTGCAAAAAAAATCTCTTTCTGCAAACTTTCGGGCTCATGCGCCCATCATCAGACTCAGAGAAAGTTCGAGATGGTAAAAAGTCCCCGTATGTAGGAAATAAACTTCATTTTTGCACAGAGGCAGCAGAACCGGGACAGCTGTCCCCCTGGGTCCAAGAGTGTTTTTGTGAGCTTGCTCCTTGTTCTGTAGATCAAGCAGAATTTCTTCCCTGGTGGTGTCAGATAGCAGGCAGGGAGGCGTAGAAATCTTTCTTGTTCAGCAATGAAGTTTATATTCCAAAATAGGCTAAAATTCACCATCTTCCACGTTTCAGGAATGTATGTGGGTCCTAATTTTCAGGAAGCCCTGAGGAATGGTTCATGAACTTTTTTTTTGATTTTTTGGGGTTTTTTAATCTTGGTAATTTCTAACCCATTATGAAAACAATCAGTTTTCTTAATGAATCCCCAGTTTCCAAAGTTAGAGTGCTTTTGTGTTCAATGCCTTTTGCTTCCCATACAAAGATTTCCTTTGGATGCAATTAATTTCTTCAGTTACTCAGAATTTAAAAGAAATACCATGAATGACAAAGTTACAGGAACCTGGAAAAATATAATACAGTAGATTATTGTAATGTGGAATACAGACTGTTCCTTTGGACACTGAACTGCCTGTAACAATTGTGAGCAGAAAGCTCCTGGCCAAACTCAGAAGGGAATCAGCAAGTACTTGCAGGGTTTCGGATGACATAATTTATAGATTTTGACAGTCCCCAAATATGTATGGATTCCTTTAGACTCGTCTTGTGTTAGGACCATGTTACAACTGCCAAGAGTTCAAGCATATTTGTGCTGCTGCTAGTTGTCCCCAAGCACACCAGTGCATGGACACTTGGGTGTGCGGTAAATTGTCCCAAGGTGGGAAGGGAAGGCATGTGAGCTGCACCGCTTTGTTAGATACCGGATTTCCCACTATCTAATTTTGTAGCCATGCTGCAAATACTGCTGTGTGGTGAACAAGTTGACATGTGCTGTGCGCGTTTGGTGGCAGCTCAAGTGGTGTAAACTGCATGTGCCCGCTTGTTGGGATATGACCTGTGGGTGTAAGTCATCACAGTCTAATAGAGACAGTAAGGGTGGAAAAGGGGGAGAAAAAGAGAAGAAAAACACTTCAGAGTGAAAGAAGTGGCAAGTAAGATGGCTTATGTTATTCACTGGACAAAAAAAGAAAAGAAATTCAGTAGGTAGTAAGGTTTGAGGCCCCTGAGAAAATGGACACTTGAAGGCAGCAGAGTTCTCCTTTTTCCCCGACGTCCTAAGGCAAAATTGTTTTCCTTTAATAAAAAACAAAACAAAACAAAAAAACCCCAAAGAATGAGAATGAAACATGTATGATCAGGTTTTCTTTCTGAGTTGATGACTAAATTAGAACCGAGCGAGATGTACAAATATTTCAGATTTTCCGATTCAATATGCATCATTTTTTTGGTCAGCCAATAATTTAACCTGCCAGACTGATACCATTCACCAACATTGGTTAAATCCCTCAGAAAATCCTAACTGACCCAGGCTAATCTCTCCATGCTTTTATGACACCTGCCCATCCTCTCATCTTACCACTTGCTGCGTTCCCAGATATTTAGCATATTAAACCTTTATCCCAGTACAGAGCCCTGAGGAATCTTACTGCTAAACTTCTGGCCAGGAAGGAAAAGTGGCCATCTAGTCCCACGTTTTATTTTTTGTCTTTTGCCCAGTTCTCCGGGCTTCTTGTTCCATGACTACATATTTTAGTAGACAGCGTGAAATTCTCTGTATTCCTACATTTTATGACTCCAAAACCAACAAAGAAATCAATGTCAGAACGCATTGTGTTTGGGCCTTGCCCAAGCCGAAACGAAACAAATTGTTTCCTGAAATCCAAACATGCTCCTCACGCATTTCCTCATCACCCCGATGCTGCTGTACGTCAGCCAGTGCCATTCTTCCATCATGGCTGTTTCTTTGAACATTCATGACATGGACAGGGTTTCACTTCCACGGTGATGCATGTGTTTTTTTTCCCAAGGATTTCGTGCCGTGACACGATTTACATTACTCAGAGCCGGTATTCTGAGTGATTGATATGTACACTCACACCATCTAGATGTAACTTAGCAAGCACAACAACCCCAACTCACGATGCACTTTTTGCACTCAGGGCCTGCTTCTGGTGACAAAGAAAATATCTATTTGGTTGTTGTTCGGCTAAGCTTGACTTTTGCTCCTTTTTAGCAAGATCCAACCTCAGCCCTACAAGCCTGAGGCCTAATCAATACTGTGCTAACTGCTCCATTAATCCTCTCTTGCTGCTTTTCTCTCTCATCTTTCCAGGAGGCTGTTGGCTGTTGTTACCTTAGAGCAGATAATTGATTTTTCTAGGTCATAACTGTAGGGGTTTATCAGTGATATTCCCCCCACCACTGTACTGCTGGTTCATACTGGGGGGTTGACCGATCAAAGTTCCTTTCTGATTAGCCCAAACTGACAATTTTATATAGTTCAGCCAAATACAAAAAACAGTAGCCACCATGACCATCCACCTCCAGATAGGACTAGTTGACTTATGCCTGGACCTTTCTACCTCACCCATTTTACTGAGACAAGATGCTTTTGAGTGCTATAGCCTGGAAGACAGACCTTTTCTCAAGTAGAGCATTATTTTGAAACATCATAAGTCAAAAATGGCAGGAAGGGTATTCAGATGTTTAGTAAGTCACTGTATAAATGTGACATCTTGCAAGATGATTGCAGAACAAGTATAATTTGGAGGTCAGTCTTTGTTATCTCGTCCTTTTGGTGCCTGATCTCCAAGAGCTGTAAATTCATTACAGCTGTTTGAAGGCCTGGATCTTCAGGCTATCATGGTTGTAGTCATTGGTTCACATGGAAGTCACTGGTTCAGTTGCTGGTGTTGGCCAAGATGGCATCCATCTATTATAACATGATAGAGAACAAACTAAATTATCTTGTTCTTCTTAACAAACTAACTCTGAAAGTGCCTGCAACCTCTCATAGTTGATTTAAATGTAAACTAAAGATATTCAGCATCTCTTAGAAGCACTCCTTATGTTGTGGGATGAGGTTCAAAATATTCAGGCACAGTGTGGCTCTGGTCAGACGCATCAGAAGAATAACTGAGAACTAATTAACAGAACAAAAAGTGACACGCTAAAGAAATGAGAGCTATTATTCCAAAGACTCATCCTGTTTGGATGGAATATTTTTCATGTAGTTTAATATGAAATCTTAATATTTTATTTCTGGCATACAATATCCTTCCCTGCATTGTAAAACTAGGAACCTAACAAAATCAATTGCTCTGTGTGTGTGTGTGTGTGTGTGTGTGTGTGTGCGCGCGCGCGTGCATGTATATATATGCATATATGTATTAGGGCTGTATGAAATTTCGCCTGATGTTTCGTTTCAAAGCTGTTTCGTGCATTTCAAGGTCATAATAGTGAAATCAAAATGAAAACAAACAGCCTTCAAAACAGCTTTGAAATTAAACAAGAGCACTCAAAACATTTTGAAAGTTTCTAAATATTTAGAGTGAGGGCCCCCGATCTGCCTGCTGGATGCTGGGAGGCTGCTGCTGCTGCCTGGGACCAGTGCTGGGCGCAGCCCACACCCAGTGCCAGGAAGAAGGATGCTGCTGTTAGGCCCCAGAAGGCAGCAGCAGCCTCCTGTGATCGACCAGGCAGATTGGGGGCCACATCCCCAGGAGTCCAGCATAGCCCCTGGAGCCCTCTCGGGGGTGCAGGCAGGCCCCAATCTGCCTGCTGGATGACAGGAGGCTGCTGCCGCTGTTCTGGGGCCAGAGGCAGCGCTCATCTTCCTGGCACAGGCTGCACCCAGCGCCAGTCCCAGCTTCAGCACCTACCTCCTGTGATCTGTCAGGCAGATCGGGGGCCCGTCTGCACCCCGGGAGGGTTGCAGGGGCTGTGCTGGACTGCTCCTGGGGGTGCAGGCTCCGGCTCTGCCTGCTGCATCACAGGAGGCTGATTCTGCCACCTGGGGCCAGCACGAGCTGATTTGCCCCAGGCCCCATTGCACAGCCGATCCGAGGAGGGTGCGGGGCCCAGGGCAAATCAGCTCCAGCCCCAGATGCAGAGAAGGATATTGTATATAAGAAATAAAATATGAAGATTCCATATAAAAGTATATGAAAAATATTTCACCCAAACAGGATGACTATATGTATGGTGAGAGAGACAGAGAGAGATGTCATGATGGTTATCCAGCTAAAAATGGCGTAATTAGTTTTGAAGTTAGCTAAAATCAAGCCCAGAGGCCAGGTTTTGTTGCTGTTTTGCATTGTGCCACTGTAACTGAAATAATCTCCTGAGGCTAATGGAATTATTCTACGTGTGTACAGACGCAGCCAAGAATAAAAATGGCACCATGACGTTCAGCTAGGTATGTTAACCTTAGAAGCAGAAACAGGAAAAATAAAAAGATAGTTGATTTATCATTTCATAACTCTGCTCTCAGACAATTAGTTTTACTAAGAGTTCCTTCTGCGCTGAAGAAAAAACAGGTTCCATAGAAAGTCGAGCTAGTTACCCTGCTGTTTTGATCTATAAGGTAGTTGGAAAGATCTTTATTTAAATAGCAAAGCACATGTTTTGTGATTCTCCAGTGTACAATGCTAATCTATAAATACCTTGCCCAGTGCCCAATCTGCAGGTTATTACTTCCATTTTAAATGATGTCATCTTGATAAACAAAGCTGATAATTTATTGCACGTTTATTACTATTTTTTTTTAATTTCACAACTGAAATGTAGTACAGTAACCAGTAAGAAAGAAATCCTTCATTCTGCATGCCCCATTAAATTTATTGTAATAGTAAATTAAGATTTGTCTTGATATAGCATTTAAATACGTAAGGATGTGGGAAAAGATAATTACTACCTACTGCTTGCTAGTCAATAGAGCTAAACAAGACGCTTTAGTGGAAAAATTCCTGAATTGTTTCTTGATGTCATTTCAACCATGAGATTTTCTTTCATAAGAACTTAGCACTCTCTGTTTGCGGTGCTTGAAGTCAGCCATTCTTTATTTTTTAGCGATTACAAGAAAAGTATCATCCCTTCTTGTGCACAATGACTGCACATCAGTAATGCTATGTCTTAGATAACATTTGTCTGTCCTAATCAGAAGTGACAGAAACCCTGCCCTTCTCAAGTACAGAGGAAACTATCAATGATTTCTGTGTTTAAAATAGCACTAGTTAAAATACAAACAAGGTAGCTGCATACAATAATGGCAATAATAAACTAAACAAAGATCATACAGTTGTTCGCCTTACTGCTTTCCCATTTAGAAAGGAAATATGTCGGCACTGACAGCAAAAGAAAATGCAGTGTCCTCACCAACACATTGAATTAAAAGTTGGTGCCATGCCAAGCTATAAAATCTAGGGACCTACTTGCCTTTGTCTGTGTTTACTTCTGAGACTGCAACAAAGCGTTGTTTCCCTGCCAAATACATGGTGAGTAGTCCTTGCTGATGTGAGCCAATGGAGAGAAACAGCCTTGGGGGCTATCACTGGAAGGAAGGATGACTAAGTAGACAGGGCACAAGACCATTCAGTCCTTTACTTTGCTACATGGCCTTGTCCAACTCACATAATCCATGTTATATTTCAGTTGTGCTCCTGTAATCTCATGTTATCCCACATGAGCGTATGAGAGTAAATATGTTATAGATTGTAAGATGCTCAGATACTGTGTGGACAAAGGTGATCTACAGAACTATGTCTTTATTACCTCACTTTTCTAGCTCATGTTCTCAAACCACTAGTTCACAAGCATGCACAAACATGGACATATATACATTTTTCTCAAAAAAAAAAAAATTAAGAGACTATGGGAATGGTATTTAAAGCACACAAAATTTAAGCTTTTCGATGAGCCGTAATGAGAACTAATGGTAGGTGCAAGCTGGTGAGCCCTGTTGGGAGAGACTGGAGGCACAACTGTGAACCCTATGTGGCATCAGAGCCAATGAAGACTTCTTGGAGAGAGCCATGAAGTTATTGAAGAAACAGTATGCTGAAAAACTGGGGAGGCGCTGGGCAGCGTTGCTTCCACAGTCTTGGGCTCTCGGCTCCTGTGGGTAGCAAACACTGCTGGCTGGCTGGCTGGCCAGTTCAGAAAGAGAGGCTGAGAAGCACATGAGGGATGAGAGAGGATGTGCAGGGTGTGACTTAAATGGAAGAAGGAAAACCAAAGAGCATCAGACAATGACAGAAATGTACATTTGCTTTTAGGCTGCTGAGAATGCCTCAGATGGATCAACAAGTAGGACATCAGGAGCAGACATCAGTGACCAGGGGGGCAGGAAAATGCTAAGAAGCCCAAGTTACTCAATTCCTCTTTGCTTCAGTCTGCCCCCCCCCCCCCACCAAAAAATCCCAAAATAAAACAAGCAAAGAAACAAGTGAACCACAATAAACCACCCAAAATGACAACAGCCACTAAAAAACAAATAGTGAAACAATAACTAGGTAAAAATGAGAACTCATCAATGACTTAATATCTAGTTGGGAGGAAGCGTTGTGTGGGGTCTCCTAGGGGGCACAGGTGATGCATAGGAGGGAGATGGGGGGCCATGTGCCCCCCGCCCCCTGAGATTGGATGCTGCCAACTCTGCCGCTGGCATCTGTGGGCGGTTGCCCACTCCCCTGGCTGTCGACACCACCGCAGCCTCTTGAGAGCAATCCTCGCTTGGTCTGCCCTCATCACCATCATTACAATGGCTGTTGGCCTATCTTTGCTGCTGGCATCACCATGCCCACCTGCGGGCAGTCCACACTCACCACTGCCATGCCCCCACTGCTGACACTACTGCCAACACCTGCAGGCAGTTGCTGTGTGCCCCCAGCCTCAGGAGGCATGAGTTGTTCATGCTAGGGGGTGTATTCTGGGCTCAGTATTTAATATCTTCATTAACAATTTGGAAGCAGGGATTGCACGCAGGCTTAGCAAATTTGCAGACACTCTGGAGGGTAAGGCTAGGATTCAGAATGACCTTGACAAGAAGAAGAAACAGTCTGAACTCAATCATGAATTTTATCAAGGACAAGTGCAAAGGCCTGTATTTGTGATGGAACAATTGCATGAACAAATACAAACCAGGGAAGGACAGCGGGTCACCACAAACCATAAGTTGACTGTCAGTGTTCTCTTGTTGCAAAAAAGGGCCAGTAACATACTTTGCTGTATGAATAGGAGTGTCACTTTCAAATAAAGAAAAGTGCTTCTCCTCTCATATTTGACCCTGGTGAGGCCTCATATGGCCTCATACCCTCTCTCTATACCCTCATATGGAGTAAGTTTTGGATCCCTCATTTCAAGAAAGGTGAGGACAAATTAGAAAAAGTCCAGCAGAGAGGAACAAAAATGACTAGAGGCTTGGGAAATATGATTTATGAGGACAAACTGAAAGAACTAGGATTATTTAGTTTGTGGAAGAGAAGACTGAGGGAAGCATCTGATGACAGTCTTCAGATACCTGTAGGGTGGTTATATGGAAATTGACCATTTCCAGTGACTGTAGGGGACAGGACAAGGGGCAATGGTCTTAAATTGCACCAAGGAAAATTTAGGCTGGATATTAGAAAGAACCTTGTCACTGTGAGGGTGGTTAAGCTGGAAGGAAGGATTACCCAGAGGGGTGGGGCAACGTGTAGGGGGTGCACGCAGGTGCACATGCACCCTCTGAGCATGGCAGTACACCCCCTACAAAAGGCACTGCCAACACTGTTGCCGGCGCTTGCAGGCAGTTGCCGCTTGCCACCCCACCAACAACACCTTCAGCAGCATCTGCAGGAGGTCTGCGATCCCCGCTGGCCAATGCCGACACCGCCTGGTCTCTGACCCCTGGTCAGCACTAACACCCTACCCCCTGCAACAGTGCCGGACACATCTGTGGGAGCTCCATGCTTTCTACCACCATGCTCCCACTGTTGCTGTGCCCTCCCCACCACCCCAGCTGCAGGAGGTATGCATCCTTCATGCCAGAGGAGTTGTGGAATCTCCATTCTTGGATGTTTTTAAGAGCAGGTTAGATGAGTACTTGACCGAGATTGTTTGTTTAATCAAGGATGATCCTGCTTTGACAGGTGGTGTGAACTATACAACTTTTTGAAGTCCCTTCTAACCTTACTATTCTAGGATCCTGTGAAATTTAATAAAGGAGGGGAAGGATGCAAATTATGATAAACAAGGAGCAAGTTGTGACTTCTGACACTTTGGAATTGATTTAAGTTAACAAGACACAAATGAATTCACCCTAGAGCGCTGAAGGTATGAGTTGATGAAATCTTGGCGCCATTGGCAATAATACATGCAAACTCTTGGATTGTAAGTGAGGTTCTAAAAGACTGGAGAAGAGCTAACCAAGTACCCATCTTTAAAAAGGGAAAAAGGAGGACCTGGGGAATTATAGACCTCTCAGCCTCATTGAAATACCTTTCAAATTATTAAAAGAAACAACAAAACAGTCTAGAGGATAGCGGCATGATGACTAACAGCCAGCATGAATTCATTAAGAAAAAATGTTGTCAAAGCAACTTTAGCTCCTTTTTCTTGATAGGATGACTGGTTTGGTGTATAAGGGGAATGCAGTATACATAATATCCTGCAATTTAGTGAGGCTTTTGACACAGCTCCATATGACATCCCTATAAATAAGCTTGAGAAGTATGGGCTGGTCAGAATTACCATTAGGTGTATGTGTAATTGTTTGAATAACCACAAGTGAAGACTGTAGATGAACAGTGGCAGGAGGTTTGAAGTGGAGTTTCACATGGGGTCCACCCTGGGTCCAGGGCTGTTTAACATTGATATTAATGAGATGGATGCAGAAATAAAGAGAATATGAATCATATTTGCACATGACAAAAACCTCAGAAAAGTTGTAAACACTTTGAAAGTTAGAGTGAAATCCAAAGGGATCTTGATAAAGTTAGGGGATTGGGCTTTAAGATTGCAAAATGAAATTCAGTAAAGACAGCATATGACATACACAAGGGGAGAAACAAGGAGATGCATTAATACAGAATAGAGGAGAAGTGGCTAGACTTAGATGAAGGAACTGGGCGTTATGGTAGATCACAAGCACAATTTGAGTCAGCTAAGTGATATTATTGCAAAAAAGCAAATGCAATTTTGGCTTGCAGTAACATTGCATGCAAGACTCAGGGGGCTAGGGACAGACATTCAAAAAGCCTGAGCCTGAATTTATTCAGTCTTGCAGGTTAGTCTAACCTGGCTTGGCTAAATCATTTTTGTAACCAGACAGACATCCCAGAAATCAAGGCACATGCCTGCAGTGGCTCAAGATAAAGCTGAAGAGCTCTAGAGCAGCCTTCCCTTCCACGGCATGGAGCAGTGGCGAGGCTCTGGCAGGAGCTCTGATTAGCCTAGCAGGGAATTGATAACTGTATTTATTACTCAATTAAAAAAACAACAGAGGGACATTACCAGCTACTTGTTGATTCTACTCGTTGATCCAGCACAGACTATAGCCAGCATGTGGTCTGCTACCTAATGGGGCTGTGCAAAACTTTTGTTGCTGATTTGATTTGACCTGATTCGGCGGCTGAATCTGCAAATCAAAATTGAATTGAGAGACCAGTAAAAAGTATGAATTGATCCGAAGCCTCCAAATTGATTCAGAAAAGATTTGGAGGAGATTTGGAGACTCGCACAGTTTCTGCTCTCTGCCAAAGGGAGCTGGACCCACACTCCATGCCGGAAAGTAAGGGGCAGGGGGGAGGGACTAATGGAGGGAGGGAACCTCCACCAGGCCCCATCCCTTGCCTGCTCCCACAGCCCTCCTGAGTGCCCCCTGACCCCTGCCTGCTCTCCCAGCCACGTCAATGGCTGCTCCACCTGGCCCCAGCATCCCAGTGCTGTTAAAAAAAAAAAAA
>JAGPOW010000229.1:28945261-28968323 GCA_030014935.1 Caiman crocodilus
GTGCGGCGCCCAGAACTGGACACAGTACTCCATCTGCGGCCTGACCAATGCCGCATAAAGGGGGAGGATCACTGCCTTGGACCGGCTCAAAATGCATCGCTGGATGCACGATAAGGTTTGGTTGGCCTTCCCAACCACCATCTGACATTGGCGCCTCATGTTCAACAATGACGCCAAGATCCCATTCCTCCACCGTGCTAGCAAGACGGGAGCTTCCCAGCCTGCTGGATCTGGTCCTGGCCTCGGGGGACGATCTGATTGGAGGACTCCAGATACGAGACTCCCTGGGAGATAGTGATCATCGCCTGATAGAATTTGCTGTCCGGCGCAGTGTAGCTAGGACCCACACTATGAGTAGGGTCCCAGACTTCAAAAGGGCCAATTTCAAAGAGCTCAGGAGGCTAGTTGAGGAGACTCTGCGGGACTGTAGGGTTGAGGCCATGGGCATCCATGAAGGGCATTCTTGACCATAATACTATTCCCAGAAAAGAGACCAAGATCCTGAGCATCAAGACAGTTCATTAAACAGTTCCACAAGTGGACAGAATTTTTACTGTTCTTCGTTCATCAATGCTTTATCCATGCTCTACTCTGGACTCCTTTTTCTCCCAGTGATCACTACAGTTTGCATTCCAGTGGGTCTGTCTAGCAGCAAGTGTTGAGCTGCTTCATATTAAGATCACATTTTGATCATTTTCAACATCTATGGTACTCTAAGCCTAAAAGATGCTTTCGTGTGTTTCTTCAGGTGAGAAACAGCTCTTCCTTTTCATTTGCAGTGCCATCTTGGCCTTCAGAGCCTTCAACTCTTAGAATGAATCTTAGTTTCTTTCATTAAAGCCAATAAGTAGCACTTCACAGTACATGGCAGCTGTAGCAGAATGAAAAACTGGATTTCTTGGATGGAGTTAATACAAAGCAAAAGGCTGTATATAGTAAATTGGGAATTGGTTTAGTTTTTACTTGTTTCTAGGGTCAATCTTTCTCTAAAATGTTTGAGAGCTTTCGTGCTTAAAACTCCCAGAACGCTTGTTTGAGCTAGGCTTAGTGGAGCAGGTAGATACTGTGAAAAATGTAGACATTTCTACAGTGGATCACACTTTGCGTCCACCTTTTTTACTACTTCGTGCCTGAAAGTAGCCAGTGCCAGATGTCTCAGAGGACGGTGTGAGAATCCCACAGTAGTCACATGTGGAATAATCTGCAACAAACTCCTATTGGGTTTCCAGACCTGAACGCTGAGACTTAATATACTTTCTAAAATGTTTATTATCATGAATTTAGGTAATTCTGGACATTCTTGTTATTCATCTAAAAAGGACAGTCTTGCTAAACTCTTGACTTCAATAAAATCCCATGGCATTCCCCTGTCCTGTTACACATTGAATGAAGATTTATTTCTTTTTATGGGTTTGGATTTCTCAACTTTTAATGTAATCAGATCTACCCATGTTTTTGATTTTGAGAAAAGGGAACAGAAGGTCTTGCCATGCAAGCTTTTAACTGATAGCTATTTTACACATGTTTATCCTGTTCCTGGTTATTCATCTCTCGTCTAATGTAAACAGATCTAACAATCTGAATCTCTCTTCATAAAAGAGTTGATTTTTCCCTCATGCCATTAATTATACTCACTGCACAAGAAAACATTCTTGCTAATGTATGTCAGCTGTGAATTGAAATATCTTTGCAAGGCCAGTCTTTGGGCATTGACAAGAGACTGCAGATCATACCGGCATTGTTGCATGATTTGAAGGTAAATAGAGATAGGCCTGGAATCTGTTTAGTAAAGTGACATGAGTGGGATGGTTTGGGCAGTTGGTCATGAAGTGTGGAGACTTTTGTGGCTAAACCACCAGTATGAATTTTGTCAGCAGTATGTAAAATATTATAGAATATATGCTGCCTTTTCACTGGCTTATGTGAAAGAAATTCCTGTGCTCTCAAAAGGGACTCATTTTCATGCTGGGATTGAATCGGACATGCGGTTGAAGAGGTGGAAAGTAAGTCTTCAAACCCACTTTATACTCTAGCATCTCCTTTTACCTATGCCTTTCTCCTCTTCCTTCATTTGAATTCAGTGCCTAGGTAATTTTCAGTATTGTGGCCATCCTGCACTAGTAATAATTAAGAAAGACTGAGTAGTTAAAGGAAATAAAAGCAGGAATAGCAGTGGTGCTAAAATGAATGTAAGGCATCAGTTTGAGGAAAGCTGCCATGTCACTGTTGGTTCGGCTATTCTGTATAAATAGAGCGAATTACTGAATTCAGAACAAAACCTCAGCTTTTAAAGAAATGACATTCTCTAACCCCCTCTGAGAACAACAGGAAATCCCCACCTAGCCATCTGAAAACAATGGAAAACTCCCAAACTACTTCTGAGGCCATCTGAAAAAAACGAGCCAGTTCATTTAGGGGACTGAAATGAAACCAAGCTTTTGTCTTCCGCCTTTGTTAAAAATGAGCCAATAAAGAAAGTCAAAACATTGGGAAACGAACCAAAGGACAGAGTGATGCCAGTGTTTGTATTTTTAGACAATCTTACTGAGCCATAGTGGCACGCGACTGCCAAAATAAATAAATGTAGAGATAAATGGAAGTAAACTTTATTTCAAGTGCTAATGAGAAATCAGCGCTTCGTGGACTCAGCTCAATACTTTGGACAATGTTCTGAATTGGATGCATGTCCCTTTTTCAAACAAATAGTTCTCACATTGCTTTTCAGATTTTCAAACATGCTTTGGGATAAACCATTAGAAAACGCGTACTAAAAATATGGTGACGAAAAAAGAAATAATCAGAGAGAACAGATTCAAACAGACCAAATAGTACAAACAAATTGAAAAAACATTCAAAGCTTGAATGAAAATAAAGCCCTTTAGCTTTGATCAGAATGTTTGAACAGACATGGTGGACCAAATGTTTAAACAACTTTTGCTAAAGATTCATTTCAAATCTCATTTTGGA
The DNA here is from genome assembly GCA_030014935.1 of Caiman crocodilus. Lineage (NCBI taxonomy): Eukaryota > Metazoa > Chordata > Crocodylia > Alligatoridae > Caiman > Caiman crocodilus. The sequence continues at coordinate 28,948,229 of JAGPOW010000229.1, forward strand.
TTTCAAGGTTTCTGCTGTGGTATTTTAGATTTGGAGCAGGCAAAAATATATGATATGTAAGTGTATGGATAGACCTTACTGTTTAAAGCACTTTGAGTTTTAAGAGGGGTTTTTTCCCCTTCCATTAATGATCCTGTTCTGTTGAACAAATGATAGGGCAACTTTACATGTGCTCCATCATGAGGGGGAGAGGGGGCATTTTAATTAGAGAAGCTCTTGGGAGCCACTGTAATTAAAAGGCCTGCAGCATCTCATGTGTTCAGCATCCCATGCTTCAAAATGGGGGGAGGGGGTCACTTTAACTAAAGCTCATTTGATTGTAGGCCCTCCAGCTCCTTGAGTTTTGCTACTATTTTGTAGGCCCCCAGGGAAAACCTCTTCTCTGCTGAAGTTCATAACTGATTGACTGCCCTTCTCCACCTGGTTGACTGATGGGGATGCACAGCCTGGTCCAAAGAAGTATGTACCATACTATCCCATAACACAAGATAAGTGGAGAAAGGCAGTCAACCAGTCGACCAGACTGATAGAGAATGGCAGTCATTTGGAGCTGATCCAAAGGCCGAACCCTCAGCATGTGAAACAGGCACTGCTCCACCTCCTGCTTCCTAGCTGCTAAACAGGAGCATCGATGCTCTTCCAGCTGAGTGGAGAATGTCTCTTCAGTGCACTTCCAGGCCTGCTCACACATCACCCTCACTCTCCAATGGCCCTCCCTGCTTCTCCACAACAGTAGGGACTATATATTAACCTGCACGTCTGTACCAGTGAAACACCTGCTGATTATAGACTGTATCATTACAAGGCATTTCCTCCACGAGCAGGGCAAATGAAGTTTGCATAGACCAGTGGTTTTCAGCCTGTGGTCAATGGATCCCTGCGGTCTGCAAACCAAGTCTAAGGGGTCTGTAAATGATGTGTATGATCAATCAAAAGTATGCGACTACCCACACTTACAGTTCATAGGGGTCTGCACCTCCATTCAAATTTTTTAAGCGTCTACAAATGAAAAAAGTGGCAAACGTCTGTTGTAAGCAATCAACATGCTGGTATTTCTTAATGTTTGTATACTTGTCTTTGCAATCTTACCTTTCTTTTACTTTATAATAATCTGCTCACCCACAGACCTTTGCTTGTTATAACCACTTATGTTCGCCACAGGTTCTCCCTTATAGCTGTTACAAGGTAAGTAGAGAGGGTCAGATTCAAATGATCTTCCCTTCAGGGGGAAAAAAAAAATTAAAAAACTACCATTTTATTTTTAATAAATCAAATCCTAAAAATATAGACTTTTCTATTAAAAAACAAAGATATTTTTGCCAAAATTTCCATGTGGTCCCAAAACACCTTTTTATTTTGAAAACATGTAGTCTGAACATTTTTCACTACCTCTATTGTTAAGGCACCCGCTGTTAAGATAACCAGGGGTATTGTCTTAGACCAGATAATTTAGGCAGAGGCCCTAAATTTAGCAGGTTATGTGAGCATGTGCTTAAAGTTCTGTTCACTGAAACAGGACTTAAACCTATCTAAATCAAGAAATAAACAGTGAACAAGAGCTTGTGAATGGTTTCTTATAACCGGATCATAGATTATGACTTTGTCTATAACTATAGGGCTGCTTCTGCCCTAAATATGTTGGCAAGCCTAGGGCATCAGGACCAGCTGGTGTGACTGTAACTCTGCCAGTGGGAAGATTTTTTTGCTCCCTAGGGTACCTTCACCCCCGTATAGGGGAAAAGCTTAACCAGCAGAAGCCACTTCCTACCAACAAAGCTGCATCTCACCAGAGGTCTTACTGGTAAAGCTATATTTTCATACCCCATAGCTAATATAACTCTGCTGACATAACTCTGTAGTACAGATAAGGGCTGTCCCTAATACTTTATGGCCCCACTTATTCATCTGTCATAGACAAAGACAGCATGGCAAAAAAGAGAAAATGTTACAAAGTCTTGCCAGAAAACAAAAAGGAATTGAGAGGAGAAAGATGTTGCAAAACAGAAGATAGATAACACACAGTAAAAAAAGAGAGATACAAATATCAAAAGATAAAGAAAATACAACATAACAAGGACAGAAAGCAAGGGGCAGGGAAAGATAAACAAAAGATAAAAGACAAATAAATAAAGACTACAGAAAAGAGGAACATAAAGAAAAAGAAAGCTATTCTCAGAATATGTCGTATCCAGCCAAAGCTAATGTAGTGTGGAGAAGAAAACGGTGTGCATAAAAACACAGTTCTCATCCAAATGTATTCATAATTCAAAAAGCAGGTTTAGAATCTGAACAACCAGTTCTCATGTAAGGAAACCATTTAAATGGACCATATAATCACGCTCACCCATATCAAAGAGGTATTAAGGACCAACATTTTAGAAAAAGGTATAACAGTCAAACGCCCAAATGAACTAACAAACCCATTCATTATTTCTTTAAAAGCCAGTATTTGAAGACTCTGAGTGTACAAATTGGTACTCAGGGCTTCAATATTGACTTGCATCAGAAACCATTATTTTAAGGCCACACGAGGGCTAGGGACAGACATTGCACATAAACCAGTTTAAGTGATCAAAAACTGGTTTAAATCTGTAATAGAACATAAGTTCAGTGCACATAAACCAGTTTCAAAATGGCCAATACCATTTTGAGATAAACCTGGTCAACTGTAGTATCAGACTTAACTGATTGAGCTCAAACCCGCTAATCAATGCCTGTCCCAGACCCCTTCCTAGTTTAAATGAAATCTGAGTCCCCCAGCATCCTGGCATGCACTCTGTCCTGGGCTCTGGACTCCAGTAGAGCAGGGCTGGCCCTGCCCCTCTCTTCTCCAGCCTGTGGGGACCTGAGCGGTACTCACCTGGGGCACACCCCAGCCAGGAGCCTGGATCTTATTAGATGGAAATGTCTATGCTGCAGTGAGAGCTCCTTATCTGCCCCCTGCCTGCCTTTACCACCTTGGCAGGTGAAGTGGATTGGTGGAAGCTCACAGCTGGGGCAATATCCAGGGGCCAGAGACAGAGCAAGGTGGGAGAGGAAATCAGCAGCAGACAGTGAGGAGGTCAAGATGCCAGGAGAATGCCCCACTGCCAGGGTAAGCGCCTGAGAGGGCACGTAAGCAGCGACGGCCCCACTGTGAGAGCAAGGAAGAGGGGAAGAAGAAAGATAAAATGTGGCCTGGGGAAGGTGGAGAAGGTGGATGCCCTAAGCAGGTGGCTCTATGTTTTTTTTTTCTTTTCTTTTCCTTCAATCCGGCATTTATCCAGAAATGGTGGATTGTTTGCTGCCAGAGTGAGAAAGGCAGAGACAGCCTTCTATCCCGCTGTTCAGCTGAAGACAGATGTTCCCGCACTTGTTAAACGGTCTTACACCAGCAATTAAGCCAGGTGTAGCCACAACTAGAAAAAAAGCATGGGGAAGCCCAGAGCTGTGGAGAAGCCTTAGAGGAGCCCCCAGAGGATGTCTGGAACGCATTTCCCCCCAGGACCGAAAACCCCTTCGGAGTTTCACAAGGGGCAACAATAAATCAAAGGTAAAAGAAGAGAAAGCAAAGAGCTGCTTCGGGCTGTTTATTTCTGGTATCATCCCTTCTCCCAAAGCCTCAGGAGCCAGGGTGGAACTCAATGGTCAGTCTAGGTAGTCACCACCTCCCTCTCATTACTACCTCTTAAACATCGAAATCGTGGCAGACAGGAAGAGAGAGCACTGGACCCCACCTAAACTGATCAAACCAGGTTCCAGTCAGCCTGAGGGGGCCAGTGTATGCCATTGGGATATAAAAGTACATGTTCATACCTGGTGGCTACCTGACACAGCTGCAGCAGGGACAGATAGGGGCCATCAGAAATTGGCCAGGGTCTGCTGGGTGCTCCCCACTTGCTGCAGTGTTGGGGCCAGAGGCACTGCAAAATACCAGCTGGCATGGCCCTTGAAGCAGAGGGACCAGGGATGGGGGTTCTTCCCCCCTCTACCTCCACTGCTCCTGGGGAATTGCAGCTGGGATCTGCCCACCCTGCTTGCTCCCTGCTTTGGTTAAGTGGCAGAATAAACCCACTCCTGCCCCCTCTTCTGGATGTTGGAGGGAGGGGGAAATAACTCCTTTCCCTGCCCCCTTGCCTAAAGGCCCTGCCAGCCAGTCTCTGGTCATGCCCTTGTCCAGCTGCTGGAGTGGGGGGGGGCTCTTGAGGGGCGCAGCACCCCGTCACAGTGTCTAGGGTGCACGAGCCTGGGCAACTGCAGGCATGTACCTGCATTTCCTCAGTCCAGGGGGAATGTCTGCACACTTGCAAATCAGTTCAACCTAGGCAGGTTAAACTAACCTGCAAAGAGGGAAACAAATCAGGCTATGGCTTTCTGAATGTCTGTCCATACCCAAGATGCTTCCTGAGGTCTTTGTGAATGTGCATTTACATGGGAGTATGGAACATGCCTCTTAGAAAATACCAAAGCGGTTCACCTTTATATGTTTTATTAGTGCTTAGTCCATGTTCATAAGGTAAATGGAACAAAGCCAGCCACATGGTCACACTGGTTTTGTTATATATTACTAATCTACCATGGAAAGAAACTTGTACTGTGGTTGTACAACACTGAGTGTTTGCACCAGAGACAGAAAAGAGCAAGCTAAGCAAAATCACTTGAAGACCCAGATATTCCTGAATGTGATAGCTAACACATTTCTTCAAACACTGACCCAACAAGCGGTGGTGTGATTTTGGACTTCTTTTAGTGTGTAAAGAAAACATTATAGAAGATCTGATGATAGAAAATAAGCTTGAATTTGGTGATCGTGAGCTGATTCAATATAAATTAAGAAGGAAGATAAGCAAAAGTAGGTTTGTGACTGAGGGCAAATTTGATAAACTAAGGAAACGACGTAATGTAATCAGCTGAACTGAGGAACATATGGACTGAATGTGGAAGGAGCCTAAAATTTCTTCAACTCAAAGATGCTAAAATTATCAGAGGGGAAATCAATATACCAAGCAAGGAGAGAAAGATTAAATGAATGGGTTTTGGACCTCAATGAAAAACCGCCTCAAGGATGAAAATAGTAATAAGTTGAAACCTACAAGGAGCAGGAAAAAATCTGTGTCTTAGATTTCAAGAAGCAGTTAACTAAAGTGAGAATTGCAGTGAATGTGCATGTTGACTTAGAGACAGTATTTAAATGCCTGTTTTTTGGGAGTTGGCTTATAGGTATAGATATATGCATTATAAGGGGTCAAGATGGGCATCAGGGGTTAAATGGATTTCTAACAAGCATGGGGGATGCACACACAGCTTCTCATGGCCCTGAAAACAGATGAGGTGTCTAGCACAACGAGGCCAACAAATGGACACAGCCTGAGGATGAAGAGAGGCATGCCATAGCATGAGATCATAGCCTTCAAGGCAGACAGGTTGTCTAACACAACAAGGTTGCACAGCCTGGGATCCAAAGAAGTATGTACCATACTATCCCATAACACAAGGTAAGTGACACCAGCAACAAGACCTCAGAAAGCAAGGGGGCCTAAGTCCTGGTTTTGGGGGAACAGACCAAATTAGGAGAAGACCCAGAAGGCAACATGGATGTGTGACCACAGAGAGACAACCAACCAGAGATCAAGGGGGAAGGAGAGTACAAAAGTAGAGACTTGAGAGTAACAAAGGGTCCCTCTCTTTGTCCTGTTCCTCACTGTCCCTCCCCACTTTGCTCCCTGAGAGGGGTCCCCATCCCCCGAGAAGGGTCTCCGAGGCCAGCGTGGACTGACAGCATACCGGCAGCCCATCTCATGCACCCCACTGAAGAGGGGCTGTGGGCCTCATCATCCCACCTCCAGACTACTGATCCCCAAGAAAAAGAGCCTCAGAGTGGAGCCCATATCCTGACCAGATGTACTTTGACTCTGGTGACAGCCCTAGGATTGATAGATATAGAATCACTTTGTTGCCCTGGCAAGGGGTCAGGCCAACTCTCTGGATCTCAATATTATGCTGTTAAACAGGAGGGTGTAACACAATTGCACATATACAAAACACACACAAATCAACTATGTGCATACATGCACAAACTACCAGCTCAGGCACGTACACATCCAAACCAGCCTAGGCACATGCATAGTTATCACTAATTCAAGCACATACACTATAAACCCCAAAAGTTAGACACAGATCGCTAAAGTGAGACACAGATTCATATATCATGCACACAGTGCCACACACACACACACACTAGCAACTCAGATACACACGTGTTCAAAATAACCAGTCAAGGTTCATGCACACCTATCACCAGTTTAAGCCTATACACACTACACACACCAAATTTAGACAGAATTAGTTACCAGTTACCAACACCTGTACATCCAATACACCTGTGTGGATTACTAATTCATATACCACACACATTCACACTGAGATCTATATATGTATATATATGTGTATTCAGTAATTCACACACATACCACCCACCTACACATACACACAGGTGAGTTCCTAAGTTGGGTGTTGTAAAGTGTATGTATGAATGTGCTTAGTGTACTTGGGATACCTGGGGAAAGGTTAAGGTAAGAAAGTAGAAGTGTAGGGAGTAAAATTTTCCAGGACCAGGATTAGAACCAGTAGACTACTGGATAAGGGGAAAGCATGTATAGGAGGCATTTTCATTTGATAGAATTTTATATTCACTTGATACATGTGTGAATGACTACATGTGGTGCAGGGTAATATTAAATTCATGGCCTTTCATCTTTAATCAGGAAGAAAATATTGGAGTTAATAACAGTAAAAGGGCTTGTAAATTAATTCTAAAGCACTCTAAAAGCACAGGTACAGCATGTCGTCTGAAGAAGAAATAATTCTTAATGTTTTTGATCAGCCTGAATATTGTAATCTAACAATCAGGCACAGCGCTATGCAATTGTAAATGGAAAAGCATTAAGAGCTAACTTTGCAAATTGCTACTAATCCTATACATTGAAGTTCAGTCAGTGCTCATTAATACATTAAGTCAATGTGTTGCTAATTCACTGTATTACAAGTTGCTTGATAGTTTCTGATCTTTAAAAAAATTTCTAATGAGCTGGGGTGGTATCAAAAAGAAAAAATCATTAATGAAGCAGATGATCATTATATCTAAAGTAATGGGTCTGAAATACACTCACGACTGATTTTATCCAAGGTGAGAAATGGGAAAGTTTATGGGTGAGAAATGGGAAAGTTTATGGGCAAGTTGCTCTACCTTAGTGCAGCTGAAGCATTCTCAAGGAGCCATGCAAAATTTCACTGACTGTTTCATTCCAAAGCTGTTTTCACTACTTTGGGCTTGAAAGAGTTAAATCAAAACGAAATGAAGGGCATTGATATAGCCTTGAAATGAAACAAGGACAGTCAAAACATTGCAAAAGTTTCAAAACATTTCGAGTTTCAAAGCTGAAGCTGGTCTTGCCTGCAGGGAAACAGGTGGTAAGAAAGGGAAGGACTGCTTTCATATGGACTGACTGTTTGGCTGCCTGACATGCTGCTGGTGCTACTGTGCTGCTTATTGAGTTATTACCTGTTGTCATTTCAAGCGGTGGACTGGGCTGAGGCTGTAGGGGAGGAGGAGCCCTCATTGAGATACACTGCTGTGTCAAGTAGAGGCTTCAGTGACAGTGAGGGTGCACCTTAACACGCACACAGTGTCACACATGTCATGAGTTTTGCTTGTCAGCAGCTTGAGGTGCAGTTTCCCAGAAATCCCTGCACCTATCTCCTTGACACATGGCAAGCTTTGTGGCCTCAGCAGGGGTGACCATGCCTGCTGTTTTCACCCCTCTGTGCCTTCACACTTACAAGTGACATGAGTTTTGCTTTCACGACTTGAAAGTGCAGTTTCCCAGAAACCCCTGCACCTATCTCCTTGAACCTTGTCAGGCATTATGCCCTCAGAAGGGGCTATCATCCTTGCTGTTTTCATCCAAGTCTGCCAGAAAGTGACAAAGTTATAGGCAGGTTTGTGCTTCCCCATTATAGCCTATGTGCAAAACGTCAAAACTGTTTCACTATTTCAATGCTGTTTTGATGAAACAAAACAGGACAGTGGTTCAAAATGAAATGAAACTTGAAACAAAACACTGTCCCGTTGAAATGGTGAATTGGAAGTCAAAACAAAAGGGTGCTGTTTTGCACAGCTTTCAAGAACTATCGGTCATACAATAGAAACACATTCACTCTTCCAGTCCTCAGAATTGTGCATTGTTCCCACCTGAATGTACTCGGCTTCACCTGCTGGTCAAGGAATGGAGCAGGGCTGTAGCCCTGCCTATCATTTCTCTCTTTTGGGGGCACCTGATCCCACAGGGAACCGTCAAAAGGAGCAGTACTTTTATACAGATAGAGCAATGAGACTGCAGCTTTCCCTGGTGTCTGACCTGAGAATAGGCCTATAGCAGGCATTCAGTTAAACATAGCATGTGCATGGCAGGAAGCATGATTGTGGAATCTGGGATTGGAACCCAAACACTCCCTTTCTACTTGTCACTACAGGAGGTCTGGGAATTATGATCCTTGGCTCCCTCTGCATTGGTATATTGGAAGTCAGGTACCCACATACAGAATGACCTGTGATAGTCCCGTGGTTTAGGAGGTCAATCAACTGGTTGTTTGTTTGGCCCCAGGACAATCTGAGTGATTCTGAGACCCTGGGATGTCCTGAGGCTAGCTGATTGTCAGCCCCAGCCCTGGGACGTGGCCTCAAACTGTTTGAATGCAAGTGCTGTCTAGGGCTGATTTGGAGAATCGGCTCCTTGTTGGTCATTTGCCCTGGAGAGCCCTGATTTGTAGACTTGCCATATGTTCAATTTAAGGCACCATGTTGGCTCATTTATATTAAAAAGAAGAGCAAGATTTAAAAAGAGCAACCCTTCTGTTGTTCTAGTAGCAACTGTGGGTGGGTATGTGAGTGGGTGTGGAGGGATGTGGGGGGATGCTGGTCAGTGTGTGGGTGGGTGTGGGGGGACTGTGGAGGGGGGACTGCTCAGGAGGGATGGGTCATCTGCCTCCTACAGAGTGCAGCCCCCACACAGCACATGGACTGCCCTGCCTGCAGGGTCTCAGCCCCACCCCCCAGGGGCTAAAGCCTCTCCCGCCAGGGCCCAAAGCCTACCTCCCCACTTCTCTCCAGCCCCCTGCTGCTCCCTCACTTGTCTCCTGCTTGTTCCTCTGCTTGTCTCCAGTCCCCTACTCATTTTTCTGCTTGTCTCCAACCCCCTGCTTATTCCCCGCTTGTCTCCAGCCTCCTACTTGTTCTCCTGCTCCAAGCCTGAAAATGAGCAGGGGAATGAGAAGAGAGAAGAGGTGGGGAGACAAGCCAGGGTGCGATGAGGAGGCTGGAGACAATTCACAGATTCCCCTGCTCAGCTCCAACCTCCTGATTGCTCCCCCACTTGGCTCCCACCCATCGATTGCTCCCTCACCAGGCTCCAGCCTCCTGCACTACCCACAGTTTACCACCAGCAGCAGCAGTGATTGGGGCATTCAGGGTCTCGTGGCATAGCCTCCTCCACATTGGAACAGGGCAGCAGGGCTGAGCCCTGGCCACCCGGGACCCACACGGCCTCTGCTGCATCAGGCAGGTGCAGCCTGGCTCGGCAGGGTGCTGCGTGGAGCTGCATGCTGTCTGGCATCTTGGGAGTGCTGTGGCTGTCACCTGGGGCTCAGTGCCACTCATCCCAAGCAGCCTGGAGCTACGACACAGCACATGGTACCCTGCCAAGCTGGGTCGCACCCGTGTGATGTGGCAGCAGTTGTGCAGGTGTCAGGTGGTTGGGGCCAATCCCTACAGTCCTGTGTCACATGAGGGTGGGGTGTGCTCTGCCACGAGGCCCCAAGGGCCCTGATTGCCACTGCTAATGCTGGTGAGTGTGGGCTGTGTGGGGGTGTGGCCAAAGGAAGTGATCAGGCAGCTGGGGGAAGATCAGGGAACCGGGGAAGTAAAGAGGGAGCTGGGGGAGTGAGGGGAGAACTGGGAGAGCAATTGGGGAGCTAGGGAAGTGAGTGAAGGGCTGGGGCCAGGCGGACCCCACCCCATGTTCCCTTCCCACTCCTCCAATCCCCCTCACCCCTTACTAACCTGTCAGGAGCCCAGGCCCAGGTTCCTAAAACTTGCACCACTGCTTGCCCTGCATAGGCAGGCAGTGCCCTTCAGCACCAGAGCAAGGACCAGCCATAGAGATGCTCTGGCTGGCTACCAGAGCATCTCTGTAGAGGACTAAGCATTTGGTTGCTTCAGGGCACAATCCATGACCGTGCCTTGCTCCACCTTTTTTCCCCAGGGTATTTCTTGGTACCTGGATCTTGAGGTATCAAATTTTGAGCCCACGCTGCAAATTTGCAGCGTGAGGTACATTTTTTTGTGCCCAGCATGCATCTTGCAGCATCTCAAAGGAGTTTGAGATGTTGCAAGGGGCACATTGCAGTTGGCCAGACATGCACACAGTGGGCTAAATTTTTTCATGCTAGTGCCTTTGCCAAGGTGTAATTTATTTTGAAATATCTCGATAAAATCTGTGTAGCCTTTTTTCTGAGTATTGCTTATTTAAAAGTAGACTATACTTATTTCTGTAGATTTCAAAATTTGCTGGAACTAATCACTAGCTGAATATATTTGTGTAAACATGACTTTTTTTAGGCCTTAGTTGAATTTGCAGAGCTCTTCATATTTGCAGGATATTAGTTCAGTGATTATTTTATCATGCAAATCAGGATTTTCTACCGTGTCATCGGTCAGTTTAGATTTTTAAATGTTTCAATACAAACCTTGATTGTTGGACCTATATCTGACCCACTATCACATCATGTGCCCCTCAGGCTGAAATTTCAGTTATAGAATCATAGAAAGAAGGACCAGAAAGGACCCATAAGATCATCAAGTCCAGTTCCCTGCCATGGACAGGAAGTCATTGGGCTCAAATAAGCTCAACAAGGTATTTGTCCAATTTCCTCTTAAAGACCACCAGAGATGGCAACTGCACCACCTCTGCTGGAAGTGGGTTCCATATTCTAGTTACCTATATGTAACAGGGAACCCTAGCCCTGTTACCAGAAAACAGGTCGAGGGTTCAGAGAGGAAGGAAAGACCCCAGATGAAAGAGAAGAGAGAGGGGTGTGTGACAGGGAACCCTAGCCCTGTCACCAGAAGATAGGTTGACCCTTTTAAGGCCAGAACTTTCTGGGCACAGGGTGCCAGTAAGGAGGGGGTTAAATGCTGAGCCTGGCCTGCTAGTCAGCTGACCAGAAGGGGCAGGCCTAGACTATAAAGACCCTGGCAGTAGGGGCAGCAGCCAAAGGGGCAAGAGTGCATCCCAGAGTTCCATGGAGAGGTTTGGGGAGCAGTCCAAAGGGTGGAGGAGGGGAACTACAGAAGACCCTGGAAAGACGGCAGGAACCCCAGAAGAAGGACTGTAGTCAATGGTGGGGAGCCGAAGCACGAACCCTGCGTAAATGCAAGCTGGCACGTTGCCTTCTTTAATCACTTTTTTTTTTGGTGGCAATTATTGCCCATGGACAGGACTGTTCATATTTCTGTTTGTTATTAAATGACACCGGTGGTTTGGGTGAGGCTATCTGGGAAAGGAGGAGGCCTCTTTGGGACCTCACGATAGCATGGGGACCCAGCTCCAGCATGGGCACAGGATTTGGGATGCATTGACCCTGGCACCAGAGGAAGCGCAGTGTTTGGAGTCAAACCCCATTTGGTGGGTTTTGACGGGGAGGCCTAGCTAGAGAAAGATAAGGGTCAAGGCCTGTAGGTGAACGACCCCAACATATAAAATACAATAGGCAGTCTCCCACTTACAAGAGCATCAGCATAATCATTTCCATCACGATGTAGCAGGCAAGTAGAGAGCGGGCCACAAGAAACCTTAAAGGGGAGTCCAAGGGTGCCCCATGTAGGGTGTGGATAACATGGAAGATGGCACTGGGGAAGGCAACCTGTTACACCATACTGAAAAGAAGCTTTTCCTTATGTCCAGCCAAAAATTTTCCTCGACTAGCTTGTATCCACTGGCCCACATTTTCCCTGGGGGGAGGAAGTGGGGACGGGCTTTTCTGCAAATTCACTCTGACACACTGCCCTGTGCCCCTGCATTTCTGGGATGCCCATTATAATTCTCTTCAGCTTGCTGGGGCTGGCCCCCTAAATCTGGGACTGTCTCAGTCACCCCCTGTTTCCACAACGTTATTGGTACTTTGCACCCAGTGGGACTGCACTTGTAGACAACTGTGCACAGCTATATAATCGCACTGACTGAGCATGTGAAGTAACAACCATAGCCTTTATACACACCCTTTATGGATACACAGCAGACTCAGACATCTTGAAAATAGAGCCATCCCAATTCTGCGACTACAGGACTTATCTTCAGGAGCAGAAAATGAATGGGTGAGTGTCCATCTCACTAGCTTTCGTATACCTGCGATGCTGAACATCCTGGGATTTGGAACAAAGGCCTCTTCTGCACTACTGCAGGCTAACCACCCCACTACAGGCCAGGCATTACTTATTCTTTTCTCCAGTTCTAATTTTGAAGCTGAGAAACTAAAATAGAAAAGGTCAAAAAAGGGGGTGATGTTCTCAGCTTCACTGTGGACAAGGGAGCGTGTTATAACCTAGGGCTCCCTTCCTTTCTAGGCCAGCAGTCACTCCACTTTGGCTGGCTTGCTTGCTTCCTTGTAGCCCAACATACCTTCCGCAAGCTTCCCCCTCGTGGTTGCTCAGGGGACGAGTCCCAATACAAATGCCAGCAAAGGGACTGAGTCAAGACTGAGCTGTAGTGCGGTGGTTAGAACGCTGTGCTGGGAAGGGGAAGATGCCCCAATTTAATCCCACTTCAGTTTAGGGGTCCTGGAACCTCTAGCTTCTTAGATGAGCATCCTAGGACGCTGCGCTGTTTGGGGAAGAGATGGGAGCTTGCTCTCTCTCTCTTTCATTTTAGCACTGCTTGTCTGGACACATGTGTAGTCATCTATGTGAACAGAACTACACATCCACGAAGAGAACACCCCTGGATGCCTAAGTGCCCCAAATAGTCTCTGTAAATATCCAAAACACGGCCGCTTAGATGACAAGAAAAGAACAGAATGCCATTCTGAGTGGTTACTGGACCACTATTCTGGCATTTCTCATCTCCCTCTCATTTCTGTATGTTTCTTTCAATAGAAACATGTTTGTACCGGTGCTCAGGAAATACAGTTTTATGACGCTACAAAATATTACAAGACTGTATTAGAATTAATTATCAGAAAGCGCTTTTAGTTTGATTCATATTTGGACTTGGTACTGAGCAGGGGCAAAGTCATCAATCTGTCAGGAGAAAAACATTTAGTCCACCTATAAATTAAAGGGCAGAACTCAAGGCAGCCAACTTTTGAAGCAGGGATTACGGTACTACGTTTTATGGTTGTTTTAATTTCTCACAGAAGAAAGGAGTATAGAATACTTTATACACTGTTGAGGAAGGATGTCTTCTGAGCATAACTCTGCTTTGGCTTCATAAAGCAAACCGCTGAAATGAAGTACCTGTAACATTCTGCAGACTAAATGCACGAGACATTTAGGTTTCTTCAGCATATGGACACCATATCTATAGAGCCATCCTGAGATGTTTCTCAGTCTGAGATTTTTCACTATAAACAAAATAAAAATGCCAAAAAATTGGATTTGGGTTTAACAGGCTTCTCAGAAGAAACTTCCTTAAAGATTTCTTGATATTATGTTTGATCTTTAGCCAACAGAAAACTTTTGGCCAGAAGAGAAGTCTGAGATTTAACTGTAGAGGATGAGAAAAACCTCTATTAATTTTGTCTCCAAGAAATCAATGGTTGGAGTTTCAATCTTTTTTAGGGCCATCTTTATTCTTTATCTCCCTGTCTAGCCTGAGAAATAAACTCCCCATATACTCTGTCATATGATTTACAGGTTGTTGGTTTGAGACATAGGGACAGTAAGTCAATAGTCTCTTTTTGAAAATCCTGCTGAGAGTTAGGATTGTCTAATATAAGATGTGCGATTGGGATCAATCTGCTGTTGAGGAGTTGTATTCTCCTACGTTGTATAGAAACACCAGCTGGGATAATTTCCCAGGAGTTTTCTGAAGGCCTGTCACTGAAACACTCGGGAGAATTTGGAATGAAAGCATGGCAGGCTAGCAAAATCATAAGGGTACACAGTTGAGTCTTTTCTTTCAGTTTCATTGTAAGAGGTAGTTTATTCTGTGAAAATGAGGAGGGGGAATCCATACAGAATATAGCTGCATGCTTAACATCTTTAAATAATATTTACTGCAAGTGGCTTTTTTTTCTATGCAGATACATTGCCTTATTTGAACACAGAACGCAAACACTGACTTCATATTTCAATTGCTGTCCATTTTTCAAATAAAGAAAGGTGCCGAGGATTTGGAGACTATTTCTTTTTTTTTTTTCTTTTGGCTTCAATGCATAAACGCTCCCTGGAGATCCTTTTGTGAGCAAAATTTGATTATATTTTAAATACTATTGGCCTCATAAATAAATATACACCATACTTCTAAAAACATAGAGTGATATGCAGTGTATATAAAGAGGAAAAACAGGGCATCTTCAAATGTCAAGTGTAACTAGAGGTTCTGAATTTGTCCATATTTTGTGCCCAGTGTGAGACAAATTTAAGGAAAGATGGAGAACCCCCTTCCTGGAAACCAGGCCTGATAACAGCAGTATAAGTGGGTATCTGAAAATTTAAGCAACCCACAATACTAGTCATTTTGGGAAAGGTAAGGCCTTCAGTTTTGTATTCTCTTTATTTTAAAGGTTTCATGTCAGTACAGTTAGCATCATTGCTGCATTATCTATTTCCCACCTCATAGGAGAAATGCACACTCATCTGTGCATTCAAATTGGACAGAAGTAATGGTGGACTTTGAAAAGGCTATGTTATGTGATTATATGTGGACTCATAAAAATGGATAAAACCAGGCGTTCAGTAGCACTGCAAAACACTTGAATATGTTCCTATATAAGCAATATAACCCAATTATGGTAGGGGAAATGTGTGTGATTTTTCTCCTGATTAATCAGTCAAATTCTGCTACAATTTCTAAGGAGGTATTAGGTGAAAAGAAATGATAAATAATAGACTACTAAGAAGTTCCCACTTGCTAGCACTTACTATCTTGATCTTTTTATTTCTTGCCATGAAGACTGAGGAAGGGAATTTCAAATACTTGTAGGAGAGGTTCTGCAAGAAAACTTTGTATCACACATTGCTGACATGAGAAAACTCTGGATTTTGTTACATTAAAAAAAAATGAATCCTGGAACTGTGTTGAAACGTGGCTTACATTATAAAAGAATAATGTATCATTTGCCAGCAAGACAGTTTCATTTATATAAGTGAATTATTTCATGCGGATGTCCCTGTAAAAACAAACTGTAGGAATGAAATGCAACATAAAAGAATCCTTAAAAGTATTTCCTTTTTAGGAAGCTGTACGATACTTTCATAATCTAGGTGAGATGTTTACTGTGCAGTTGACTAATTCAATGAGCAGTAAACGTCTCCGCATCTACATGCAACCTGGGTGATGCATGGTTGGTACCCCCTCTTCAATTGAAGGAGGTGTGTGTGTGTGTCATGGGGGCGTGCCTGCTTAGCTTCAGCCAATTTGCCATCCTCCCCTACAGAACAGAGCACGAACTGTGGTCCCCTGGTAGAATTTAACTATTTACAGAACTTTATTTACAGGGCCAATAAAATTTATGCATATATATATCCAGGAACTATTTACAAATTTGTATTACTAAGGCAGTAAATCTTATTACTCATATACACAGACAGAAATGAGTGGATATGACAGGCAGAGGTGCTTTATCAGTGTAAACCTTGACTCGCAGTGGTCTTCTTATTGAGGTGTATCCCCTACACCCTCAGGCCTTGCAGGCAAGGGAACAAACGACAGTGGCACCTGGTTAGCAGTGGTTCACTGAATGAAACCCAACATTAAATAAACAATGGTTACAGCATACATAACTATGGCTACACCAATACAAACCTGCACATAGGTATAGCAACCAATTCAGTCCAAAGTGATAATCACAAGACCCTCTGTGGCATTTTTGCAGCTGACCAATTAGCAAACAGAACAGGGTAATACATAAACTTCTGAAAATACAATATTGAATTAAATAATCAAATAAATTCACAGTGAAAGATACAACTTAGGGCCTTTATCCACCTTCATCCAGCTGCTGCTTGCAGTGAAAAGGTCTGGGTTGCCTTGTGCAACTGTCAGGGCTTACCTACTCTCCCAGACCTTCCGTGCACCCTCCGGTACCCTGGGGCCTCTGCCACCTGCAAGGATGCAAGACCAAGCTGCCTCATGCAGCTGCAGGGGTTTCTTCAGCTTTTTCCAAGCCCCATGCACCAATCTGTGCAGTGTGGGACCTCTGCCACTCACCAGGTCAGGGATCTGCACTGCTTTGTGCAGCCTCCAAGGGCCCTTCAGCTCAGCTCTCCAGCCTTGTGCACAGATCCATGCGCTGAGGCTTCTGCCGTGTGCAGGATTGGGAACCCATGCTGCTTTGTGCAGCCACTGAGGTCCCTACAGCTCTCTAGCCATGTACACTGACTTGTGCACCAAGGGTCCCTGCCTCCTGCAGAGTTGGGGACCCATGCTGCCTTGTGCAGCTGCTGAATTCCTGTCCACTCCTGGACCATCACCAGCCCTGTACACCAATCTGTGCACTGAGGCCTCCTGCCTCATGCAGGGTTGGGGACTCACGCTGCCTCATGCAGTTCTCCGGACCCTCTGTGCACCGAACTGTGCACCAACACCGCAGCTCCCTCCATGGCGGGGCAGAGATGCAGCCTCTTGCTGCTTCCCGCTCAGTGGAGACATCTTCAGGGTGCTTCTGGGGCAAATGCTGTGCCCTGCTGGCCAGCTCTGCTAGTTCTTCTGCAGCCCTCTTTCATCATCCCTCACCAAAGCAGCTCATGTTCTGGGCATGCAGTCTTTTATGCCTTCTGGAGGCTCCGCCCGCAGATTGAAAATGGACCAATAGGAAAGCCTGATGGGTTAGTTCTCCCTTAGGTCCTCTTCTTCACTTCACGCATAGGTCAGGGTGGGGCAACTCTTCTTCTTGCCTTCTCCTGAGTGGTGGGTAGAGAAATGCCCCCACCAAACAGTCTGAGCCATCCAGCTCAAGCCGTCAAGCTGGCTGCTGGTGAGCCCGCTGGCCAGCTTACCACATACATGAGCACCTCTGTTAGGGTGCACAAAATGAGTAAACTCTACATCAGGGTAGGACTTGTAAATATAAGTACCATCCCACTGCAGAGTTTTTTCATGCCCAGTAGTGCACATGCAGACATTAACTGGCTGGCTGGGACATGAGGGTACTTCAGTGCCAGGGCTGCTTGCCAGCTAGCCCCACACTGAAACACCCTTGCGTTCCAGCTAGCCCCTCCACAGCATATTGATCCCAAGTCAAAGCATCCCCGGACCGGCAGGCTGATCCCAGGGGCCCCCTGCTAGCCAGGGCTGCAATGACCAGGTTCCACATGTTGCATATATAGATCCAAGTGGAGCTGATTGCTCCAGTGTTTATTCATGTGCACTAATTGCACGTGCAGACGTGCCCTCAGATGTCTAGGATTTTCTTGATCAAGACTGGGAGCCAAGTGGAGATAAGATGCCTGACTCAGGTTCCTTGGAAAATCCCAGCCCCTGTCCCTCTCCTTTTTTTTGTTTCTTTTCATATCACACAACATAGCAGAAGTTTCTGATCACCACAGCAGCCTGATGCCTAATCTATAATTACAGCCTTTACCTTGTTGTAGATTTATTAGCCAATTGACTGCCTATCGTAATAACTGTGAATGGATATAAATAAAGATGAAAAAGTACTCAGTGTTCTCAAAAAGGCTGTAAAAAGTTTTATGGAGTGGGTTAGTTTCATACTGGGATTTAGCAAAGCTACAATGGACATATTCGTCTAAGTACATGCTTTCCCCACACACTCAGCACTATAGGTTTCTCAAAGAAAGTCTATCCTTAATAGATCAGGAAAAGTGATTGGTGTGGTGACAACTTTCCCCAGATTGCAGTTGTTGATTAATCACTCTGCTTTGATATTAGTGAACTAGCAAAGAGTTTGATTCCTCATAATCAATGATCCTTTGGCAGCTACCAAGGTGACTAGCCTTGCCTTTGGTTGCTGAGCCAAATGAGAGTTCAGGCTGTCATTTAGTTGTTGTCTGCTGAAAGGAACATTTTAATCAATGACCTCATAACATCTCTGATAGTTCATTGGCGTATGAAAAGTATTCAGTTAACTTTACAGATTCTTCTTTCCAACTCTGTTTTAACAAATGAACAAATTAAATAAGGATATTCAGAGTCTTTCAGGTTTGCATATTTAACATACTATGCAAATTAATGAGATTTAAGTAGAAATCAAGTTTGAACACACAAGTGTCTGGAACATACAGACTCAAGATTTTTGTCTGGCTTGGTATAAAGAAAGCCAATTAAAGACATCTGGCAAGTTCAGACTGAGACCCCAAACTCCCTCACAGCTCAGAGGTTGTTTGTACATGGGGTTTATTTGGACCCAATCCCAAGTTCTGAAACAAGCTCTAGATAATTGCAATGTTCATCTTCATAGGATAGTGTTATAAATGCATGACATGTGAGAGGGATGGTAACAGCAATTGATCTTTGTTTCCTGACTCAATTGGCCTGACCTGTGTCAGCATCATAGGGAACATCCCTACAAGCAGGAATGTGCATTTCCCTGCAGACAAATGGCAGTGGCACAATGTGTTGCTGCTGCTTGTCACTGGGAAATGTCCATGCACACATGCTCTGGCATGCAACATGTTGCCCTGGGTGGGGTAGGGGAAGCTGGGACCAGCACCTAGGCTGTCACTGAAACTTGAGATCATCCCAAGGGGAAGGTTCCTCCCAGGGGCCCCTTGAAAACTAGCTTGTAAATTAGGAAAACCTAAAGCTAGTTTTGCATGTAGAGGACTTTACAGGTAGCCTGTGGCCAAGTCAGTTCTGACTAAAAATAATTTTTTTAGGGTAACTAGCAGACAAGAGCCTTAGAGTACTCTTTGGGTTTGCTATCTAATTAAACAAGGCAGAAAGCGAAAAGTGAGGCACAGAGAAGTAAAGGGTTCACCCAAGGTCACAGACTAAGCCAGAGAAAGAGAACCCAGGTCTCCTGCCTAGGTCACATTGCTTCTAGTTATTACTTCTTCCTGCCCTGGCACTTAGGCCAGAGAAAAGATGCCCGTGGCAAAGAGGGTGCCCATGCAAAGTCAATTAGCATGTGTCTCTAAGGAATGTCGCTACATGATATTACTAAGATACCGTGCTAATGTTTATGTATCCTGTGTACCAGCAAGTAGTATACTCTCCTGTGGCTGAGAGCCCTATGAGTTGACAAGGCTCCCAGCTTTGGGAGTCCATGGTGTAACCCCACAACTGGAAGCTGAGATCAGCTGAGAGGGCTTCCAGCCATCGGGGTGCACCCTGCAACCAGGAGGCCTAGCTTGGCCACATGTTCAATTAATGGTGTTATAGGAACCAGCCACAAAGTTCTTACACATTTCTTGTGTAATAACTCGTTGGCTTACTCCTTGGTTTATAACACCGTTAACTGCATTAACGCGTGGTCAGATAACTTAAGATGTAATTAATTGTTTAATCATGTCTGAAGCGTAATGTGTGCCAGAAACCTGAGATGAGAGGGCTTATGGCATGGGTGACTGGTACCTCTCGATTCTGGGGGGGGCACCCACAGAAACCATTGATGGTGTTGGCAGTGGGGATGGGGCAGTGGTGTACCATGGGTCTCCAGTGCCCAAGAACCAATGCTTCCATTTGTGCCCCCCACCTGTGGCCAATTGCCAAGCAGGGACAGGGGTCCCTGGCAGCTGATCACTGACAGAGGAGTTGGGGGGGGGGCCCTGCAGCCAATCGCTGAGCTCAGAAACACCAGCAGCGAAACTGGAAGTGTCGCCAGGGACCAAGTACACCACTAGGACGGGGCTGGCAAGCACCCGCAGAAACTGCCGTCGGTG